>JAVLUX010000018.1:13552500-14122500 GCA_032164185.1 Moxostoma hubbsi | reverse complement strand
ATACAAGATAGCGGGGTGTAACCAAACTTCTCCAATTATTTTGATAGAAAGGCTTTGCAATGGCAAGAACTGCATGTTCAATACAAAACCAGGGAGGGTGTGTGGAATATTCTTAACAAAAACAAGAACTAGTACACATGGACAACAGAACATTCTGAGGTCACATGCAAAATTTCATCATTTATAACAAAAATCATTAATGTACAACTGTCATCAAAGCAGTTGAAATTTGACACCAAACCAGCTGTGTACACAGCATCCACAGGATGTATTTGGTCAAATATGATCATATTGGTCAATTTCTCTTCTCAAAATTTATACAAAACAGCATATTTATATAATAAAAAAAAAAAAAAAAGAGGTTTAACCAAAACGAGCATTAAAGATAGAGACATGGATACACAGCTGTAACGGCCCAGTAAGCTATGCAGAGAGCCAGCAGCAGGAAGGTGATGATGGGATAGAACAGTGTCAACATGATGCAGCCTATCGCCCTGCAGGAAAGAAAGAGATGCAAAAATAAAATAGCATTTGACAGCTTTGTTTCAGGCATTTTTACATTTTCAGGAAGGAAGGAAGGAAAAAAGGGGAAGATAGGAAGAATGGAAGGAGGGAGGAAGGAAGGAAGAAAGGAGGGAAGAAAGGAGGAAAGGGGAGGAAGGAAGAATGGAAGGAGGGAGGAAGGAAGAAAGGAGGAAAGGAGAGGAAGGAAAAATGGAAGGAGGGAGGAAGGAAGGAAGAAAGGAAGGAAGAAAGGAGGAAAGGGGAGGAAGGAAGAATGGAAGGAGGGAGGAAGGAAGAAAGGAGGAAAGGAGAGGAAGGAAAAATGGAAGGAGGGAGGAAGGAAGAAAGGAAGGAAGAAAGGAGGAAAGGGGAGGAAGGAAGAATGGAAGGAGGGAGGAAGGAAGAAAGGAGGAAAGGGGAGGAAGGAAGAATGGAAGGAGGGAGGAAGGAAGGAAGAAAGGAAGGAAGAAAGGAGGAAAGGGGAGGAAGGAAGAATGGAAGGAGGGAGGAAGGAAGAAACGAGGAAAGGGGAAGATGGAAGAAAGGAGGAAAGGAAGAATGGAAGGAGGGAGGGAGGAAGAAAAGAGGAAAGGGGAGGAAGGAAGAATGGAAGGAGGGAGGAAGGAAGAAAAGAGGAAAGGGGAGGAAGGAAGAATGGAAGGAGGGAGGAAGGAAGGAAAGAAGAAAGCAAGGAAAGGAGGAAGGAGGGAAGGAAGGGAATGCAGAAGGGAGGAAGAATACTTACTTGCTCCCCTCCTTCAGCAGAGCGATGGCAATACGAACTCTGTTTCGCAGAAATATCAGCACTAAGATGATGATAGCCTCAATAACAGCCAAAGAGATCACTGCGGCAAAATATTAATCTTTCAGTTATTTTTGTCAAACTGAACTTTTCATATCATTCATCTGACAGAGCTGCTGCATTTTGAATTTTAACCCGCGCAACATCGCCCTTCACTAGGAGACATCACATATTAGAGTAATTAATTCAATCTTACTGAATATCAGCCAGGTTTGACTCAGTTGAAGGTAAACGCGGAAGTCAGTCTGAAATCCAATGTCTGAGATGGTGATATCAGAGTCTGGATTCCCCTTGAGTGAACTGTACTCCCAATAACAATGCCATATTCCTGTAAGGGACCATCAGGACACAGTGGGTGAACACTTGACACATTGGGTCTCAATTTAAAGCTTAAATATCATAAAAGTAGACCATGTAAGTCACTTCTCAGTGAAAATCTTGACACATGTCGAGTTCAGTTCAGTAGTGCATGAAAGCAGCTCATTGACACTGGCACACATGTAGACACGAGAACTTGCCTTGTTTTGTGTTGTTCGTGTAAGTCACATGGGTTTGGAATGAAATTGGGTAAATTATGACAGAATTTTTATTTTGGGCTGAACCATCCCTTAAATTCAGTTATAAGGTTAGGGTGTCAGGTGAGGGTTCACATGAGGTTAAGTAAATTAATATGTAAATTTTTACAGCCACATTCAGTTTAGTCTATAGTGTTCAGTAGTAGTAATCACTAACCATAGCCTACTGCTGCGATGACCCCAAAGATGACAATCCAGAAGAGAACGCCTGCAGTGAACCTCAGCAGCAGAATAAATAGCAGACTGACCAGCATGCTTATCACCAGACCACTGAAAACATCCATTAAACCACATATCAGCTATACAATACTAATCTATCAATACAATTTGATGACCAAGATCATCATCAGACCTCAGAGAACAGAGTAGGATTCAGAAATGTCTACAGCTGTGAAAATATGCCTAAACACAAACGGATAACATTGCAATATTTAAAGAAAAACTTGTGCAGAACAACACAAAGCAGGTCTACAAACACATTTTTATGCCTCATCTGCAGTGTTTACTAGTTTAAAAGGTCAAAAATTGATGTTATACATACATCAGGATCCAAAACCATGAGCTGGCATAATCCTCAAAGATCTTGATGCCCACCTCCTTGGCATCCAACAGGCTGGTGATGCCACTGTGAGAGAACAGACAAATAGTGTCATTCATAAACATGCAATACAGTTCTGTTAGACTAAGAAGCAATGACACTCTCTACGGTTGGTTATTATGGATCTGTAGTGGTCAGGTGGATGTTTCGCACAGGTGTTATCCGGTGTTTCACGTGAATGATACCAGTGTAAGAAGACATCAGCTTTGTTCTATTGTCCTCTATTCATGAAAAAGCCACAATGGATTGTTTTCATGCACACTGGAGGTCTATAAAGCTTAAAGTGCATTAGATGCCATTTTTAATTTGTCACAAACAAAAATGAGGCTGTGAGTAATAGAAGTACAGTACTGTTTTGAAGTCCACATGAAATGGCTCAATGAGCACATTTCTTATTGAAACAGTCAGTTCACACGGGACATATAGGTACTTTTTTGAAAATAGCCAAAAGACTTTATTTCACATTACAGCCATGAACTATGATTTGCGATTGCTAGCCAAAGATAGATTGGCCTAAAGCTTGTACGTACCCTGGAGCACAAGATGAAATCATAAATATTATTTGGACTGTTTTTCCAGAAGAGAAAGATTTAAATAAATACTTTTATTTTAGATGAGCTAAAAGTTAATTTTGTCAGATTTTCTTAGTAGTCCCTACACTATCAAATAGATAAAAGCTAACAGACCATGTCCACAATAATACGTTTTTGTTTTTCTCGACATTTTGGTTTTTCGTCCACACTGAGACAGCGTTTGTTTAAAAGCGAAAACTGAGCTTTTAGAAAACGCTCTCCCAAGTGGGAAATTTGAAAACGGCTTCTTTGCATTGTAGTTTTGATATTGACAATGGAGAAATCTGAAAATGATGACGCATTTGTTGTTCAACCGTTCAACCACGTGATCCAAAACAATCAAGATGGTGCTCATATTGTAGTGGTGTTGTTGTGCCTGTTATTCACTTTGATAGCATTGTTAAAGATATATGTTACTTTGTATAACCTTTGCAGTCCATCAAAGGCAATGGGAAGTTTACTCAAAATTGCTGTCTGGCGATGGAACATAAGGACAATTGCGTTTCGACAGTACATGAAATGGCATTTTTTCACATGCACAGTAAAGGAAGTTAAACATTTTCATACATTTCAGTGTGGATCGAGAGACTTTTGAAAAACGCTTGAAACCGGCAGTGTGGACGAAGAGCGTTTCGAAATGAAAACGCAGTTATCCACATAAATGTGGATATAGCCTTAAACTAAGCTACAAGTTTCAATTTGTGAAATTTTGATTTCACAATGCTTTTATGGTTGTAGCTCAGGTCTGATTTTCACAATCCACGTTTTCTGGAATTTTTCCTCCACTGGAATTTATTTGAAGACATATTTTCAATGTTTCAATGTTTCAAACAGACTGTATTTCTATCCCTCACAGGCTCCTTTTCATTCAAATCAAATTAACTATGCAGTTGGTGAGAGTCTATGGTGAGAGAAGTGTTTAGTGCTGAAAATGTTGATGTATTTAACTCTACCATTCATAAGCAAGTTAAATGTATATGTTAAACAGTTATGTGATGCTTATTTGTATTTACAGAAGTGAGGTAGTTTTGTAAATGATAACAGAGGCTGGATCTCATGAAGTGCATCTCTACAGCGGAGAAGCAATGTGTCCCAGCCAGGGCTGGACTGGGAAGAGAAATTGGCCCAGGATTTTACATAGCATCTGGCCCAAAAGTTGTTGAGTGGGGGGCTGTCCTTTTCTGCATATCGCAGCACCGTTTTGTGGTCTGTCCTGCATAACGTGGCGGCTCATTTTAGCTTATCACAGTGCATGACAGCGGACCCCTCGGTTCTCCCAATGGCCAGTCTGCCCCTGATCAGCACCAAAGTGCATCGGCCCACCGGGAAAATGCACGGTATGCCAGATTACCAGTCCAGCCCTGGTCCCAGCATCCTATTTTATCATGGTATAATGAGCATTTTTATCTCCTGCACTCAGAACATGTTTTTTCCCTTGCTGAAAAACACGATTAATCTTGTTTCCATGCAAAACGACCTTGTTAAGACACTAAGTCACATCTTCCTTATGTTTGCCATTATTTCTATCAAAAAAGCTCTCTAAAATAGAGTGATATCTGAAAGGCAACCTGATTTTATTATTGACCTCAGTTCAGATGAGACAGAGAACCTTGCCTTTACACAGAGAAGTTGTCCTATCTGCTTACTCTTAGAGAGGCTGCAGGTGCAGAATGTGGGTGAAGGTTAGTTTGCAGATAATTGAAGGACAAGGTCGAGTTTCAAAGTTGAAAAGAAAAATAACCTTTCTGTTCCTTGCTGCATGGCTGTAACTTTGCTACAAAAAAGAAGCATTGAGCATGTTACAAATAATACTCAGGAAGTGAAAACCTTGACTTTCTGCAATCAGGTAAAAAGTCAGAGTTGTTTCAAAAAGCATTTGCGGATGATAGCATAAAAAGTGTCTACATTTCTGAGGGTAAATTACCCCATTTCTGAGAGTAACAGAAATTGAATCCAAAAAGTAATCGGTTAGGATGATGCCCATGCTTTTAAGCTCTTAGGGATCGTTCACACAGAACACGCTCTTTTATTCAAAAACAGCTAGACAGGGCTCAACGGAATGGAACAGAATGCAAGGACCTCTCAAGATACATTTCCAAATTATTTTTTGATAGTGCTTTACAAAATACGTATTGTTTCAAAGCAGCTTTAGAGAAAATAATATCTGAAACATTTCTTTAAAATGTGGCATTCTTAGCACAATACATTAAGAAACCAGAAAAATGCGATGTGATGCCCAAAGATTTCTGACTGATGCATAAGTATGTAGATCAACAATTAAAAAAAATAAATAGGGCTGTCAACCAATTTTTTTATCTATAATTACATGATATGCCGAATAATTAATTGCAATTAATTTGCATACTTCAATACTTGCTGCGAAAAGCACCCAAATAAATTTTTTTAACTAGGGCTGTCAATCGATTTTAATCGAATTAATTACATGGTGTCCCGAGTAATTAATCGCATATACAAATATTTGCTGAGAAAGCCCCTCATATAACACTAATTCAATATATATATATATATATATATATATATATATATATATAAAAAGAAAAAATATTCAGATAATTAAAGTGCATTACATTCTTGTGGCAGAAGAGTTCATCATTAATAAGACAATACAAAAAGCAGTTTTAGAATACAATGTATTGTTTACTACCATATTATTGATCATAAGTCAATCATTGGCATACAGTTCACAGCAATCCATTTCACAAGTGAATTTGGCAATCATTTCGAGATTTATTATGAGGGATTGTTTAAGGACCTATCAATGTACACCAGCGTCTGGCATGCTTGTGTAGCGTCTTGGGTGCGTTGCGTCATAAACATAAAATGTTTAGGTCAATGTGTCAAGTTTAATATAGTTTAATACTTAGAACACATCTAGAGAGCCCTTAGTTCGGATTTGCGCTCCATCAAGTGTTTTGAACGCAAGAACGCAATGCATGTTTGTGTTGTGCTGCCTGCTAAAGGGTTTTGTTCACTGTATAAACTGTGAAAAACTCTAAAAAACAGGTGGTACTACAAGCTTGCATTTCTCAGGAATCTTCCTTTGCGATTAATTGCGTTTTATTTTTAATAAAATGAATTGCACTGAATTAACACATTAAATCAACAGATCTAATTTTAATATATCATGATTCAATCATTATAATACATTTAAATAATTATATATGTAATATTTAATATACATATAATAATAAAGATAATTAATAATAAATCATGGCAGACAACGAGAGCATGTTTAATCAATGCTTAACTCGTCTGCCACAATAATGTAATGTATTTTAATTATATTAATTATGTTCAAGGGAATGAAATGAACAATATATTGCCTTCTTAAGCCACATTTTGTATTGTCTAATCATAAGACTATCATCAGACTATCACTGGCGTACAGTCCATAGTTATCCATTTAGCAAATTAATATATCAATCTTTTCGAGACAGACTTATTGTAAAGGCTTTTCTAAGGACACATACATGTACAAATTCCGGATGGATGCTTTGAGCGTTTCATTTCCGCCTCGTGTTTTCAGGAATCTGTGTCATGTTAAATTTAGTTTGAGATGTACAAAAACACTTGAGACCACTGTACTCTTCTTCTGCTGCTCTTGGTATGTGGTTTGTTGCCTCTACAGCTGCACATTGACTGTAAGGATGGAGTTGTCCCCCCTGCTGAATGAGACTTGTAAAAACATGAAGACCAGTAATTCAAGCTTAAATTGCTCCAATGAAATATTCGTAATATGGTTCGGGTACATGATAAATTGCTAATTTATTGCACTTATTTAACTTTTAAATCAACAGTCCTAAAAACAACTCATACAGAATGCAATAACGTGTGCTGTGTGAACGGCCCCTTAGAAATTTTAGTTAAAGGATCAGCAAGAAACCTGCTTGCCAAACTAAAATTGCAATCTGTGTGACCTCTCACCCAATCAATTAACATCAGTGTTGTTATGGCAGCAGAAACTCATGCAAGCATGCATAGCTTGATTTATTCACACGCCTTAAAAGGCCAGACACTCTCTGACCTTTGTAAGGCTAAATGTCATACCCAGATAAAACTGTCTTCTCTTGCCTGGAAAGACAGTATATTTAAGAACAAACGTTGGAGAAAAATGTATAAATTATTCACCTATTGTATATCTGCCTATTCAGCAGCAGAGATTAATATCAAGCTGCAATATGACACTTAAATATTCAGCTTCAATCGCACCAATAAAAAATATAAAAAGGAAACCAACCAAAGAACACGAAAGATAAATAATCATTATGGCTAGTTAGGACATGCTGGGAAATTATACCATACTACATTATTTCAGAAATTTTCTTTTCATTTGGCTGTGGACTGAATGATCTTCTCAAATTCAAGAGAGAGAAACCTATAGCTTGATATTGACACAGTAACTAAACTAAGCTCATATTTCAAGCTCACACCAGGCCAGCACGACTGTTCACTTCTCTGACTCATACTGCACTCACAATGTCTGTAGCACAACTGAGTGCTGGAATACATTAATGTAATGCTGCTGCTGATTTGTTCAACAGACCGATTTTTAACATGTAGGCTTACACGGGTGAGGTGACACTGAACTTCCAAAGAAATTAGAATACATATAAGCTAACAATATGTGACTCACTTTGCTGCGTCTCTCAGATCGATGACACTCCTGGTTTTACCGAGTCCATCTTTGAAGCTTGTTTTGTTGGCAACAGTTAACGTCCCATTCCTGGTGATGAAATCGGGAAAGCACCTCTGGAGAACTGACCAAAAACATGAAAAGACTTTTACATGAGAACTGGGCAGCAAAGAATAGAGCAAAATTTAACCTGAATTCTGAAATTTACATTTTTAATTCTGATGGATTTATTTTGCACATTACATTTAAGAAGTTTGGACAGCTTTGTGTCTGCTCTTGTGTTTTTTCCTCTCTCCAAGGCCAGAATTCCACAGAGGAGATAAGCAGCAGCTCTCTAAGGGTTTTGTATTATTCTGTGCCTCCTTTTTAGAGACACAGAGGACACACTGACTTTTTCAGCCTTGGCAGAGTGGGAATCTGTGGCATTTTCTCTCTCTAATCTCTTCTATTCCTCACAATGTTTACATCTAGGCAGATATGATGGCTCCAAAAACCTCAAATGGTCTGAACCTTTGCATGGAGGAAGAGACTACAGAGTTCCTGCTGCACAATTATCTGTTTATAACAATTAATCATTAGTATTAGTAAAATTTTAGATCTTAACTCATCATGTGTTACCAGTAGACATGTTCTGACATATCTTGCCCATTTTAAATCTATAAATGTTGGGTTTTCTTTGCACTGGCTTTAGTTCACTTCTCAAACTCATCAGATAGTCACCTTTTCTTTTTCTGATCACTACCATCATTTTGCAATTGAACAACACTCTAGCTTAGCAGTTAAACTTGAAATTACAATGCAAATACATAACCACAGTCTGAAAATGTTCAGGGCTCAGGGCAAAAAGGCCTTGGAAATGGTCAAATGCCTTTAATATGCCTTTAATATTGAAGGAAAATCAGGGGCAAAAACATTTATCTTATCAAATTTTGTATGGGTTTTATGTATTTGACATAAATAGATGGCATGCTGTGACAAATTATACATTCTAAAGGTTAAAAAAAATTACAAATTTGAATCTTGCATAACAATAAATAAATAAATAAATAAATAAATAAATAAATAAATAAATAAATAAAGAGTTCACATAAAAGCAGAGAGAAACTCACATGGTCTGCTTGGCACAATCATGGAGGGACAATCTTCATCCCTTAGCACCTGAGCAACCGGCTGCCAAACAAAAGAGAAGAGAGGGACAAAGGTACAATACAAAAGAAGCATCCTATAACATCCTGTATCCTCTCCAGTATGTAAGCCCTGGCTCACATGTCATGAGAGTCAGCATGTGTGGTTCTAAATATGGCATTTACTTCCATGTAAACGTGTGAAAACCTTGTTATTCAGCAGAATAAATCCATTGACGGATTGCTTTGGTGCATTTACACATTGACACATGATTAAATGTAGGATGCCTGCTAATGATTTACTAAAAGATAAGATGCCACACAGAGCATTGCTGTTGCACACACATGTGACATATCTGCTAACTAAGCATCAGACAAACTGGCATCATTAGAAGTGTTGATGACTGTAATAGGCATATAATTAATTTTCCTCTAGAAATTAGACTTTCAAAAACATTTAAGCTTTAAACAAAAGTAACTGCAAGGTTATGGGTTTGATTCCCAGGGAAAGTAAAAGTGAAATAAATGTATATATTTAATGCACTGCAAATTGCTTTGGATGAAAGGATTTGCCAAATGCATAAATGTTAATATAATTTATGTGAAGTTCTGGTTCTTACAGATGCATAATGTCTATATGGTACCTTATCAGGGTCTTTAAAGCCTGGTTTGCAGAATTGCTTGTAGTATTCCCAGTAGCTCTTATTGCGTCTATAGTTGTATTGCATGTCTATGTATGTGGCAAATCTGTCCGGGCACTTGGATACACACAGCTAGAGAGAAGAAAAGAGGAAGGGAATCAATCAACAACACAAACAAAACAAGGCAGTGAAAAATATAGAGTTAACAACCATAGAACACAAAACAGAGAAGGCTTGCAGACACAATTTTTGTATTACCTGAGTTGTAGGGCACTGAAGGTTAATGAGGACTGTAGGATTGGCACATTGTAAAATATTGAAGTAAAATAATATGGCTTTATTTCTGTGGAGAGCAACAGAAGCAGTTTTTAAGATCACCAAAATCAAAAAAACAAAAAACATTAATTTCATAATAGTTATGAGATAACTTTCAAATATTATATACAATTTATGTATTAAAAAGGTACACGCAGTAATTTTTTTCCTCATTAAAAAAAGTCTTACTCCTAAAGAAATTAATTGTTATTTTGAAACATATGTATAAAATCATGAGCACTCACATGAGATGAAGACTCCAGTCAAATCAGTGAGCTTATAAAATATGTTTTATTCTACATGGAGAGGATCACCTCATGGGGGCTGCCATGTTAGAATCCCATTACCAGCCAAATACTACAGGCTTAATCTAAGTAACTGCCCTGTTATTGAACACTTTAACTAATGGATTAAATTAATCATGGCTAACTGTGAATTGTGAATTTCTACAACGTCATCGATAACTAAAAACTATTGCGTTTGAATGACGCTGCATCCACACTGCTAGGGGTCAAGTCGAAGTCTAAGACGACACATTAAAAAAATGACTGCGTGCATCTTTAATTAAAGTATGAAGGCTATATAACACCAAATTTGTCTCTCTCATACTCACGCATTAGGAGTGCCCTGCTGTCCGCAGAACTGCCCATAACTGTCTGTTGGGTAGACCACTTTCCGTGGGTCCCCATGCATCCAAGCTTAAAACAAACAACACCAGACATAAAAAAAATAAATCATTATTAAAAAGGAACATCTCACCCAAAATGACAAATTATTTCTGAAATTGACATATTATGACAGAATTATGTCATATTGACATTCTTTCTTATGGAACACAAAAGGAAATGTTTTAAGACCGATCGCCCTCTTTTTTCAATGCAATGAGGATAGTGTCTTAATTTTAAAGGGATAGTTCACCCAAAAATGAAGATTCTCTGTGGATGACTTTCTTTCTTCTGCTGAACACAAATAAAGATTTTTAGAAAAATATCTCAACGCAAGTGAATGGATGCCAGAACTTTTAGCTCCAAAAGCACATAAAGGCAGCACACAAAGTAATTCAAAAGACTCCAGTGGTTAAAATTCATATACATTCGGAAGCGATATGATAGGTGTGGGTGAAAAGTAGACCAATATTTAGGGTCTATGTTACAATATATCTCAAATTTCTCTTTCACATTCTTCTGTTTTTGTTTTTGACGATTCATTCTCTAAGTGCATATCGCTACCTACTGCGCAGGGAGAATTTATCGTAAAAAAAAAAGGAAATAAACATTGATCTGCTCACCCACAACTATCATATCACTTCTGAAGATGTGGATTTAACCACTGAAGTAATGTGGATTACTTTTATGCTGCCTTCATGTGCTTTTTTGAGCTTGAAAGTTCTGGCCACCATTCACTTGCATAGTTTGGAACTACAGTTCTGAGATATTCTTCTTAAAATCTTTGTTTGTGTTCAGCAGAAGAAACCAAGTCATATGAATCAGGAATGGCATGAAAGAATTTGAATTTTTGGGCAGATTATTCATTTTATTCAATATCTATACACAGCAAATCCTTTATTTTGTACCAGAAACCAGTGCTACACTGAACTTAAGACTCATTGTGGTGAAGGAATGGACAGAGAGAGATTTTAATGAATCATTCTTTTAAAAGTTTTATTTATTTATTTGTGATTTGAGAGAAACAATATGCAAAGTGCTTGTAAAAGGAGAACTATGGGTGTAAATTTGTAAGGTGGTTGACGTGTGACATGTTGTAATCTAAGGAAAGCTTGGTATTACACAGCATTATTAGTGTTGTACTGCAAAAAAATGAAGCATACCTCTAATTCAGGGCTCAACAATAAACATGTCCCACTGTCCTTGAGGGCAGTGTGAGAGAGATTTTCATTGCATTTGATAGAACTCTCACTTGCTCGGGCCAAAACGTTCTCAATTTAATTCAGATCATTAGACGTCCTCTAAATGTAACTGAATATCTATGACTCAGGCCTTCAGTGAACAGACCAAACACACTGCAGCTCTGAAGACAATGATTCTGACCAATGATCCATCTTTCCCAAGTACCATTGTCAGTTCAGCATGTGAAAGTGAATTTCTGTGCTGTTGGGGCCACAGAATGTCACCTTAACCCTAAAAATGTTGTCAGTACACTTCAATGGCAACAGACAAGCCAGTCATTAAGCCTAGTCAGGATTAAACCGCTAAAACGTCAAAGTTGAACTGAATGAGATCAGCATGAGGGAAAAAGAAAAAAAAAAAAAAAAGAGTGAGAAACAGGGAGCCTCACATTCCACGGACCTACTGCTGATCGGAAAACAGTCAACAGTCAATGTTTCCTAAGCATTTATAACAATCACAGATGGTGTGTTACCAAAATAGACAGATCCTACACTCAGCAAGCTGTGAATCTCCCAGAGAAGAGCCTCCGACTGTATTAACCACAGGCTCCACATTTAAAACCATCAATTATGTAACCAATCAAATGCCAGAGTATACAAATGGGTTTGTGTGAGTCTTCTCGCTTTTTTGAGAATGAACTAAATGACTGTACGCAGAAAAACAGCCACATACTAGGGGAAGTGTAAGTGAACATAATGACTGTGCATTAGTCTGCTGTTTATGACAGACACTTTCCCACTGCTTCTATTTGGGTGTTTAATAGTGCTGGACTCATAAGCTGTATTACGCAAGCAACACTGCCGAAATGCACATTAATGAGTGTAACTCACCCACTGTTCCCAGAGCGATGTAACCGAGGATGACGATGACGAAGATCACACAGCAAAGCACGTCTGTGCAGCCCCTACAGTGGGAATGTGAGAAAGGGAGAGAATGAGTGTGTTGAATTTTTAATCATATATATTCTTGATTAGTCAAATGTTTTGTCACTTTTATAACCAGCAAGAACCCTCAATCTATGAAAAAATATGCTTATTCACGTATACGGAGTATAAACACAACTGAGGGAAAATGCTATTACAGGTATCAGATAAACAGATTAAAGTTTAGACATACTTGGATTGATAAATGGATTTAAGTTTGTCGTGATCTTAAAACCGTTCAATCTAAAGGCTCATGCTTCAAAGCTTGAAATTAGTTTTGTAGCAAAAACCTGCATACTGTAACTTGTGCATACATAGGATGTTTTTTTGTTTTTTTTTACAAAACTAATATTTAAAAAACTTTTTTAAATGGATGAGTTGCACCAGAAAGAAAAGAAAAGCTGCCAACAAATGCCCAGCATACCTGAGAACTCATTCAGTACTGTTTAAAAAGCATACCAGGTGAATACCTCATCAAAGTAGGTTGAGAGAATCCACTCAGGCTGTCAAATTAAAATTAAAAAAATTAATCAAATTTAAGGTTAAAAAAAAATGCACATCATTTTAGATGTGTGCAAAGCAGTGATGATGACTTACAATCTTGGTCTAAAACAGATGCAGTGCAATGAATAAAACAGGCAGCAGGTAGAGCTCCAAAAAGGGGCGGGAACTCCAAACCAGCAGCAAAGATATGGGGAACCCCTAACCCTTTCGTTAACCTTAACCATGTGAAGCCCCTTTTGAGTAACTCCTCCCATTTTTGGAGATCCCGCCCCCAGTTGGCGATCTCTGGCCTGCAGCTATAGATTCTTGGGAAATACAGAGAGACATGATGCAATGGTCAAAGATGTCAGTCTAGTCCTTGCATACATTTTAAAAAGATGGACATGCAAGGAGATAAGGTTGATGGTTGTGTCTTAATCCTTTTCAGCATCTCAATGCATATGCTTATGGTGCGCATATACAACTGTATTTAATGAAAAACACTGTAGATCCGCAGGTATTATGAAGCTTGAGTCTGTGGTAGTACTTTGGCACCGGTATAGGCTAATGTGCAACATTAAGTTAACATTGAACTGTCTATTGAAGCATTTTACTTTATTATTTGAGAATGTGTCCTGGGATAATCTTTTGACACACATTTGTTAACAGCCAGATTCTAAACCTGTATAGCCCCTGTCACTAACTACCTTTGTGGCATATTTAATCAAGGCTCTCTTCTGCTTAATCTGCTCTTCTGGCTCTATGCTCTTTTTCTCTCTCTCTTTCCTTCTCATCTGCTTTTTTTTTTATCAGATCACAGTTTTCTTCATGCATGAGCTGTCAATCATTTTCTTCATGGTTCTCTTTCAAATCACCTTTAGTCCTCTACACCAGCACTTCACAGAGCAGTTTATGAAAGCTGCAAAAGTGAGTTCACAGACTTACATTCTCAAGGCCTCTGGCCCTTTAAACTTTAATATTTTTCTCTTTCATCCCGAGGGATTTAGCTGAGCTGAAAATGGAGGCAGGTGTTTTGAGGGGCACTCCACCAGGGAGAAGCATGTTCTTATTTGTATACTGAACTGCCTTGGAATGCTATCACCAGCACTCCCGCCCACACTAGCAAAGGAGGAGGCGAGAACTGGCTTGACAATATAAATAATAGTTTAATGTGAAATTTAAACAAAAGACACAAAGACACACATGACGGACATGTCCGTAAACGATCTCTCTCTCTCCCGCACCACTGTCCGCAATTGGCCTTTATCCCTCTCCGAGGCTCAATTAGCCCTATAAGGGACCAGGTGTGTATAATCATGATCCGACCCTGCCCTCCGCCCTGTCACACAGATACAGAACAATATGAAAAAAATATTGTGATATTTTTTTTGCCCATATCACCCAGCCCTAGTTTGGATACATGTTTTCTGGAAGGGTTGTTGAAGCTAATATTAGTTGTAATGCTTTAATGAATCGAACATTACTTAAGTGTTTACCAATTTCAATGTATTTAATAGGCTAGGTTTTCGAGAAAAGTTACTATAACATGTACTAATATTCATGACTTCTGAGTATTTTATAACATTGCTGCATTTTAGAGATAATCATTTTTATGATTAACATTTAGCAGCATGGCAACATTTACTCAACCAAAGCAATATTTTGGGGCTGGGCTTATCTACAGTTGAAGTCAGAAGTTTGCATACACCTTAGCCAAATACATTTAAACTCAGTTTTTCACAATTCCTAACATTTAATCGTAGAAAACTTTCCTTGTCTTAGGTCAGTTAGGACAACTACTTTATTTTAAGAATGTGAAATGCCAGATTAATAGTAGAGAGAATGATGCATTTCAGCTTTTATTTCTTTCATCACATTCCCAGGGGGTCAGAAGTGTACATACACTTGGTTAGTATTTGGTAGCATTGCCTTTAAATTGTTTAACTTGGGTCAAACTTTTTGGATAGCCTGTCACAAGCTTCTCACAATAAGTTGCTGGAATTTTGTCCCATTCCTCCAGACAGAACTGGTGTAATGGAGTCAGGTCTGTAGGCCTCCTTGCTTACACACACTTTTTCAGTTCTGCCTACAGATTTTCTATCAGATTGAGGTCAATGCATATACCAATACCTTGACTTTGTTGTCCTTAAGTCATTTTGCTGCAACTTTGGGGGTATGCTTGGGGTCATTGTCCATTTGAAAGACCCATTTGTGACCGAGCTTTTAACTTACTGGCTGATGTATTGAGATGTTTCTTCAATATATACACATAATATGATGCCATCTATTTTGCGAAGTGCACCAGTCCCTCCTGCAGCATAGCACCCCCACAACATTTTGCCGCCACCCCATTCTTCACGGTAGAGATAGGTATGGTAAAGATATGAAAATGTAATATCACGATTATCATGACCAAAACTATCACAGTTATCAGTATTATCACGGTATAGTTAAAATGTGCTTAAAATGTACATAAAGTACTGACACACACACTGAAACCATTTAAACAGGTTTTATATTTGAAAATCAACAAATAAAATTAGTAAACAAGGGAATAGCAAATTAAGTATAATAATAATAATAATAATAATAATATTGGTGTGGATACATTATTAATATTATTATTAACACATTTTAAATGATCAAAATATGTTGGTTGGGTGACTAAACTACACATGTTATTACATAGCTCTCTGAAATTCTTGATTCTGTTCGCTCATCCTGAAACACCAGCTTTCATGTCTCATGCTCTCTCCTTTAATACAAACACAACTGGTGCCATTGTGCATCCCTGTTATAGTTATCGATTGTATTGAAAATGAAATCGGAGGACTTCCTTATTTGTATTGGATGATTGTTTTGTAGACTCCAACGGATTATAAAATAATTAAAGAACAGGTACAATTTTAAAACATTCATCTCAAATCACTATTTCATGTCCCCATAATTATTAAAAAATTTGTGTATTAGTGGTATGAATGCACATCACTTAAATGTTGCACGTATTTGTTATGGTCTTGTTTTCTTGTTCGTTTGTCTTGGCTCAAAGTGATGCATTGCTAGGAACTTTTTCTTTGCGGAAGCTTACGCTTTTTACAAGTGAGATAAGAAATTATTTCAACCCAATTTAATATTGTGTCCGACTATTTTACTTTTCCTCATACTTTTCCCCAGTCATGCACTGAGCTAAAAGTTAACTTACCTTGCATGCACTATAAAGTGAGGGATGGTTGTCACGAAGATGACTCGCCAGATTGGATGCTTTGCCTCGTTTCGCAGCAACTTTCCTCTGGCAAGCTCTGCAGACAGGGTTACCATCTTCTACTAATTTTCCCTCAGTATTTTATAAATTCCAAAATATGACCACACTTTTGATTTGGTCTTCTTGGAAGGTTGGAAATTCTCCCAAGCGCTGTCATTGCCTTCCGCCATTTTTTCACACAAAAAAACAACAATAACAATGTTGCATGCTGCGTGCATGCGTCAGACTCATGCTGGGTGTGTGTGGACAGCATTTAATGCGAGTTTCACAAATCACGATAATCACACACGGTTTTAATGATGATAAAATGTGACGTGGTTTACCATAAAACCGGTAACCGTTTCATCCCTACTTCACGGTTGGGATGGTGTTCTTCGGCTTGCCTCACCCTTTTTCCTCCAAACATAATGATGGTCATTATGGCCAAACAGTTCATTTTTTGTTTCATCAGACCAGAGGACATTTCTGCAAAAAGTAAGATCTTTGTCCCCATGTGCACTTGCAAACTGTAGTCTGTCTTTTTTTATGGCGGTTTTGGAGCCGTGGCTTCTTCCTTGCTGTGCATCCTTTCAGGTTATGTCGATACAGGACTCATTTTACTGTGGATATAGATACCTGTTTCCTCCAGCATCTTCATAGGTCCTTTGCTGTTGTTCTGGGATTGATTTTCACCAAACTACTTTTATCTCTAGGAGACAGAATGCATCTCCTTCCTGAGTGGTATGATGGCTGCGTGGTCCCATGGTGTTTATACTTGCATACTATTGTTTGTACAGTTGAATGTGGTACCTTTAGGCATTTGGAAATTGCTCCCAAGGATGAACCAGACATGTTGAGGTCCACAATGTCTTTCTGAGGTCTTGGCTGATTTCTTTTGATTTTCACATGATGTCAAGCAAAGAGGCACTGAGTTTGAAGGTAGGCCTTAAAATACATCCACAGCTACACCTCCAATTCAGTACACCTCCCATAAGAAGCTAAATGGATAATTGTCTAAAGGCTTGACATAATTTTCTGGAATTTTCCAAGCTGCTTAAAAGGCACAGTTAACTTAGTGTATGTAAACGTCTGACCCACTGGAATTGTGAGAGTCAATTAAAAGTGAAACAATCTTACTGTAAACAATTGTTGGAAAAATAAGTTGTGCACAAAGTAGAAATCCTAAATGACTTACCAAAACTATAGTTTGCTAATATTAAATCTGTGGAGTGGTTAAAAAATGTGTTTTAATGACTTACCTAAGTGTATGTAAACTTCTGACTTCAACTGTATTTGTCTGACCAATGGAACAACGATGGAGTGCAAACAGTCATTGTTTTTGCAATACCGTTTGGTGCTCTTAGTTGCATAGAAATTATACGCTTCTTCTTTAATGCACTCATAATCATTCATCAAAATATAATTACTTGAAAAACTCGTTCCGCCTTGCTCTGACTGTCCTTTACATCTGATATCACTAAGCCCTCTTACTTTTCAAACTCTCCTGACAAATAGACAACTTTTTCCAATCCACTCCTGAGGAATACAAAATAAGTCTGGCCTTGCATTCCTTTTCATCAAATATCCTATTTTATATTTGCAGTATGCAGAAGTTAGCTGATCACACCAGAGACCATTTGCATAGTGAAGTCTTAAAGCTACAGTAGAAAAAACAGCCCGTTTTATTCTGAGGGTAAGAGAGAGAGTGGAAATCTAACTAAATGTCAGCTGTTTTTGGAGCAAGAAACCTTGACTAACATTATAAGTGGACTTATGTTTAAAAAATAAAATGCCAAAAAAAAAATCATGGCCTCTTTCAAATTGAGCCCTGTGATAGTACCAACTCCACTAAACCAAAATCTACTGTAAAAACTACCATAATTTGTATCTTTCCATGTGGGGACTGCCAAAGTGGAGGACAGTTGGACTTATGATAAACACATTTAAAAAAATGCCAATAAATTAATGGCCTCTTTCCACTTGAGCCCTGTGATAGTACCAACCCCACTGAACCAAATCCTACTGTAAAAGCTACCGTAATTTGTATCTTTCCGTGCGGGGACTGCCAATGTGGAGGACAGTTGAAATGAGTGACGTGTCCATTGTGTAAACACAGCAGGACCTTCAAACCCACAGTGCTGTCAGTGATGTCTGTAACAGTATTCTGTGAGCTATATTTATATTCAGCTCAACACAGCTGGGGAGTGGGTGATTGCATCGGGACACTTTTTTACACAAAGGCGAGGGTTTGACGTGTAACTGGGAGTCAGTGACATTTAATGCAGTAGAACTCTTTTTGAAGATACTGTGTTAATGGATTTATGGAAAGTTGAACAACCAAGAACCTAATCTAAGAAACTAATTTTGATTTTAGTGTTATTAAAAATAGTTCACCTAAAAATCTGTCATCATTTACTTACTCTCATATCGTTCAAAACCTGTATGACTCAATTTCTTCCACAAAAGGAGATGTTAGACAGTATGTTAGTCTCAGTCACCATTCACTTCATTGCACCTTTTTTCCATACAATGGAAGTAAATGTTAACTGATGCTGTCATTCTCCCAACTTTTGTGTTCCAGTGGAAAAAATAAAGTTATAGAGGTTTGGAAAAACATGAGGATAAGTAAATGACAACAGAATTCTCATTCTCATAAAGTCTGTTCTTTCTATCTTTAACACCATAGACGTGTAATACTTCCTTGGTTTATCAAGCCATAAGTAACTATAAAGAACATACTTTATCATGTTAGTATTGAGAAACTGAGATAAACAACTGGGTCAGCTCTGTAACACAGATCTTGTACTGTAACTGATCACAGCACAGTTTAGCACATACAGTATCCCTTCAGCAATTTACGTCAATCAACCTTGATTAATACCTATTTGCACTGCAGTTACAACCAAGCACAGGAAAACCCTCATTGAGCCGTGTTTAACAATGCATGTTTGCTTTATATGAAGAGCACTAAAAATAAAAGTAAACCCACAGCTTGTTGTCCATTAATAGCTGAATTACCTCACAATCTGCTGAATCTTGTTTAGTGTGCATGTTAATAAGGCAAAGCAAGCAGAGATGCATGAGCAACGGCTATTGATGTGTGTTCTCATGGGGTGAGAGCTGTGCTGTCCGCTATCACTTTCAAAGTAATAATTGATCTACCAGCAGCTCTGGATTAAAGCAAGAAACAGGCCAGCGGAGCGGCAGGTCCATAAATGAAGTCAATATTTTTTATCAATATCAGACACATTCAAATAAGGACAACGGCATGTGTTTTTGACCTAGGTAAAGCTGGATTCACACTGTTTGATTTTGGACATGATTTTGCCATCCAAGACAAATTTGGTAGTCATAAAAGATTTCCCTTTTCATAGGGCAAAATCTGAAGTCTTTGATCGCTTAGTGCGACATGTTTACAGAGGGCCGATTAATTGCCTTTGCAATGGTTGTTAGCCTCCAACAATGTTCTGGTAGTCTCAGAATTTTTGCATCACAGTTGTGCAGTCTGACTGCTACAACAATGGCCAGAAGAGATAAAACTGGGACCAAAGTCTTGGCTATGATCTGAATCGTACAGACTGACATGTCGCACAGTGTTCCATGACTTTTACCCAAGTTCTCACTGGGATCATATAGTACAGTCTGACTAGCGACAATATAAGGACCATAAAAATCATACAGTGTGCATCTGGATTCAGTTATCTAAATAAAAAATAAAACCCAACAGTAATTTCTGCACTAGAATTCACCTCATCTTCCATAGGTTGGAAAAAAAACAGGTAAACTGGTATGTCAGACTGCTCAAACAAACAGACATGTTTTGAAAGCACCGCAACACTGCATATTTACACTATGGGGAAGTCTACAAATGGCTTACTTGTAGTTGCCTAGGCCAGTGGTTCCCAAACCTTTTCAGTGTGAGGCCCCATTGTGTATGGTATATATTTTTGAGCATTTAAATTAATGTTTAAAACCGAAATGTCAATGTAGAGGCCCATACATGTACCCTTTTAATGAATAATTTAAAATAAATCACGTTCTATAATTGGGCCATGGCCCCCAGTTTAGGATCCGCTGCTCTAGGAACATTAAACTGTTATAGAAGAAAGAATTTACCATTGAAAAAAAAATACACACTTTTAGAACAATAGATGTTAGACCCCCTGTGGCAAAATTGCAACATTTGCATAAAGAAATATTCTGGGTTTAAAATATGTTGAGCTCAATCAACAGCATTTGTGGCATAATGTCGATTACCACAAAAGTAAATTTTGACCTGTCCCTCTTTTTCTTTAAAAAAACAGAAAAAAGGGGAGCCTGGGTAGCTCAGCGAATATAGATGCTGACTACCACCCCTGGAGTTGCGAGTTAGAATCCAGGGCATGCTGAGTGACTCCAGCCAGGTCTCCTAAGCAACCAAATTGGCCCGGATGCTAGGGAGGGTAGAGTCACATGAGGTAACCTCCTTGTGGTTGCTATAATAGAACAGCGTGATCCTCCACACGCGCTAGGTCTCCATGGTAACACGCTCAACAAACCAAGTGATAAGATGGACGGATCGATGGTCTCAGATGCGGAGGCAACTGAGATTTGTCCTCCGCCACCCGGATTGAGGAGAATCGCTACGCCACCACAAGGACTTAAAGAGCACACTGGGAATTGGCATTCCAAATTGGGGAGAAAATGGGAGAAAATCCAAAACAAAACAAAAAACAGCAAAAAAGGGGGCATGGGTAGCTCAGCAAGTAAAGATGCTGAATACCACACCTGGAGTCGCAAGTTCGAATCCAGGGCAAGCTGAGTGACTCCAGTCAGGCTTCCTATGCAACCAATTGGCCCGGTTGCTAGGGTGGGTAGTAGGGCTGAGTATCGTTAAACATTTTTCTATATCGATACCGATGTCTTGACTTCGATACCGGTTCCTAAACAATACTTTTTTTTTATACCAATTTTATGAAATCCATTTTAACAAGATTTTAAACATTACCTGAAAAAACTTTTGGTTTTATTTTTTCAGTTTTTGAAATTTTTACAGACTCATCTCCTGAGCCACTGCAGCTCCAACAAAGAAACAAAAAAGCACAAAAGGAACAAAATGTAACAAACACAATAAATCAGTGCAAATAGTTTTAATAAAGTTCAAATAGTATAAGATTAATGTGAAGAGGGAAAAAAGAAAGCTAAACTGTTAATTTAGCCAACCCTAAGGATAAGTTTAATGAGATAACTAGTTTAATGTGAGATAAACTTGAACAGTTACTGTCAACCATAAAGCATTTTTTACATCGATTTAGCTAGCTATCTATAGCCATACATCCAAACAATATCTAACGTTATGTATGTCCCAGTTTATAGGACTATGTCACCGTGCACAGAAACGTTAATTTAACATGTACACAAGCATGTACCACTACAAGTTAGCTGATTTTGTTTGTTGGTCTGTTAAAGGCTAACCTTACCTGTCGGAGTCCCAGTTATAGTGCCGCTGCATTCATCAGTAGTTTTGGAGGAGGACTCGTGTGGTGGGCATGTTGAAGGAGGCTCTGTGGGAGGAGGAAGCTGAAAGGATGACTGCACAGGCTCTGTCTTCTTGCAGTCAAAGACGGAGCAACTTTCTGCTCTTAAGTTTATTCTGTGCACTGTCAAGTGCTTCATCAGATTTTTCGTGATGCCAGTCTTGGTAGCAATTATCTTGTCACAAATATTGCATTGCGTGCTGTTGGCATCAGCCTGGTGAAATGTAGCCACACTTTTGATCTTTCCACATCTTTTACATCTATGGGGGTTGGGATGCATACACACTACAGCCTCACGTGTGAGCCGCGTCTCTGGGCATAACTGCCGTAAACTAGCGATTTTCCTTGATGCCTAACCACAGCAAATCACCAGCACTTTTAGATCTAGCATGCTACATGTTTATCAATGACATTGACAAGATTAACCCCTTAGGTATTGAAATTTGGTACCGAACGACAAGACATTTTTTGATACTCGATTGTTTAGAGGCAATTCGGTCAGCCCTAAAATGTATCAAACTCGATACCCAGCCCTATCGGGTAGTGTCATGTTGGGTTACCCTCCTCATGGTCGCCAAAATGTGGTTCTCGTTGGGGCACGTGGCGAGTTGTGTGTGGATGCCGTGGAGAATAGCGTGAAGCCTCCACACAAGCTAGGTCTCCTCAGTAATGTGCTCAACAAGCCACATTATAAGATGCGCGGATTGATGGTCTCAGACGTGGAGGCAATTGAGATTCGTCCATTCGAGTCATTACGGCACCAGGAGGATTTAGACCACATTGGGAATTGGGCATTCCAAATTGGGGAGAAAATAAAAATAAATAAATAAAAACAACAGCAAAAATCTGGGTTTCATTGAGGCACTAACAATGGAAGTGAATAAGGCCAATCTGTAAACAATAAAATGCTCACTGTTTCAAAACTATAGCCACAAGACAAAAACAATGTGTGTTAACATAATTTCAGATTAATAAAATCATTATTAACCTTTTCTGTGTGAAGTTATATCCAACTTTACAACTTTGTTGCCATGACGACGTAATGCCATGAGCAATGTAATCCCATTAAACAATGATTTCAACAACTTTACAGCACAAATAATACATACGTTTTAACAGAAGAATTAATGAAAGTGCTTTTATAAAATTCTAAATTTAATATTTCTGACTTTAAATCCTCCAAAAATGGGCCTCATTCATTTCCTTTATAAGTGCCTCAATGTAACCTTTTTCTTTTTTTTCTATTTTTCTTTTGTTTAGAAAAGGAGTCAATCAACATTATGCCACACATGCTGTTGATTTAGCTCAACTTGTACTGAACCTGGAATATTCCTTTTTTATTTCTATTAAAAATGGGTAAGAATTACACAACAGTAGCTGACACTCTGTAGAGTAGCACAACAACAGTTTTGGCAGGAACAAATGTACATATTGAATGGTACTGTACCTATTGTGAATAGGTCCTCGGAATGTGGGGTCAAATTTGTGTGGCTCCCCTGCAACACAAAAACAGTCACAATAATTGATAAAGGAATTATCCTTCCAAGTGCCCACAAAACAATTTTTTTCTATTCTAATAAGAAAGTTAGAGACATATGTAGAACCTGAACACCAAGCATACAAACACCTAATCGAAGACAGAACAAGCCTGCATTGGCAAACAACTCAAAACAATGTTCATCTTATCATTATCCTGTATGTGAAAACAAAGAACTCGATTAAGGTAGCCATGGTCTGAACAGCCCTACGAGAGGTGGAAGAGAAATCAGGCTGGCGGGCGTATGTGTCGCTTCCATCTGCCTCTTTCTTCCCTCATTCCTTCTCTTTCTCAATGTCTTATGGCTTGTTACCTTCTCTTCTTTCTCTCCCTGTCATTTCTCTTGTCTCACAAAGGAAACAGCACTGGTGTCTCGCAGCTCAGTTTGGTAGCATCCACTGTCGCGCCAAACACAAAGAGACAACAGCATGGCAGCCAACTGCTCAAAGCCTTGTGCGTGCGTGCACACACACACACACACACACACACACACACACACACACACACACACATACATACACACACACACTTCGAAAGTGCTTTTTGTACATCTCCCATGTCTAAAAATGCACAGAAGCTTCTTAACATACCATCACATCTATTCTCAAGGGAATCCACATACTGATGTATCCACATCCTCATTAGACATCCCTGACTTCAAACAGACAGACAAAGACATGCATTAAGCACACAGAGCTAAGAAGCAGATATACTGGGATATGTGCCAGTCAATGATCAAGCTGGGCTAACAGACCATCAGCTGTCACATATAATGCACACCTAGGTGGTCGGAGTTTCTTTTCTGGTTTGAGTGATCTGGCGGGGATGATATGTCATATTGCAGCTTAGATAAGATTTTATTAGTGCTATAGATGTTGCTAATGGCTGGAAAATATTGCCCATAAAACATTCCTACAAAATGTGAAACTTTATTTTGCATTACTTTTGATTTAAAAAATGCCTCTATGACAATGGAATTGAATTAGGATGCATTTTTTCTTCGCATATTTGTGAGAAAACGCACAGGTCATTGAGTCGCAACATCTTATATGAGCTAGTCTCCATTTCTTCGTAAACTGCACTTGTGACAAAAGATGACACATTGTTCATCATATGTTCTTTTTGTTGGCTTAATGTGAAAATTCCACATATATGTCGAAACATGGAGCTCAAAAGAAAAAAACCTATTAAAAATATTATACTATGCTAAATGATGTTAGAAGGCAGTTCTGACTGGTGTTTTTTTGGGAGAAGGTTTGAATGTTTTTGTTCACATCAATATCATTAGAAAGATTCAGATTATTACAGTTTATTTTTACCATATATTACGTTGCTGTTCCAAATAAAGTTACCAGTCTACTGGCGAGTGGATGACAGAATGATCATTTGTGAAGATAAGAGAATGAAAGACAGATTATTAAGAAGAGTGGTAGAAGAGTGAAAAAAAAACTACATAGCTTTATATATACTCGCACTTTATTAGGAACACTTGTACACCTACTTATTAATGTGATTATCTAATCAGCCAATCATGTAGCAGCAGTGCAATGCATAAAATGATTCAGATAAGGGTCAGGAGCTTCAGTTAAAGTTCACATTGACCATCTTTCCAGAATGGGGAAAAATGTTATCTCAGTGATTTCAATCGTGGCATGATTGTTGGTGCCAGATGGGCTTGTTTGAGTATTTCTGTAACTGCTGATCACAACAGTCTCTAGAGTTTACTCAGAATGGCGCCAAAAACAAAAAAACATCCAGCGAGTGGCAGATCTGCCTTGTTGATATGAGAGGTCTATGGAGAATGAACTGACTGGTGTGAACTGACAGAGAGGCTAAGGTAACTCAGGTAACAAATCTGCACAATTGTAGTGAGCAGAATAGCATCTCAAAATGCACAACACATCAAACTTTGCAGCGAATGGGCTACAACAGCCACGTCAAGAACTTTATTAGAACCATAGTTTTCCTAATAAAGTGCTCAGTGAGTGTATACAAGCGTGAATTGTACTTCTAAGCATGGAGCCATAATTCTTATCTTACAAAATTCCAGATAAGCCCATCAGTCAGAAAAGCCTCATGTACCATATACTGAGGACAGTGTTTAGCATGGGGGAGAACAAATCCTGGTTACCATTGTTACCCATCCCATATGGGGAAAATTATATCCAATTATTTGTTTTAATTTGTTTCACCCAAGAGTAAGCTGGGCCTCTTTGTAGACTGTACCATTTCAAAGGAGCTTCTGATTGGTTTACTCTGTGGAAAGGGGGAGGTGCCATTAGTGAAAAAAACGGCGGCAAAGGCGATTTAGACTGATAAATCACAGCTTCGAGACCACCATAGAAGACACATTTCACCTTTACACAACAACCACCATTTGAAACACATTCAGTAACCTCTTGACCTTGGCAAAAGAGAAGAAAAGAAAGAAGTGCTATACAAACTAGATGTTGGATGCGCTGCAATAAACATTATTCAGCTATGCTATGCTGTCTCTATTATTATGACTGACCCTCTTTAGTAGGAAAGTTGTATATTCTGAGCTGTTTAAGATGTGAATTTAAGGAATTTCCACTCCTTAAGCTATCAAATCTTCAAGTTACACTCATAGTCAATGAGCAAAAGAAAGCAAAGAAAGTGAATGAGAGAGAACACATATTATAAGGAAGGACAGATGAGAGAGAGAGAGAGAGAGAGAGAGAGAGAGAGAGAGAGAGAGAGAGAGAGAGACTGTGAACAGAGGTCAGGTCATTTGGAAAATGCCCTTTGGGCATTACGGGGCAAACAACATCAGCATCACAGTAGCACTGTTGCTGTTTATTCTCCTCTGTGTGATTGTCCTGATGTTTGTTTACATTTTCCAACCCCCTCAGAATCAAGCAATGCCAGTTTGTGCTAAAAACTGTAAGAAAACAAAAAAGAAAAAACATGATATCATTAAAATAGTTTTAATAATACTATAAAACCAAACTACTTTTATGTGTTTAAGTATTGTTTGGGATTTGTGTTTCTGAGCACAAAAAGGAGTTAAATAAAAATATTGATATTTTTAAAAAATTAATTTAAATTGTGTTTTTCAGAAGTAGTTTGTTAAAATTCATCCTCATTATAACTTGAAAGATCTATAATAAACCTGACTTGACTTACGGGCTTGTCCCCTGAGAAAAAACTATTGCCACACCAGCCTCTGACAGTTTATCCCCACTTCTCTTTCCTGTTCATAATCTGTCAGACAATTTAAAAGATTGAGTGGTTCATCAATTTGTGTGGCTTAATTGCATCAGCTGAATCATGGCCAGGGAACAGCTGGTGTTAATTCATCCCAGGTAACTGAATTACCACCAAGAGAGCCGGACATAAACTGCATACTCACACTAGACAAGCACATATTACACGACTTACGATTGGCACTCTACGACTTTTCCAAATGCCATTTTTGCACCCTTGATTGACACTGCGAGAAGAGAACGCCACTTAAAGGATCATCCAAACAAAAGCAAGAAAATTCATTTTTTTCACTAAGGGCCATTCTTGTAACCATATCAGTGAATTTCATTTCCATGGCTGTTATCAGTTGATGTATTACAGCAAGATCCTCCAAGTCAGCATTGACCTGCAACGCTGGCGACACGTTCAGCAATTTGCTCCAAATCTCCTTCACTTCTCTGTCCAATTGGGGGGGGGGGGGCATCAGCTTGAGCACGAAAGTGTCTATTAATGTCTCCAGAGCTCAAGGATTTTGAATTCTTTGACATTTTGTCTTCCTAGAACTGTTAAGGATCAGGGTGTATCAAATCTCACTCGTTTATGACATGAAAAGTATTAAAACTAGTAAAGTTCACACGTCCAAACCTCGCATGGCATCACATGACTCCCAAATAGCACTTGTAGTTAAAAAAAGAAGCCCGGCTCGTGGTTCGCTGGCATTTTTTTAATTCAGCGTTTTGAACCTAATAGTTCCTTGGCTCCTTTTCCCAGGTCATCAAGCAAAATGAGATGGTAAAATGTCCAGTAGATGCACACTTCAGAATCTCAGCAGATGTAGTATGTCAACTGGGTAATTTTCACCTATTGTTTTATGAATACTGATGATTTGGACATACAGTACTACTTATTTGGCTTACCATTTTACTTATCACTTTCAAGTTTTTTTTTATTTTCAACCAGATTTAGCATGTCAGTGACTTTTTGTGTTTGTGACTTCATCTCAAGGACTGGGAACTACTTGTCCTGGTGGGAAGAGGAAAAAGCAGCCACAAAGATTTTCCATAAGACCAAACCCACGCAGTCTGCACCTGCGTGCCTCCATAGCCTGTTCCTTATGGAGACACGGTGAAAGAGGCTTGTGTTAAACAGCAAGGCCTGCAAAACACTATTCTATGTGTGTTAGGAGGAAAAAAACAAGCTTGGTGGAAGTTGGGGAGGCAGAAAGAAAGAGGGGATGAGAGAGAGTGAGGGAAAGAGAAATGAGAAAAGTGATGTTAGGGGTACAAATAAAGGTTGTTATTGTAAACTAAAACGAAAAGTAAATGTAAAAAAAACATTTTTCTAAACTGAAATAAACATAATTGGAAAAACTGAAACTAAACGAAAATTCTTTGTCATGGCTCTGAAAAAACTATTTATCACCGTAACATGAAGATGCCACTAGGAGGCGATAGCACTAGCAGATGTTTATTGCCCTCATTACATTATCAAAAACAGAGCAGGAGGGAATCGCTACAGTACATCATGGAGAGAAGCAAAGCAGGTAGAAAACTAGGGGGACAAGAAGTTGGTCCCAGATTTTCGAGGCATGTCCCATTTCTCTAAAAAATGTAGTCATGTCCCGGTTTCAGCTGTTAGGCTCTCTGATATCCTCAGCATCTTTCTTGGTGTCATGTCTGGTATCGATTGCAGGGAAGGGAAGATATTTTATTGCATTGCATGATGATTTACAATACTTTCATTCGACTCACACTCTTGGCGCTCTCTGCTGCGCTCTTTCATCATCCAATGCAAATTAGAAATGCCCAAATAAAAATGCATGTTCAACAAGCTGAATGAAGCCGATCGATTTCTTTGTACAACATGTAAAAATGGAACTGAAATGTTTTGCTGTCACTGTAAATGTTCACTTTCCCATGGCCACGGTATTAAATAAGAGATTGCAAGTCAAAATCATACAGCTGTATTTTTTTTTTAAATGGTACAAGCACTTAGATGTGGAAATGTGGAATTGTATTTTAACTTTTAAGTTCCAATGTTGCACATTTTGTGTAAAAATATGTAGCTGACAAGACATTTCAAGCACTGAAAAGTCATCATTATTATACATGCCATATGACATCATGGATAGAATAGGCTAAAATGTGGTTAAAAGCATATAAAACAATATATAATAAAATAAAATAACATTTCACATATACAACCCCAATTCCGAAAAAGTTGGGACAGTATGAAAAACGCTAATAAAAACAAATATTTGTGATTCGTAAATTATATTGACCTTTGGCATATTGAAAGCACTACAGCTACACATTATATGAATGAGATGATTGCAACACGCTCCCAAAAAGTTGAGACGGCAATTTAAGACTAATAAAAATTTGACGAGTTGAAATAACAAGGTGATGTGAAACAGGAGATGTTAAACAGGTGAGGCAATCGTGTCATAGTATATAGGGAGCCTCCAAAAACAACCTAGTTTTTCAAGATCAAGGATCATTTGAAACTTGTCAATTTGCCAACAGATGCTTCAGCAAATAATCCAGGACTTTGAGAACAATGTTCCCCAAAGACAAATTTGAAGGATGTTGGGCATTTTACCCTCTAGAGTGCAACAATATAGTTAAAATATTCAAGGAATTTGGTCAATCTTGGTGTGTAAAGGGCAATACGAAAACCATTTCTGAATGCGCGTGAGCTCTGATTCCTCAGACATCACTGTCTTAAAAAAAGCGCATTCATCTGTAATGATATCACGAACATGGGCTTGGGATAACTTTAGTGAACCTTTGTTAGTCAACACCACTCACCGATTAAAATTAAGAAGCCCTACATCAACACCGTTCAGAAGCACTGCCAACTTCTCTTGGCTCGATCTCATCTTAGATGGAAAGTAAAACAGTGGAACTGTGTTTTTTGGTCCGAAGAGTCCACATTTAAAAAAATATTTAAAAGCAAAGCCATCGTGTTATCCGGGCCAAAGAGGAAAAGGGCCATCCAAGCTATTATTAGTGTCAGGTCCAAAAGCCAGTGTCTCTATGGGCCAGGGGTATGTCAGTGCCCATGGCATGTAGCACGCACATCTGTGAGAACACCATGAATGCAGATAGATATGTAAAAATTTTGGAGCAACATATAGTGGCATCCAGCACCGTTGTTTCCAGGGACATCCCTGCATTTTCCAGCAGGACAACTTCAAACCACATACTGCCTGGATTTCAAGTGAATGGCTGTGTAAGCAGGGAGTGTGGGTGCTAGATTGGCCTGCCTGCAGTCCTGACCTGTCTCTATCTATTTACCTGAAAAATAAAGGAATGCATGAATCAAGCCAAATTATTTAGAAATCTATTTATAAATTGAGCCATAGCCATAGACTGTGGGCAAATTCCAATTGGAAGTGATCATCCCTATGCCCTATACTCTCTCCGAAGGACAGAGCTCTTGATGTGGGTACTTTGAATGGAGCAAGGCATTACTTAATGAATGTACCCTCCAATAACATTCTTGTGGAAGGGCCAGAAATGGAGAAATGGAGAAATTATCAGGAGTTATCAGAGAGAGAAATAGCTGCTAATCCGCTAGTGACCTAAGTAGTTTTGGAGCGCATTTGGGAAAAGTTGGAAGACTTGGAGAATCGTAGCTGGCGAAATAACGTCCAAATTGTTGGAATTCCTGAAGACGAAGAAGGTTTAAATATGGTGAAATTTCTGGATGGGCTCTTTCTTTAGTCTGATTGACATAACAGGCCATAAGCTGGAAATCGAGCAAGCTCACAGGGTTCCGGCTCAGAGATCCACATTCAAATTCTGGCCAAATTTCTGAGATCATCCGATAAAGATCTTGTGTTACTTGAGGCGAGGAGTAATGGAAGGCTTTCTTAGAAGAACCACAGCATTTTCTTGCTACCAGACTTTGCGAATTCGACAAGAGAGAAACGTGATTGATTCAAGGAATGCAAGAAACTCTTACATTAATGGGAGGTTGCTTTTGCACTGCTATTCACAGTTAAATTGAGAATAGATGCTACGGATGTCTTTACATGCCCACAGCAAGCATTGTCCTTCATAAAGATAAAGGAGTAAGTCATTTGGTGATACTCATGTTGCAGCCAAGTGGGCCTGACTCACTGAACATTCACTTGAATGACTGAGTGACTTTTTTTGTTTCTTTTTTGTGCTGGTTCTGTCTAGCAGCTGGAGTTGTCATTAGGGACAGTGTTGTGGATGAATATGCACGTTCTTCATGCTTACACCTCATAATTTTATTTTATGTGTGTGTGTGTGTGTGTGTGCTGGTTCCGCTACAGGCTTGAGTTTGTTTTGTGGAGGAACACACCTTCGGGACAGTTAAGTGGATGAATCTGAACGTTCTATGTGATTATCCTGCCTATTGGCTGGAGTTTGTTTTATAGATTATCTTCTGTTGTGTAATTCTGTTTTACAAATTTTGTATAGAAACACCAGACTTGAGCAATCTAATGGCTAAAATTGTCGCAGGGGCTCTTGTAGACGTACATGGACTGTTTGAATTTAGAGGGATGCACGCCGGTTGGTGCTGTCATGCGTGGAGTTAATGTGCACATTTTTCTGTTTTCTGTTTGTTTGGTTCGGAGTGAAGATAGGAGTTTGTTTGTTGCACTAATGTGGAATGTGGGATGTATAATTACATTTTTTATGTCTAATATGTCAAATGTTAGTATGAGTGGATTGTCTTTCTCCACGTGGAATGTGAATGGATTGGGGCACCCCATAAAAATGTTATTTCATAATCTAAATATGATATAGTGTTTCTTCAAGAAAAGCATCTTTCCCTGTAGGAAGCTGAAAAATCTGGGAAGATATGGGGTGGACATGTTTTTTTTAGTGCTGGCTCAAGTAAGAGAAGGGGAGTCAATACACTGATAAGTGAACATCTACAATTCAAATGTCTCAAACAGATTAAAGCTAAATTAGGAAGAGTCATTGTATTAACAATCAATTAGGGGCAAAGTCTGATTTGGCTAATATTTACTCACCTAACACTGATGATCAGCGATTTTTTTATAGATCTTGAAAGGATATTGCAAGCTGCTGACACCCCTCATGATATAATATTGGGAGGAAACTTTAATCTTTTGATGGACTCAGTCCTTAATCATAGTGAAGCAAAAGTGAGTAAGCCCCCTAGGACAACACTGGCACTTCACAGGATGTGTAAAAATCTTGGTCTTACAGATATTTAGAGACTTTTGAACCAATACGATAGGGACTATACATTTTTTATATCCAAGTCCCTCATTTCATCTGTTGTCGATTGCTCAGTTGGAAACATCTTAGTCTCAGATCACGCCCTGTTTAGAGGTGATGCCACATACAGAGAAAAAGAAATCATATAGTTGGCACTTTAATGTATCCCTTTTGAAAAATCCTGAATTCCAACAAATGTTAAAGGCTGAAATCAATGTTTATATGGAGACCAACTGGTCCTCAGTATCCTCTGTGGGTGTGGCTTTGAAGGCAATTAAGGCAGTTCTTAGGGGCCAGATCATACAGTATGGCTCATTCATCAAAAAATCCAAAGCACGAGAACTCGTGGAGTTGGAAGGGAATATTAAAAGCACAGAGGCAGAGCTGAAGCAGTGAATGCAGTCTGATGGCCACAGAGAATTGGCCCGATTGAAGATAATACTATTTTGTAGCGGAAGGTGGAGTTTTGGCTATTCAGGGCAAGACAGTCATAATTTCAGTCGGGGGACAAAGCAGGTGTTACGTCCCAGGGCGTATCTTTCTTTTATTTCCTTGTTACATCTGTGGATGTAGAAGTTGCATGTATATTGATTATACATTGTTTGTATGTTTTCTGTTGTCTCCCTTGTGTTCTCTGTCGTCCCAACCAGGTTAATTTATATCAGCTGCGAGTGATTAAGATCGAGTGCTGAGTAGCTCTGTTTGGTGCACTACCTGAAGAACATTCGAATAAAGCTGAGTTGGAAAGTCTGCTAGGAGAGACTCTTTCCTCCTGCCCCAGCATTGATAGACTTTGTGTGTTAGTGCTGTTGTTAATAGGAAACTACAAGTTGTCTTTTATGTTAAACTTACCCCAATTTAAACATTGTATTATAAGTTCCTTTGTTGGGTATGCAATCATTTCCACCCGCTTGGTATCTACAGAAGCGGTAGAGAGGTGGGCACCATTTTCTTTGTTGTTAAACCTGTTTTCTCTTGTTTATGGCTAGGTAGGGAGTGAGGCAAGATTTATGTTGTTATTTTCAATTTCTTTGTTTGTATGAGTAAGTACTTTGTGCCTTCCTTTCAGCTAGACTCATTTTGTTTGTTATTTTGGCTTGGTCCCCTCTTGAAGACTTTATGCTCCCCTTTGTTTTGTATTTAATAGAGGACAACAAACTTGTACACAGTTTTCGTAACCTGTTGTGGTTATTGTTGACTGGGACATGAGTGAAGACCTCCAAACATGTTTTTTTTCTTTCTTTAAGTTCCTTATAACTTGTTTGTTTCTTCCCGACCCCTAGACTGGGAGGAAATGTAACACAGGGAAGCCTTTGTATAGCTATATATAGCAGAGAGAGTCTTTTTCTTACATTCCCTCAGTGAAATCTGCTGGTGTTTAAATTTTTACCTCGGTCATTGACATTGATAATGCAAGAATTCTATCTTGATCTTTATAGTTCCACATCTTCATTATACTGATGACGATATTAGAAACTTTGTGGAACCATTAGAACTCCCTAACCTGACGACTGAGCAAAAACATTCTCTTGATTCTGAGATAAACTTGGAGGAGCTTGGCGAGGTAATTAAAGCCATGACTTAAGGCAAGTCTCCAGGGCCACATGGCTTTGCCACTGAATTTTAGATCTTATGGTACAGAACTAGCTCCACTTTTGTTCGAAGTTTATACAGAATCATTACAGAATGGAAAGCTTCCACATACCATGACACAAACCCGGATCAGTCAGATTCTTAAAAAGAACAAAATTCCAAGCGAGTTAGAGTTACCGTCCAATTTCCCTGATCCAGCAAGACGTAAAAATATTGTTAAAAATTCTGGCTAACCGATTAGGTAAAGTTAGGACATCTCTTATACATATAGAACAGGTGAGGTTTTTTTCGGGACTGCAGCTCTTCTATAACATCAGGCCTTTCATCAATATTATGTGGTCAGTGGCAAATGATCAGACTCCAGTCGCTACCATATCACTTCACACCGAAAAGGCATTTGATATGGTAAAATGGGATAATCTGTTTAAAATTTAGGATATATACAGGTTCGGGAATTCTTTTATTGGATGGATTAAGTTACTTTATGGACACATGATATGATTTACGCACATGATATTTTATTATTCATCTCCGACCCCATCAGATCTATGCTTTGCCTCCATAGAATTATTCATTCCTTTTCTAATTTCTTAAGATACAGAGTGAATTTTTTTTCTTGGCTCTGACAGCGTGCTGCCCAATAATGGCTTTCCAGCTGGGCACCTTTCAGAAGCCCAAACAGGGCAATACGTATTTGGTCATTTTATTCCCAGCAAATTTGTCTGATTTAGTTAATTTTGACAACTTAATAAAAAAGGTTTTAAAGTGATGTGGACAGGTGGGCTTCATTACATTTATCTATGAGTGGGAAGGTTAATGCTATTAAAATTAATTCTATTCCAAAATTTAACTTCCTGCTACAATCTCTCCCTGTCGATGTCCTCCTCTCTTATTTCAAGCAATTTGATAGCATAGCGAAGTCCTTAATTTGGAATGGTAAGTGTCCTAAACTACATTTTAATATATTACATAGGCTGATTAATCCACTCTAGGCCTACCCAAGATTTTGTTTTGTTATTATGCATTCAGTCTCAGACATTTGGCTCATTGGTCACTTCCACCTAAAAGAGATCCTCCCTGGTTTTGTATTTAACAAGACATTATTTCCCCTATTTCACCATTGCAGAGCATTTCTATCAAACTAATTGGAGAAGTTATGTTACACCCAGTTATCTCGCATTTGCACTCGGTATGGACAAAAGTGTCCATAGTGTTTAATTCAGACATTTATTAAATGTTGCCTTAAGCATATGGCTGGACCCTAAATTATATATTAATAACTCCCCTTTCTGCTGGTCAGAGTGGATTGTGAGGGTGGTTAATACACTCTGTGACCTATATGAGAGTGGAGTGTTGCGATCTTTTGAAAATTTGGTTCAACATTTTGGGATTCCCAGATCTCAGTTCTATGGGTATTTACAGCTGCGCCACCTGTTCTGTATTGTTTTTGCGAGTAGCACACCCCCCAAAAGCAGCAGATATTCTAGGAGAGATGAGTTACTGTTTATCTCTTTTGGAAGTTACTGCTTTTGGAAAAGAAGCATCAGTGTATTACATCCTGCTAATTCAGAGACTGGAGTTTGGAGATTTAACTTACATAAAAGAGATTATGGGAGAAGGATTTAAACTTGTGTGACAGGGCGGAGGGCGGGGCTGGGTCATGATTTTACACACCCGGTCCCTTATCAGGCTAATCAAGCCTCCAAGAGAGATAAAGGCCAAATGCGGACAGTGGTGCAACAGAGAGAGAACATTTACTGGCAGCTGTCCGTCCTATGTGTGTGTTTGTGTCTTTTGGTTTACTTCTTTACTATTATTTATTTTGTCAAGCCGGTTCTCGCCTCCTCCTTTCCATTGTTCCCTTTACAACTTGGTAGAAGAAGCTTTTATTTTGTCACACATTATAAATTTTTGCATTTATACAGTGAAATTCTTTTTTTTCCCACATATCCCAACTAAGCTGGGGTCAGAGTACAGGGTCAGCCATGATACAGTGCTTCTGGACCAGATAGTCTCAAGGGACTTGCTCAAGGGCCCAACAGTGACTTCTTGGCGGTGCTGGGGCTTGAACCCCCGACCTTCTGGTCACCTGTTATTATTATTTGGTGAATAAAAGTACCAATTTCTTTCCATAAGAGCAAAATCTATAAATTATTCCAAACTTTTGGACACCAGTGTAGTGTTTTCCATTTTGCGTGGGTAGATTTGATATATATATATATATATATATATATATATATTAGTATATATTATGGGTGTGTAGCGGAGCCACAATCTGTATCTGTTCACATGACAAATGATCTGTATCTGTCTCTGTATTCGGGTGTGGGTGGGGCATAAACCGGAGTGCATCAAAACTAAATGAAATAAACATTTTTAAGTATTACTCTTACATTTATAGTTTCTATTAATAAAATATGACTTGTATATGCCTTTTCATAATAATAGCCTAATAATAATAATAATAATAAATATACAATCATTAATTGAAAAAATATATTTATTTTTTTTTCTTGCCAGATTAAGCTGAATTTGTAGGCTACATTAACTGTGGAATATGTTGTGGTTTCTCCTGGTATTTCAGATATTAATATCTGCATGAAACAGAATTTTCATTTGTCTGTGCATGTTTAACAACATTTTTCTGGAGGCAGGATGTGTCAAGTAAAATGTTAAGCACACAGTTTGCAGTGAATAATAAATACAAATTCAAACATTATTGATTTTATTTTAATTTATTTTATAGTCTACAAACAAATGTCCCATAAGTCTATCAGGAATATTTAAGATAGGACACCATTATTTAGTTAAATAATAATAATAATAATATGAATAATAATAATAATAATATGAATAATGTTACATTTATATTAGGCCTTACCAGAGTTCAAGAACACTTAACATTTTCAAATTTAGCACAGTTTAAAGAAGAAGAAAAGCATGTTTTAGATTCTTCATTTAAGGAGGAATATTCTGAATAGATGAATACTCTATTCTGAAAAAAAGATCCAATGCTCCATAAATGTTTAAATTCTCCATAAAGTCTTAACCAGATAATTCCTTAATCGCTGATGTGAATATAAATGTGTTCAACTTTAAGAGACGAGCTCCAACATGAAATTATCACTTCAGGTCAGGAATTTAACATAGCGCTCATGTTTAGGCTATAAATAAATACATGAGAATCACTTGAGAAATGTGTAATACGTTAACATGGACATTTCAAGAAGTGGAAAGTGTATATGATGTCGTATCTTAGTTTATGTTACACCTGATAAGCTCCAGATATGCACAATTAACAAAGGTTAAGACCGCGCACATTCGATCTGAAAACTGCGCATTTTCATTCTTAAGGTTTACACTTTGGAAATATTGTCTGCACAGATTAATAAATTAATTTTAATTTTGAATATGTTTATTTAAAATGTCACTTTAACCTTGTGTTTTTGGATAATTAGTCAAACTAATATTTTTTATATTATTCGGATGAATCCGTTATTCATTTTGAAGCCATAATTCGTGCCTTTCAGACTAAGGTATTCAACTTTGGGCACATCCCTAGTATGTATATATGTATGTATGTATGCATGTATGTATGTATGTATGTATGTATGTGTGTGTGTGTGTGTGTGTGTGTGTATCACACACACATACATATACACACACACACACACACACACACACACACACACACACACACATACACACACCTATTATGTTGAGGTGATGTTGTCAAATTAAATTATAATCCAATATAAAAAACAGTATGACCTTACAAAGACCTCACCGTAACCTTCCATTAATCTCTGTCCAGCCTTTTTAATTCAGGGCCCAGTGTTCATTAATTTTGGCTGTCTGTGGCTAATTACAGGGATCTCATTGGAAATCAATCACAAAACATAAGCACATGTTTTAAAAGCGTGACAAAATGCGTGACAGTTCCCTTACTGTATGAGAGAAAAGAAAATTGCGTATACCTCTCTCAAAGAAACGAGCCACAGCCTTGAGCACCAGGCGGACGACACAGACATTGCCAATGTGAGTGTGAACATGACCCCGGGATACTGTCTAAAATGTTATTTGCTCCTTTTCAATTGACCACCTTGTTGCAGTGTGTTAGATCTTCTTGTATTTGGCTGACCAAATAACAGGTGGCTCACCAATGCATTACAGGTCTTCTAAAACACAAAGTACACTATGCCAGTCCATGCAAGAGCTTGTGAGAAAGTTTACTGTGATGACGATCGTGTAGCATAGCTCTTCTGAATCTTTAACCAAAGTTATGCCTGTGTGACAGGCCTCTATTCCTGAAGAACAATGCCCCCAATACAAGACATACAGGACTAGACATAATAATACACAAAATCCTTGATGTGTGAAACGAGTCCAGTGATTTTGTCCACAGCTAAACTTATGCAACGTCCTGTGCCATTTAAAAAGAGCCCTGGAAAAGGAGGATGCCACCATTATGAGGCATTTATTCCTCAGCATGAAGTTTGTGTATAATCCATCATTGTTGACGTCCCACGCGCACAGTAGAGAGCTCATTCTAAACTCCAAGGCAGACTAAGACATGTCTGGCACACAGAGAAATAAACAGAGAGCTTCTTTGTACCACAATCAGTGGAGATAAAAGATCATTTTCTTTGTTAAAGAGATGAAGAAAGAATATCTGGTCCCAAATGAATAAACTGACTCCCCCTCTCAATTAGCTACATAATTCCAGGCAGTTTAAATGTAGCCTCGCTTTTTCACAAGCTCAAAACTTTAATACCATTTGGACTTCTGTTAATAAGGTCCTTATAATTAATAAGGTCCTTGTATAATTAATAAGGTCCTTATAATTAATAAGGTCCTCTCTTTGCCTCTTCTCCGACAAAATTCAATACCACCCCAAAGCTCAAAAACACACGTTCCAATGTCTTTTATTGTTCAAAACACTCCTTTCTCACTAGTTTAATTATGCATTTCGCAGTTTGCCATTTTTCTAACATAATGGGAAAAGCTAAGCTGGTCTCTGGCCAGTCAGAGCCATTCGATTATTTTGGTTTCCAATCAGCCGACAGAGGCACTGTCTATACACTAATCATACCAAACTCTGATGATACTGGTTTAAATAGGGCCATATTAATGCATGCAATACTGTCCATGTCCATCATTGCAGCCAGTATCAAGTGGACTTCATGTGGGAAAACTAAAACACAGTCACCTTCTTTCTATACACATTAAGAACTTAAAATAATCTATTTATATACCAAGTATATGTACATAATTAGAGCTTAAATGTTTTTTCCACAAGACAATAAAAAGAACAAAGTAAAATAAAAGAACATTATCATAACATAAATGGTAAAAAAAATGGGGTTAAATATATTCTCATGTTTTTGAAGCTCTTTTTAGAGCATTTGTCCACATTTACTATCTTCTAAAATACTCAGATTAGTATCAATTTCAGTTTAACAAAGAAATTGTTCACAAAATCAGTCATGTGACATGAGAACAAAAGACATTTGGCATCATTGATGTCAAACCCTGCACAAAGCATATTCATTCGACATGTTTGAATGCACACGAACGAGGTATGAGAAAAAGCTGCTTTACAGTACATACAAAGTAACACGCAAGTCATATGGGCAACTTTGGTGGAGATTTCTGTCCTTTTTAGAGCTTGAAAGACCATCGTCACTGCATGTGTTGACTGTAAGGAAATGCAGTGTTCGCAGATTGTGCAAAATAACTCTTCTTGTGTTCCACGGAAGAAAAAAGGTCACAGTTAAATGAAGCTAGAATTTTTGAATGTATCTGTAATCTGTGTTAAGAGTCAAGTAGAAAGGAAGATAATGTTGCAACATTGTTTTTTAAAGCATTGCATAACATATCCTATTGTCTGAAAATGAGGCCAATCTATTATGTCTAATCTTTTGCAGCTTTTATAATCTCTTTTTTCTCCTCTCTCTAGACAGCAGTTGAGAAGACCAATCAGACAGAACAGCTGACCCAAACATACTATAGGTCAGCAAAAGCTCTGCCCTCATTCAGCTGATCCACAGCCTCCTACAAAATCAGCCACATAACCATTTGTATATTTTACTGTCGCACAATACCTTTCCCACTTTTCTACCATGACACCTAACATACATGTATAAAAAAGCACTAAAATCTTTTTCAAATTTGGCTTGGAACAAGATGCCAGACTGATGCACTGAGAAACAATCTTAAGCATGCCAATGGCCAAAACCACACAAGCTAAGCTACCTTGAAACTACCATATGCTTCCTTCATATCTGATGGCTTTTTCTTTTGATTTGAGTAGCTCTCAATAGACAATCTCCTAGTTCTAACTGACAAAGGTTGCAATTGACAGGTGGCTCGTGGGAACCTAACAATACATGAGGCAGAGGCCAAAGAGCATGGCCCTGCCCTAGCGAGACAGCTGCTCCCTGCACTATTTACGTGACAAAGAAAACTTAGTTCTTTGACACTCCAATAGCTCTGCCATGGTGAACTGTCATGGATGCAAAAATAGAGTTTCAGATGCAGTTTACAAGATGATAATAACTCCAACACTATTCTCATTGGTGAATGGCTCTGGGTGCATAGGCGTACCAGATGCATCCCTTTGGCGTGATTATATGTGTTATAATTAGACAGATTGCCTCTGAAAAATATTTAGTGCAGTAGTGTTAAATAGTGAGGTGGCCTGTGAGAGCTCTGCAGGAGCTGCATGTAAGGGTCGTGAAAGACTGGCTTCAAGAACAATGAGAAAGGTCTCAGATGACTAAGAGGGAAAGTGAAGTAAAACTGTTGCTTGGCTCTCTGTTGACTGAGGAATTCAACATTCTACTCCATATGGTCAACGCTCTAAAATGTTCTCAACATTCTACTCCAGACTGATTGCATTCTTAATGTTCTAAAATACAAAACACTATTACAGACTGACTATTTAATCAATGTTCTAAAATGTTTTCAAGATACTATGCAAGACTGATTAGCCTATATTCTAAGTGTTCTCTAAAATGTTCTCAAGATTCTATTCCAGACTGATTCTATTCTCAGTGTTCTTAAATGTTCTCAAATTTCTATTCTAGAAAGTCTATTTTCAGAAATGTTCTCAACATTGTATTCCATACTGATTATTTTCTCAGTGATCTAAAATCTTGATTGTATTCTTAATGTTCTCAAAATTATACTCCACACTGATAAGCCCATATTCTCAATGTTCTACTACAGACTGATGATATGTTCTAAATTGTTTTTAACATTTTATTCCAGACTAATTATATTATCAACATTTTATAATGTTCTCAGCATTCTATTCCAGACTGATTCTAATCTCAATGTTCTAAAATGTTCCCAACATTATATTCCAGATTTTGTATAATCTCAATGTTCTAAAATGTTCTCATGTTCTATTCCACAATAATTGTATTCTCGGCATTCTAATTCTACTTCTGATTATATTCTTAATGTTCTCAATGTTTTACTCCAGACATATTATATTTTCAATGTTCTGCTCTAGTCTGAAAAATGTTTTAAAATTTTCTCAACGTTTTGATCCAGAATTGCTATAGTTGTCCACGTATGCTAGCTGTATACCTTAACAGTACCGTTATATGAGGATTTAACAACACAAAAAGCCCCTTCCAGATGGTAGTCAGCGAAAACTCCATTCCTGTTTACGATTTTGCATTCTCTTTTTGGACGTCGGCCATTAAACTTGTATGAATTCTAAAATCAAAATCTGTAAGGTCCTTTCAATGTATCCAGTTTTAGAAAACAAAGTAACAAACCGAGATCGGATGAAAACAGATCAGTGGAGCTTTTGTTCAGCACAGAGGTCCAAAACCACAAGCTGATATAGCTCGAAAATGTTAACTGCGTGAGAAACAGCCAACATGCACTGGGACAGTTCCCTTTGTCATTTCAACAAAAAAACTTGATTTAACGCAATGCGATTCACAAACTGCTTACCATAGTATGAAGGGGGAATTGCACTTTTCCTTGCCATTGCGCCCCCGACGACCAGTCCTCGCGTGTCTTTTGTTTATGCGATTGCATATGAAGCTGTGAATGTGAGTAATGTATGGCTCGTCCAAAACAGTATTTAAGGCGAATCTGTGATTTGCTGCTGGGCCACGCAGCGGAGCGTCACTGTGTTTACAGCGCCATCACCAGTGATAGAAACAACGCACAAAGAGGCAGGCCATTGTGTGAATAACGCCTCGACTATCCAATCGCTGATTTTCATTACTTCCTACTAGCCAATCCAGCCGCAGAAGGCGGGGCATGTCGAAAGACGGGTGGGTAAAAAAAGAGAAACGTGGAAGTCAAGCACAGAAACACTTCAGTGAATACATAAGAGTAACGGAAATCAACAGAAGACAGTGTGGCTATGTTTCTAAATTACGATGTGCTATTTATGGCATTATCACACAATAAGGAATTATTCTGTACGTTTTTATGTGCAATATGGCTTTGTGGAAACCACAGTAATTGGCAAACATATAACTAAATATTAAATTGTATAGTACATGGATATATATATATATATATATATATATATATATATATATATATATATATATATATATATATATATATATATATATATATATATATATCACATAATTAACATATATATATATATATATATATATATATATATATATATATATATATATATATATATATATATATGTTATATATATATATATATATATATATATATATATATATATATATATATATATATATATATATATATATATATATATATATATATATATATGTTAATTATGTGATATATTAAGTATATAACAATATAACTAAAATTAATTTGGCTAGATAAGATGTCATTTCAGCTGTACATTCCACTACCATGGGAGTATATGGACATACCTTTTGACCATGTCCCCCATATTTTTTGATATATCATAGTATTTTTAGAACTACATTCAATTACCATGGGATTACAAAAAAAAATAAAAAAATACTGTGCAATGGTACATCATCTGTACTTTTTTTTTTTTTTTTTTTGTACGTTTCCAGGGATTTTTTATTTATTTTTTTTTACTATAGGACCACAAAATTTATTGTACATTCCAACATATGTAATAAAACACAAAAAATATAATTAGTGGATTATAGTCACATTTTCTATAATAATTTTTTTTATCACTTTCCTATTCCTTTTAATGTAAGTAAACTGAAACAAATAAATTAACCAAAAGCTGTACAAATGTAAAGGATGTTGAGTTACTTTGGATACCAGTGTTTGCCAGTCACCACCTGATGGCAGTAATGTGTTGTGGAAGATGCCAATGAAAATGTATGTTTACATTGATCTGCTTTTCCTCTGTGGGATCCTACATATTTCATTGTAGCTCCATCTCTAACTGCAATTCACAGATAGATCTTTTCTCCATAAATGTAGTTATTTTACTATGAACAGCAAGTGTTGAGGATGGCACATAAAATAATGGGAGATAGCACACACCCTTTGAACCCTCAATTCGAGTGGTTGCCCCTTGGGCAGCGTTTAAGGACTATCTGGTGTCTCACAAACCGTTACAAGCAAAACAATCTAACAAACATAATTGACCTTTATGTTATTAATATATATTTTTTTGAAGTTATTTATTATTAAATTATTATTATTTTTTTTATTTTTTTGTATATATATTTTATGTATTTTGATTTTTTTGTTGTACTTGTAGTGTTGTCTGTATATGTGAAGCACAAGGACAGTCTGAATGAATTGCCCCATGGGGATTAATAAAGCTCTAAACTAAACTAATAACAAGGCAAATACAGTCAACTGTTTATAGCCGATTCCAACAAATGTCATTTCTCTAATCTAACGGTATCTCAATGGGTTTAGCAATTCAGAATGGCAAAGATAGATGCAATGCATGCACTTGCACTTGCACTTTCTCATTTCAGAAAAATTTTGACTAGACACATTCAAAAGCTAATAAGATTACAGTAATTGGTCTAATTAGCTATAATCATGCAATCCTGTTCAGGAATGAGGGCGCAGTACTGGAGTACTTTGGGAATTAATTCTGGTTCTGAAAGTCTGCAAAATAATGAATTAACTAATCAGGAACATTAATGGATATGGTCTTTTATTGAACACAAAAGGAAAATTGGGCAAAATGACAGCCTCAGTCACCAATCACATGTAATAAAAGTGAATGGTGACTGTGACTAAAATACTGCCTAACATCTCCAGTTTTCTATTCCACGAAAGAAAGTAAGACATAAGGGTTTGGAACCTCATGAGTGAAATTTTCCTTTTTGAGTGAACTTTCCCTTAACCCAAAGCTATCATCAGCCCTTTTGAACAAGAGGTATTACCTGTGGGATTGATTATGAATGGCTGTTCTAATTTCATAACCATTTTTTCCATACATTTAGTAATGAGCCATCTGTAATATCAAAGTATCTCTTGCATTCAATATGAATGCCTAATATGAACTGAAAGCCTGATTGAAATTTGAATCTGCATTTTTTCTGAAGCTATGGGCTGCCCACATGGTTTGCATAAAACAAATACAGTCCACGCGTGGTTTCATACATTTTGATGAATTATTCAGGTAGGATAGACACCTGCTCCATTCTATGTGATGCTGGGTGTGTTTATTCTGAGGTGCCACTAGATAAACAGTCATATGGTTGCTCTTTTTGTGGGACTTCGGGCGAGTGGCCTCTTGAGGCACCTGCCATGAATACATTAACATTCAAAAAGTGTGTCCCTTACTTCCCTGTCCAATCACCACTGACTCTTGAAGAGACAGCTCATTTGTTCAAGGTGCCACACAAAAGGCCAAACACTTGTTGGGTATAACTTGGCTCCACCTGCTTCAGGATCTTAAAATAGTTTGTGCACAGTTATTGATGGAGACATTGCTGAATGTTTCTGGGATGGCTTGGCTGGTAAGTATGGTCCGTTATTAGCGTACACCAATATGCTGGCAAAAAGCCAGTTTCTCCATTGACAAGAATTCAAAACAGTCATGTCTTGTGTTAAAATACATTTTTTGCAAGTGACATATAAATTGCAAATGTTTCATTTTATTATTGTAGATGTTTTGCCAGTGATAGATTTTTGCAGACATACAGACAGAGATCTTATCCAAGACTTTTGCAATCTCTTTATCTCCAGTGTCTGCATTCTCATGTTTTTAATAAAGGCTGTTTTGGATTTCTTAATAAATAAAGAAACTCATGAGACACCTAGAACTTCATTTTAAATGTGGTGAGAGAAGAAAAAGAAATATGAAAGAGAGATATATATGCAGAGAGAGAGAGAGAAGATTTGATTGACTCAGATGCTTAATACCACCGCTGCAATCACTCTGTAAATGTATCTGACTGTCCACTGGAAGAGCAGCAGTTGTGACCTCATCAGAGGTCAAAGACTAGTTAATTAAGTAAAGCTTAAATTTTATGCAACACACATCACCATCTCTATCTTCCTGTCACCACAGCCCAAATACACAGATCAGAATAAATCCTAGCCTCTAGGAGTGATTTAATCAAATATACTGCTATTGCAAACAGGAGTGCAAGCAAAATCTAATTGTCATTTGTCTCCAATGGCAACAAAAAGTGAATCAATTCCCAGATGCCTTTACCTTTTTCTAATTTTCACCACGCTCAATAAAGAAAATTATCAGTTTTCATTCGGGTGCTCCGTTTGCTCTAGAGATCATTTACTTTTTGTATTCATTTGTTTTCACAGACAGAGAAGAACATACAAGCCAGAATACACTGACACTGATAAGCAATCATGCAAAAAGTATGGTAATCATGGCTATACTTAATTCAGGCATATAAATCATCATGTATATACAGACAGAATATATATATATATATATATATATATATATATATATATATATATATATATATATATATATATATATATATATATATATTATTATTATTATTATTATTATTATTTTACAAAGCTGAAAAACAGCATTATATTCATAGATCATAAATCAAATTCACATGTTTTATTGTCACATAATCAAAGGGTTCAGGGCAGTTATGAATCTTAAAAGTGAAGGCTGGAGAGAGCATGTGAGTTAGATTTGAAAAATGTATGGCCAATATGTGAAATACAGTTGGTGGTACGGGGGGTAAAATGGAAAATTTCCATTTTCTCGCAGTTCCAGACGAAATTGCATCTTCCAGCAAATCTCAGCTCCCATGAGAAGTTCTGCCACATTCTCATGCCATTTTTAGATGGTATCTTTTACATTCAGGAAAGGCTGTGCTGTCTATACTGGAGTCAGCTCACATAACCAGCCTCTCCCTCTCAAGGCACCAGGCTATCCCTCTCAATCCATGAAATTAATGTCAGTGGCCTCATTGACATGAAATAAAGACCCATTTAGATTTACATATGGGATGTCATAGCTTCTGTTAGATTACCTAAATAATGGTGCTATTTCTCAGAATAGAAGTCTAAATCTAGGCAAAAATTGGTTCATCTTTAGTAATATGTAACCATGTTTATTAGAATTGTTTTTTTATCTTAGTTGAAAATTATTTTAAAATCATTTAAAGAAAGAGAGAGAGAGAGAGAGAGAGAGAGAGAGGGAGAGAGATTACACTTCCTAGATTAAATTACCTTTTTTTAATGAAATTACTCTGTCGTCAAACCACAGGAAACCACACTTCCGGGTTCTTTTGAGCAGCAGATTTCAATGGTGGAAATTGGCAGCGCTGCAGTTTTAACAATATTTTAAGCTTTGTAGAAAGTAATAATGTATTTTAATGTTAATAAAAGTTATTATAAATGGTTTATCTATGGTTTACAGTGAAGAAAGTATGTGGGTTCTTTTCTGAAATATCGGCAAAACAAGTATAAACTTGGTGTGATTATGTCATACATGTAACAGGTTGATGAATACACATCCTCAAGAAATTAAAACTACCATCAGACATACAATATGTGTCTTGACTGCTTAAATTATTAACCCACATACCATAAATAATAATATTTTACTTCAATAGAAGAAGAAGCCTTTATTATTGTCACACACTATACATTTTGAACATATCCAGTGAAAATCTTTTTTCTTTTCCACATATCCCAGCTAAGCTGGGGTCAGAGCACAGGGTCAGCCATGGTACAGTGCCCCTGGAGCAGATAGGGTCAAGGGCCTTACTCAATGGCCCAACAGTGGCATCTTAGCAGTCCTGGGGCTTGAACCCCCAACCTTCTAGTCAGTAATCCAGAGCCTCAATCACTGAGCCACCACTGCTTTTTCAGTTTGATTGAACAGTATGACATTATTTTTATTCACTCATCCTTTCACAAACAGTAGCCCATGCACTGCAGTGGTGGAGACTGGGTTCCCTTCCATTATAAATGGTCTTGAGCATATTTGACCTTATTTGTGTAACAATGACAGCACTGTGGAAATTAAAAACAACCATTTGCGATTGGAGTTCACGTGATTTCGTTGTAAAAAAAAAATCCACCAGCAGCTGCTTCGGGTCAATTGTGTCTAATAGAGCAGATAGGATAATAATGACGGTGACCCATGAATTATCACAATTTATGTTAAATCCTGACTTTTTCCTGATGGAACGATCTGGTGGAAATTTATAGAATCCATAATCTCCAATAATCTGTGGGAAACAGGGTGTTTCAACCCCGCAAACAGCACTTTTTGGGCAGTTTCAGCGCAATTTCAGTGGAGCACCAACAGACAGCAATTCTTTTCTGGGCTCCCAAAAGAACCCGGAAGGGGCAGGATGGAGCTAATGTTTGTAAACAGTGGCTGTGTCCTAAACCTAAGGAAGTAGTCTTTTTGCCTCACTGCCCTATCAGTCAATGACTCAACTGACAAAGGCACCTCCAGAAACTGGTTTTGGACAGGCTATAGAGGCAGTCTAACGTCACCTCGTTGCTAGGATACCAGCAACAGATTACCACCATCTGGTGTCCACTTAAGGTAACAGGTCCGATTCATTCATCCAACTGACCCAAAATGGTCAAATTGTCTGGAACAAAATCAAGAGAGTTTTGGTGATAACCAATTGGTGTATATTTCATAACTACAATACTAATTTATCACCAGAAATAAAATCAAAAGTTTCATTAAACACAAATTGGCCATTAACTGCCTCTTCAGCCGCCATGTTTTTTCTTCAGTTTAACCGCTGTGAAATGGCGTGCACAGGATTGTGTGATTTCATAGTCAGTGAGGGATACATCTATGCTGCCTTCAAAAATGTATCAGATGAAGGTATCTCATTAGACAGGGTGTGACATGAACATTGAATTTGGATGTGCCTTGATCACTTCCTATCTCTGAATACAGCCTCCTGAGCAGTGGCGTAGGCAGAAATTGTATTTTTTGACGGGCCAGTGAAAAAGTGAGTGGGCCTATAGTTTTTCCTAGAAAAAAAATGACTTAAATAACAATTAAACCTTAGAGTATAGAAAAAAGAATAGACAAACTGCAAAAACAGTTACACCTTTATTTTGCAATATTCGGCAAATCATCATGTTCAACCAACAGAGCTCATTAAAGGCTGGACAAACCAGCATAGACAATAACCTGTCTATTTTATTCAGGTTAGTCAGCAGTGCAAAGACAGTTCACCCGAAAATAAAGTAGGCTAAAAGTAAATGAAATTGAAATAATGAAAACTCTCAGCAGAGCACGGTTTGAAATAAATAACAACACATTCTGTTAAATCAAACATATACAATACAATCAGCCTGGTGGAAATTAAGCTTTTGTGCCAAAAAAAAAAAATAGCAACTCATTTAAACTAAACAATGTAGCCTATAAGGCATACAGCTATACACGACTCAGCTCCGCTGGGAAAATGTCTGCACATTTTACAGAAAATCGCGTCCTTTAATTACACTGTACTCCAACCAAGAAAATTGTCCATACCACTTTGATGAGAAGCTCCATGATTTTCCATTCTTGATAGTACAGGGAAATACCTTCAAATTGGGTTGTGAAGGTGGTTCATCAATTGCAGTTAAATCGGCGGGTAATCCCGCGTCAGGCTGACTAGGAGAGAGCACTGGCACTGCCGCCAGGGAGCAAGCGGCGGCCGCCACCAGCACCTGACTGGCTTTCTTGTGGGTTAATGAGTCTGAAGAACTGGGCTGGGTGGACTCGGTAGATGAAGGCAGTGGTGTGACTTTTTCCTCAACTCTTCGTTTTTCAAATAGCACATTAAAGACACTTGTTTAGCCATTATTTTGGCGATGTTAATAAATTGGCAAAAAAGCAGCTAGCTAGAGCCCGCCGCCGGAGAGTTTTCCTGTCAGAGCAACCATAGCAACCATAGCAACCAATAACGTTCCGGAGGGAGGCTTTCTACAACTTGCTTCAACAGTTCCATTTTATTCGGAAAACAAATTAAACACACACACCAGTCAACAATAAATCAGGTTTATATTCATATATTTTCTTAAATACATTTGAATAATTTGAAATAAAAATAAACTAAAATGTATTTTGATCAAACTTGCCTGGGCGGGCCAGTGAGTAATGTGGGCGGGCCAGTGCTGCCCTGGCCTATTACTGGCTACGCCCCTGCTCCAGAGACAGCATTTTCTTGGTTTCGGAAGCATGCCTATGGTGTTTTTTAAACAGAATCTCTTTCACCTGAGCTTCCTATGCCGGAGCAAATTATTAAAAAATGTTTTAGTGGTCACATTTTTAAGTGACTGTATAACATTCAGTGTTTCCTCAATATTCAAACTGAACCTGGGATTTTGCCAATTTTTCTGCTCCATTGTATTATTTGAAACAAAGGCGTAGTTTCCTTGCGACCTTGGAAAGGCTCACATAAATAAATAACCTTGTCCTTGGACACTGTCTTGTGGGTTTTGGCAAGTGGGTGGTATTGTTCAGAACTGAAAGTAACCCGCCTGATTTGGAATGGAATATCATCCTGACCGAAAACCTTTTCACCATTTTATTTGTATATTTATTTTTGCAGAAATTGTGCACATCTGAACGCAGGCGCTTTCGTTTATTAATCACTCTTTTAACGTCACTCATGAGCTGTCATAAACACAGAAATATCAAATGATTGTATCAGCTGCTGAATATTGGTCATTAACATATAGGCCTATCATATATCACCACATCTTATTAATAGGAAATGAATAATGAATGTTGCAGGAAAAGATGATTAAACCCTGTATGAGAATTGAATTACAGTAATATCATAGCACTATAAATCTTTCCTTACACTTTTTCCTCCTAATACCTGGCTGAGGATAAGAAAAGGCTATGTAAAAATATAAGGTACAAATTAATTTGACCATTACATTGGGCAAAAATACCCCTTATAAATGTACTGTATACAACACTGTTACTTGTACAAAATAACAAAAGATTCTGAAAGCTTCTTAGGGGCCATGTGAATGGGTTTTGCATCAATCTGCGCTGTTTAAAAAATAGCAAATAAATGAGGGAAAAAAGCCTAGATGGATGTGTTTGACAATGCACTGTATCATGACAATTCGCTGAGCTTTTACTTTTTAGACGTCGTGTCAGGTTAAAAAGAACTTCAAGGTATAGTTCACCCAAAAATATATAAATAAATAGTCTAGTTATTTACTCACCAGCACGCCATCCCAGATGTGTGTGACTTTCTTTCTTTTACAGTTCACAAACAAAGATATGTAGGAGAATATCTCAGCTCTGTAGGTCCATATAATGCAATTTAATTGTGGCCAGAACTTTGGAGGTCCAAAAAGCATATAAAGGCAAGAAGCGATATGATAGGTGTGGGCGAGAAACAGAACTTTGAAGCTCCAAAAAGGGCCTAAAGGCAGCATAAAAGCAATCCACATGACTCCAGTGGTTTAATCCATGTCTTTTGAAGCAATATGATAGGTGGATGAGAACCAAATTAATATTTTAGTCCTTTTTACTATAAATCTCCACTTTTACTTTCACATTCTTCTTATGTTTTTGGCAATCTTCGTGCATATCACCATCTTCTGGGAAGGGAGGAGAATTTATGGTAAAAAAGGACTCAAATGTTGATTTTTTTTCTCACCCACCTATCATATCGCTTCAAAAGACGTGGATTAAACCACTGTGTCATGTGGATTACTTTTATTCTGCCTTTGTGCCCTTTTTGGAGCTTCAAAGTTCTAGCAACCATTCACTTTCAATGAATAGACCAACAGAGCTGAGATATTCTTCAAAAAATCTTTGTTTACAGGAGACGAAAGAAAGATATACACATCTGGGATAGCGTGAAGGTGGGTAAATGATAAAATAATTAAACATTTTGGATGAACTATTCCTTTCAGCTTTTCAAAAAGCGTCTGGAGACACCTGCGTTCTTCTCCTTTACGATGTGTTAAGCTCTTTTTTCTTCTTTTTTAATGCACAAATACGCTCGGTCTGATCGGCCCCTATGTGAGTGTTTGAAGGACATTACATATTAATTTAATAGTTACGTTTTTACATAAAATAGCAGCCTGTTTTTGTTGGACATTTTGATCATCATGTTAATATTTAGTAATGGATTGGGCTTCGGCGTTCTTTAAGACCATGCGTACACACAGCAGTGCAGTGCAGATTCAGGATGAAGACGTGTGTGCAGAAGGGCTGGATGAAGAGATACAGATTTACACCTACGCTGTCGGTGAAAGGACACGTCTTGGACTGAAGTGGCCGTATTAAAGACTTCACAATATGAAGACGCGAACGGTACAGGATTCATATTTTCTCTTTCATGTAAACTAAATTTAACTGCCCTTGGCTTACACAAATTTAAATTGGTTACTGTAGTTATACTATAGTTAGGACAAAACCGTAACACATTTATACTTTTTTGATGACAGCGACACTAATGCCAAGTTACACAATAACTGTAGTAATTACTATAGGCTACGACTATTAGTCTATATTTAAGCGGAAAATATGTTTACCATTATTTTTGTAAGGGTGATTTCAGTCACATAAGTCACAAGAACGTCTATTGCCTACATAAAAGATTTAATTCGAAACTTCTTTACAAATCAAAGTTGTGTAAGTCAACTGTGGTCAATTTTAAGTTAATAACCTATTTTTAGTTTACAGTATAATTTAATTATAAATATATTTAAATAAATGCATTGCAACGACATTAAGGCTTATAACAATGTAACATTGAATGGATGCACAAATGAGGTGTTGCGTGGTTTTGTTTCCTGTCATAATTTTAATTCTTATTTCATTTCATTTCATAATTGTCAAAATGACAAAAAAAAGAGAGAGATGCCTTTTTGGATATAAGGTTAAACAAACTGCAGAATATTGTTGTAAGAAAACTATAAATCATTAATTTGAACTTTTTAAAATCTTGCAATGAAATTATTGTGTAGTAAACTCAGAATGAATTGTAATAACAATTGTTTCTTAATCATTAGAACATTTAAACTAATTGATTTTTTATGATTATATAAACAGCAATTATGCACTGAGTTCATTGACCTCGTTTGAAAGATATGCACATGAAAAAAAATGTTCTCCTTGTCTGACACATATTTGAATCGTGTTTACCATTTAATTGTGTCTTGGGACACTTGTTCTGTGTGCTTGATGCATGAAAAGTGCACTTACATCTATATTTTTGACACCATAAAACCCCCATCATTTACATAACATATGGCTAATCATTTCAGTTGTCTTCTCATGGTGCTGAAAAGATCTCACATAGAGATTTTATTTGATATATAGGTACTCATATTCACCCAGCTTGTACATTATATGTCCCATTAGTTCAAAACACTCAATATGAGCCTTTCATGAACCAATATACCTATATCAGCAGAACCACTGATGTAAGAGCCTGCATGGGGATCCTTAATGACAGATGAATGTTTCTCTGGTTTCAGCGTCATGGGATCATATTGATTGGTGTTATGACCGCCTGTACAAGCTTATTGTTCCTGTACAATAGCAGTATTAACAGCACAACAGAAAATCAGAGGGAATCAGACAGACATCAGATGGAAATTCTAAGACAGCAGAAGTACTTAAAAGGTTACACCAGCATCATTGATCATAAGGTGACTTACTTTCAATGGATCTAGTAAATACAATCAAGCTCATCTCTCTTAAGTGATTCAAGTGTACCTTGCAATTAAGAAACTAATTTAGATCATAACCTAATTAATCATGCCTTTTTTAAACAGTTTCTTTCATGGTTTCAAAAGGTTTTAAACACATTTAGTTTTAAGGGCTGGTAGAACAGATCAGTCATCACAGATTTGTTAACATCTTTGAAAATGCTTTGTTGCATTTGCTTGTAGATTTAATACAAGCAAACTATAATAGCTTTTAATTTGATTTTCTATTAATTATTGAAATTGGAAAGCAATTTTAAAGCTGGTTTCTTGAAACCCCTGTCAGAGTATTTAAATCAACACAAATGTTATTTACGAAAACAACCCATTAAAGCTTTGTACCATTTCAATTTGTCCTTTGAAAGTTGCTTTGAGTTATCCCAGGATGCTGTGTTCTGTATACTCTTGCATACAGAAGAGCTTGTCTCTACCTGAAGATAAGAGAATAGATTTTCTCTATCTGAGTGTTTTACAGACATTTGGAAAATCACAGCAAATATGTTGCGTCTCTGAAGACCTTAAAAGAAGAGTTCGCCCCAATGAAGAATGTACTCGTCACTTATTTTCATGCAACTACAATGAATATAGGGTAAAGCTTATGTGTTTGTACCCTCACTTAGTCAAAGTTACACCTTAAGGTACAAATACATTTCTGTCAATCATAGGGTCCATGTATGTACCATTTCCCCCCAAAGATGTAAAAATACTGTGATCTAATTATTTGTCTGGTGGGGGATGTGGTGGTTCAAAGCTACCAAAGCCAAACCCTTCATGTGTATGAAATTCACATCATTGTCCCATTTGTGATCTCAACGATTCAATAAACATGCAATTGAAAATCACCCAACACTAACACAAACTTAAATAATAAATTATAAAAAATAAAATGTTATACAGTAAAAAAAGATCCATGTTCTCTGGTCACATACAACAGGTGAAAAAATATAATCCATATCTGACCTCTTGATTTTAGTGTTTATATTTAGTGTCAAGATGATCATTTTAAATTTTACAAATAAAACAAATTAATTAAATTACAAACAGGTTTAGAAACAATGCCATTTTATCCCATATACAATTAATGAGTCACATATAACTTTTGTCCCTCTAGTGGTTAAAAAATAAAACTGCATGTGTCTTGCAGAACATTGTTTTGGTTGTGGTTCGGCTCTTGCTCTTCTGCGCAAATGAATGTGGTTCGAGGCACCGGTGTACACTGGATACATATGATCGAATATAGCAAATGGACAAATAAATAATGAAAGAAAGAAAAAGACAAATATCCGAAAACATGTAATTTGAGCAGATAAGTGCCAAATCTTATGCTGTTGTTTTGATTTATTGGAAACATTGATGCTTTGACATTAATGAGTTACAAAAGTTAAGCAACCTTTGTTAACATTAGACATAATGATTGCTAGCACCGATTACAGTGTAATGATTGTATTTTTACAGACACACACACACACACACACACACACACACACACACACACGCATCCCTTCCCAACAGCTCTAAAGTATGTATAATATAATATCATTATTATAGGTTTATCAAAGTGTATTTGGGTAAATACATGGTTTGGAAAATGGATTTTTGTTGCACCCTCTCATTAATAACATTTTGTTATTTCAAAAAAACTTAAACTTTAAATAAAATCATTAAACTTTGGATCTTTAATTTATTCAAAGGAAGAGCGCACACTTATACACAATTAATACAAACTTTTTTAAACAAGAAAAACCGAAGACCTGCAAGTGCAACAGGTAATTTCACAGCGTTGAGCTTTATTCGTCCAATTTGACTCAGGGCGCGTGCTGTGCGTGGGAAGTTTGGGATGTGGAAGTTTGGGAACGACGTTCGCAACATGATGATGGATCTCTGACTGTCTTCTCCTCAAGTTAAAGGAACCTGGAAGACACTGAAGAATCACATACATTCAGAGGTACGTTTACGTTTAAGTGTTGTTATAACTGGTATTTTTTCAATTATTATGTGTAGGTAGTAATTTTCGTTGACGGCCTTTGACGCTAACCATATTTGCTCTCGCGCCAAAATACTTATTTAATTATACAGACTTGAGAAAGCCAACATATTATTTTCCTTCTTCAGTTTAGTACGGAATAATTAACGAGGGACCATCAAGTTATTGACAATTATTGCGTTGCGGCCGTTTACGCCTCCGGTTTGCATTTATTTTCAATAATTTGACGTCGGAGACACCAACGCTACTTTTTGTCATGTTTTGTTCATTGAAACACTTTAGTCTGTTGAACTGCTTTCTTGCACCATGTATTGAGAATGTAACAGTATGAGTCCACTGGTGCAGTTGATGGCTCGTTATGAACGAATCTTTCATTTTGAACAAGTCTTTTATGTGACTCAGGAGTAGTCTGAAGTACTCTGCGAGAAATTCATTCATTTTGTATTGACCGCGCATGCGCAACCTCCGTTCGTTTGTTACGTGCAAACCCGCATAGGCGCTGTACAGAAACAGAAACGATTAGTTCACCTTTCAACTCTTTTGGGCCTGTTTCCTGTGTCAGCAATGCATAGCATATACGGCTGTCACGTGACAAAAGAACGAACGAGTCGTCAAGAAGATTCAATCCAGAGGTGAACTAATCTTTCTGTTTCTCATAATTTGTCCTTGGTTGCATTATACGTTTTTTCTTATTGGGACTATAATCAAAGTCAGTGTAAGTAGACGTGTTGGGGCTGGGGTGATTTGGCTATTGAAAAGTTAACATTTTAATTTAATTCTGCTCAAATGAACGAAATTACTTCAATAAAGATTCCTTCATTTTGCTGAACGAGACTCAAAGATCCAAGTCAGTAAATGATCCGATCTCCCCATCACTAATCCGCTCAATGTCTGTCTGATGCTTCATGCCTGTGAGCTGGAGCTTTGGGCCGGTATACAGCAAGTGTGTATCGGCTATGATTGTCTTCCGTCCACGAGCAATAATATTATTTTTTAAAATGCTGGATTACAGTTGGAAGGATGCCAACGTTCATTCCCAATGCCCAAAGTATTAAAAAACATTGTTGATTTATTACACCTTTGCTTCCCCATGCACAGTATTGTCACAATAAATCCAAGTATTATGACATTTATTGCCTGTTATCCCTGATCATGCTTATATATGTTTATCTGTTTTTGTTAGCATACTTGGCACCAATTTCTTGGAGCATGTACCTCTGATTCTCAAATAGGAGAGGAGTAAGGAGAAATTTGTGCACAGTCATACAGTCTGAAGAAACTGCAAAAAGTCTGTGTCAGGGGTGAGTGATGCTGTAGTATAACACATTAGCTAGCCAAGTGCACAATAATGTTTTACAGGACATATATTTTAAGTCTTCATTTTTATTTGTATAGTGCTTTTCACAATACATATAACTTCTAATCATTGATAGCATTAATACTTTTTGTAACTGAAGAGTAACAGAGTATCTTTGAATGGTTGCAAAATTTAAGTTCAGATGGGGAAAATTGTTTGTTCATTTGAGATTGAACAAATGCACTTATTATTTGGCTCCAACAGGAGTTTGCTGTCATTGATGAGGATGCACCTTTGAGGGACATTTAAATATTTTGCATGAACTGTAAGGCAAAATGATACCTGTTACCTTGATAGTTAAAGATTGGATGCTGCAAACGTTTTCATGGCAGAGAAGTGTAAGTAATATCACAGATCATTTTATGTCAATTATCATTTTAAAATACATGTTTAATTTCAGTGTTGCACAGTGAACACTAGGACAGAACTACACTGTAAAGACCAGGGGGACATGAAAATGTGAGGGGCACAGAATATTTCTGTCACTTGGGCATTTTAATATTTTATTATTGCGGAAAGGTTGTTGAATAGATTACCCAAAAAGGAAAATTCTGTCTTTTACTCACCCTAATTTAATTTCAAACCAACATGACTCTTTTCTTCTTTTTAACACAAAATGTGACTTTCTGGTGGCAGGACATAAACCACAGTAAAAGTATTTGAAATAAAATTTGAAATAAAATGTGCGATGTATTCCTGTATTAAGTTTTCTGTAGTGATATGATCACTTTTATGAACAGAACACAATTTAAGTTGTTATTTACTATCAAATTAAAAGCAATAAAGCAGTGAAAACCTCACTGGTTCATATTTGCATACTGTGAACAAGCTTGGAGTGTAGTTTACAGGGGACCTATTATGCAAAATTCACTTTAGCATGGTGTTTGTACATAAATGTGAGTCGGCAGTGTGTGTACAAAACCACCCTACAATATTAAAAGTCCACCCACTCCTCTTTCTTATATTTATATTAATCAAAAACAGTGTGTCATTTCTGCTCTAAAGTGACATCACGTTAGAGATAGAGAACCAAACTCGGCTGACTGAAATCTGGTATTTATGCTGTCATTCATATAGGTTCTGATTTGTTGTTGCTGTAGTAACCAAAGCAGGAGCTGTAGAGGCACATCCCTCATCTGGAAAGGAGTTGGGGAACAGCAGCTCATTTGTATTTAAAGAGACACACACGAAATCAGCATGTTTTTGATTCCACCCAAAAAGAGGCATTTATAAGAGGCATGGTATAATACCTTATCCATGGGGTACTTTGAGCTGAAACTTCACAGACACATTCTGGGGACACCTGAGACTTATATTACATCTTGTAATAAGGGGCATAATAGGTCTCCTTTAAGTAGCATTGATTAATTTTACAGTGGTGTTATGGTATTTCCCCTCTTATTGAGTTTACAATGAAGATTTCAAACATTCACCTTTTGTGTTCCACAGAAGACAAATATATACAGGTTTGGAGTGACATAAGGGTGAGTTAGGACATCATTTTCGTTTTTGGGTGAATTATTTCTATGACTAGTTTGACCACTTTAATATCAATTTAATGCGAATAACCTTTCCATTACTGTAAAAAAATTTTCTTCCAGTTATGTGATGAAATTGACCGCATCCAGTCATCAACTGTCCAGTGCTACAAGCAGAGGTTCACTAGTATTGTGAATGAGCTTACACCAAGAAAAGTCCTTGTGGCCAAAATATACATTGAAGCAAGTGAGGAGATGCATACAGAAGATCTTCATGGTATTTATTGTGGCATTACTGCTGATTATATGAGTAGTAAATATTGTCAAACAAATGTTTTTGTTTCGTCAGAATGATGTAAAACTATAATTTTTGTCATAGCAATTTAAAGCTTGGAAAGTTGTTTTTGCAGATGTTGCAGGGTTTTAGTACTGTTCTAACATTATGTTTTCCTCTTACAGTGTGATGCTGATACACCATATGAAAATGGCTTTCACCAGGATGGTTCAAGTACTGATCAAATGGATGGTGTTCAGGGGAATAAGAATCAAAGAGGGGGTAATTGCAGCCTTCAGTGCACACTTATCTTTTTTTGCCCTATATGAAAAATATGCTAACTTCCTGCAATGCGCTATTTGCAAGATATTGCAAAGTCCTGTGCTCCAGAAGAGACTATTAACACCGAAATTTTAAAAATATATATATTTTACTCACCCTCATGATGTTTCAAACCTTTATGACTTTCTTTTCTTATGTGGGGACAGAAAAAGAGATATTTTTAATGAATATCACAGCCCACTCTTTCAATGCAATGGCAGTGGATTTAATTTGGGTCCTCAATTTAAAGATTTGAGGACCCAAAGGATGTCATAAAGTTAGTCCATGTGACTTGTGTGTCTAATTTCAAGTCGTCTGAAGGCATACGATAATGTATTTTTTGTGAGAAACAACCTGAAATGAGAGCTCCTCCGAAGTTGTTTGAGTGTTCACATGTTAGTTTTGTTCTTTTTTTTTAAGTTTTAAAATGAGATATTGTCGACTGCCATTGTGTTGAAAAGATTTTTATTAAAACCTATCCTTTTATGTGCTCCTAAAATGTGTTTTTGGGTGAGTATTAAAGGGTACTTAAGTTAACATACTGTATTTGATGACAAATTGTGATTCTGAGATGTTAAAAGTGTTAATTCTGTGACAACGTGAACAAAAATGTGAAATTATTGAATGTAATTATGTCATGTTATTCAATAAATGTAACTTAAACATCAAGTTTTTAATATTCTTTATTGAGTACAAATTTCCCATTCATAAGGTACAAAGTGCTTGTCACTGGGTAGTACCCTTAAAAGGCCAAGTCTACACCTTTATCATAGGTACATTATAGTACCATATCACTGAGGTCCAAGTTAGACACCAAGGGTACATATTTGCCCCTTAAAAGGTACAAGCTGTAAGGGTACGAAAATGTACCTTTGAGGGTACTGCCCCAGTGACGAGCCATTATACCCCTAAAGGTACAAATTGCACTTTTTTCTGACAGTGTAGGGAATGATCATTCAAGCTTTAAAAGGATGCAAAAGCACCATAGTATATCATAGAAGTTAAATAAATAATTTCAAGTGTTCTGGAGGCACAGTATAGCTATGTTTGACGGACCTTTGTTTTGGCGGACGCTCACAATGCATCAACCCATTACACTCTGTAGAAAGTATTAATATGCAATTCATTATTTAAGGCTCTTTTTCTACCTGATCTGACCCTTAAAAATTACTTTGTTGGTGTAACCTAATTTAGTCAGGTTGACTTAGTCATATTTAAAAATATTTTTGACCTGAACAATACCAGTTAATAAAAACGTTACAATCTTAAGCAAAATTTTAATTTCTACAGAATTTATCTTATTTTTGTTATGCGCAATTCAAGCAGTCTCTCTCATCCATCTCACTTACAAGATCAGTCTGGACAGACAAGGTTCTCAAGTCTACCACCTCTCAGTAGTCCAAGAGAACTCTCAACCTCTTAACTCTTATCCGAATTAATAACTACTCGAGGATTCAGAGCCAGACATGATGGATGTACTCTGAGGAAGTAATTTTAAAACAGTCAAATGGGGAAGATTTTCTCCTATTAGTGGAAATGAACAGCCTATGTAGAATATAGCTTAATGGACATGATCTACAAATTTTCATCAAAAACATTAACAGCAGTTTTTGGAAGGTCATTGGAAGGAAATGAAAAACATGCAGAGGATCTTTCTGATGGGATTTTGACAATTTGAATGAATTTTTTGACAGTTCAGAATGGCTTAAGAAGTAATCCTTGAACATCTTTCTTCAGTGAAACCCAGCTTTTTAAAGGGATATTTCAACCTAAAATAACAATTCTCTTGTTATTTACTCACTCTCATGCTATCCCAGATGTTTATGAATTTCTTTCCTCTGCAGAACACAAGCAAAGATTTTTAGAAGAATATTTCAGCTCTGTTGGTCCTTACAGTGCAATCTAATGATGACCAGACCTTTATAGCTCCAAAAATCACATAAATGTAGCAAAAAAGTAATCCATAAGACTCCATTGTCTTCCATGTCTTCTTAAGCGACAGTTAATGTGATGTAATACTCTATAGGTAATGTGATAAACTACACGTGTGTTTACTCTGGGTGAACCCCTGTGTGAACTTGAGAGAAACTGGCTGCTTCATTCTTCCACTAAAAATCATCTTTTTACCAGTTGGTTAGAAGTAATTTAAACGATGGCTCAGAAAAGTAAAGTTAGTTTATATAAAGGTCTAGGATTATTGGTTTGATATTTTGTTGTCTAATGCAATGACATTCATAGATTCTTAAGTGTGACGTAAGTGTCCAATACATTGTGGGTCCAGTGTATGTAATCAAAGCTATTGTATATATGATACTTAAGAGTAAAATAACACATAATCATATTTTTGTTTACCTGCCAAGATAATCAAATTTGTTGACCAATTAAATAATTGACCCTTTTGAAGAAAAAAAAGTGACTTCCATACACTCTTATTCGAAACAGGCAATGTGTGTCCATAAGGGATAATGGCTAGAATTCCCCTTTTCCCATCTATCTCAGAAAGGTCATATGCAGATCCATGTCAGCAACTATATGAATCACGCATTGGAAGGAGAGCGAGCTTGCTATTAGAGTAATTATGGTCATATGTCTCGCAGGAGGGATCTTAAGATGGAGGATGTTAATGAGAAAATAATCAGTGTGGAGGGTTATTTACTGGACCTGGTTTGTGTACACTCCACTGGGCCATTGTCTCCATGGAAACGACCCTGTTTATCACAGTAGATCAAATCTAATAGAGTCTCCATCGCTAAGAGGCAGTAATACCTGCATAAGGAAAGTGCTGTCTGTGTATCTCTGCAGTCTATCTCACCGATTGCACAAGGCTAAGAGGTGTAAGAGGCTTCACCTTTATTATAATTAATTTATCTCACACAGTGCCAGGTCTGTCAGGGGCCACTGTGGTGTCACATTACTGGCCACATGTGTCTGTCTCCTTAATTAAATTAGCTTGCTTTCTCTTGAGGTTGTATCTTCAACTATTTAGCTTTGCTGATTTTTTTCTGTGTAATTTTTTTAAGGTAGTGTATTGGTAATGTAATGATATCATGCATTAAAGTGATAGTTCTTCTAAGAATGCAGATTCTGTCATTATTTACTTAATTTACAAATTACTTTCTTCCACTGAACATGAAAGGAGATGCTTGGTAAAACGACAGCTGCAGTCAGCATTCACTTTCACTTATGTAAAGAAGATGCAATGAAAAATGTATGGTGACTGAAATGAAATAAACATATTGCCTAACATCTCCTCATGTTCCATGGATGAAACAAAGTCACATGAGTTTGGAATAATATGAGGGTGAGTAAATGATGACAGAATTTCTATTTATTGGCAGGGTTGCCACTTTTGAAGTTTTAAAATAAGGGGCACTTAAATGGTGGGGGTTGGAATCACGGCCCTAATCCACATCCTCCACAGTTTTAGCAATAAATGTGTGTTATTAATAAAAATTGTATATCTTTTCTTACATGCTAATAGGAGAACTTTCCTGACCCATGACTTTTAAAAATCGTTAATGATTGCCTAGAGGGTCTGCACAGGCCTTAAAATGAAACCCGAACCCGTGACCATGTGGCCTGGCCTGAAGGATACCGTCAGATTTTAAGACCGAACCTAACCCGAACCCAAAATCGCTTACTATCTAATTTCTTTTCCTAGTATAACTGTATTTTATGTAAGCATATAGGCAACATTCTTAACTGTACTGAAACAGTAAACACAGTTTTCACAAGGCACGGCAGCCCCTTAGTAGGCTACACTAGAGCAGAAGGGAAAAACATTGCCTTTCCATTCATTTGCTGAAACTTCACAATAGTCCCTCTATGCAGCCTGAATTTGTTCAGATTGTTGAATCTTTGTGACAACTGTGCTAAAAATAATCTAGACGCAGGGCAAAGAATGAAAGAGCGCAGGTACTCAACAGTTTCTGAAAAATGTGAAGTTCTTTTTAACTTGACATGGTGCTTAAACAGTGCCGGTGTTCTGACTAACTGTGCTACCTGCTCAGGATGTGCTACCAGCAATAAAAACATTGATATGTAAAATGAAAACATGGGTAGCACATGTTGGGAGGCATGTCCGTATGTACTACAACAGCAAGAAATGTGTTAAAAACCTAGGTAGCACATCTTGTAAGGCAGATACCTATCAGAATGTGCTACCAGCATAACTATCAGATAATGTGATATGGTGTGAGGCTGTACTAAGACCTAATCCTACCCCAAACCCAACCCTAAAACGATGTGAATATGGCACTGGTAGCGCATCCTGATGGGTAGCATATATTTTCAGGACACCTGTACTGTGCGATATGCTGAAGAAAAAGAAATGTCATTAATTACAAATCCGATCCGAAACCTGTCTGGTTCTCGGTTCCCGTCGGGCACCTGTAAATCTAATTTTTGTTGTTGTTGCAAAAAACAACACCAAAGCGTTAAATTCTGGTGACTTTGAGATAAGCAGGTATTTATTTTCTCGAGGATAAGTAGCATTCATGTAAATATTGGCTAAAGCATTTTTTCCAGTAACCGTTCAGACAGACGCGTTTTCGCGCTAAAAAGCAAATCGCACAACTACGGATAGAGCAGAACTAAAGTGTCCCGAGACGCGTTTTAATCAGTTGAAGAATTTTTTTTACTTGACACAACGTCTAAAAATGCAGCGCTCCCGTGAGAGACTCTAAAACATAGTGAAGCGTGAGGCAGTTGTCAAAAGACAACTAGCGAATGTTTACAGTGAAAACGATTGAAAAACATCGCGAGCGGACGCAACAACACGTTCGGTTTGAACAGCCCCTTGTTCGCATGACACAGCCCAACTGAAGTTTCTCAGTTACCTTTCAAAAAGACTTTTCTTAGTTGACTGTTGGTAAATTTACATCAGAAATAAGGGATACACTTTATAGGATGAAATATTCTGAGAGTAAATATTTCTCAGCTCAGTCGGAGCGCTCATGTGTGGACAGCTTCCACTACTTACAATGGAAGTGAATGGGGACCATTTTGGAGGGTTTAATGACAGACAAGTATAGCTTATAATTTTATAAAATAACTTATATTACATTTTTGTAACTTGTGTATTATTTGAGCTGTACAGTTGTTTAAATAGTCATTTTATGGTCGATTTTAGGGATGCAAAATTGTTAACATTACATATTTCTATGTTTCCCCATTTCAATGGTTTCATCAATCAGCAACAATGTAGAGTGTTTATCTGCTGCCTTTTAAAAGTTGCTATGATAACTGCTGATATTGTTGTTAGCTGCATTTTTATTATTTTCATGTTGCATTGTTTTTCCGGCGACCCGATACCCAAGAACAGACTTGTGAAATAGTTTACTGACTACATGTTTCTCCTTCGTCTTGTTTTTATACAGTAAGTGTAGTATTAACTACAGTCAGTGAAAAGTTAACTAATGAAACTAACAATGAAAAGTTTGCCAATATTAAACACATTTCTCTGTTACAAATGTCAGCTTAACCTTGTTGTATGTGTGGTTGCTAAGCAACTTGAAATCGCACTGAAACTTATTGTAACCCTGTCCTTTTAACGTTTTCTTCTGTACACTGGCCATGTAGCCTACTGAATACTATATATTTTATGAAAATGCACGCTCAAACATCTCATCATTGTCTCAATTCTCAGCCTCTTAGGATGCATTGCAAATGTTGTGCCTTAGTGACCAGCTCTGGTCACATGACAGGAAGTGATCGAGGTGCGGAGATCGACCACACGGAGTGTGTCATCCGAATGAACGATGCCCCAACACGAGGCTACCAGAGGGACGTAGGGCAGCGGACAAGCCTGCGCGTGGTTGCGCACTCCAGCATGCAACGTGTACTACGAAACAGGCACGAGCTACTCAACTCCAGCCAGGAAACGTTTTTTATCTTTTGGGGTCCCGGAAACTACATGCGACAGGACGGTAAAGGACTGGTCTACAATAACCTGCGTCTGATAAAGCAGATGATACCTAAACTACAGGTGTACATCATCTCACGGTTAAAGATGTTGCATTTCGATGAGCTCTTCAAGAGGGAAACTGGGAAAGATAGGTGAGAATGGTATTGTTTCTACATGCTAGTTTAACTAATCCTTGTTTGAAGTATATGTAAATATTAAAAGCATGAGCTATGAGGATTTTAATGCATTGATATTTAGCCTTAACGCACTGGTATTGTACAATGACTGTGAGTGTTAGTAAAAAGTGTTATGGCTCATTCAGATTAAGAGGCCTATGTTGAAACATCAGTAATTTGTAATTTGTTAAAAAAAAAAAAAAGACAGTTTTTTTTTAACTTTGAACTATTGTTAACTTGATTTCCAGCAAGTAGAACAGATTTTGCACTACTTTTTGGAGGCTTTATTGACCTTGTCCTATTTTTTTTTTTTTTAAATTAAAATAGCATTATTTATTGATTATTTTGACTATATATAAAAAAAGCATTCACAATATTTTCTGTGCTATTTATCATACAATTATTATTTTAATAGTTATTATTATTTTAATAAAAGTTTGCTTTGACACTTTTATTTTCTCAAAATTTCTTAGCACTGTCGCCTCACAGCAAGAAGGTTGTGGGTTCAAACCCCGGTTGCCCCGGCCTTTCTGTGTGGAGTTTGCATGTTCTCCCCGTATCTGTGTGGGTTCTCACCGGGTGCTCCGGCTTCCTCCCACCATCCAAAGACATGCAGGCTAGGTTAATTGATGTCTCCAAAAATTGCCCTAGGTGTGGATGTGAGTTGTTGTCTGTCTATGTGTGCGATGGACTGTGTACCCCGCCTTTCGCCCAATGTTAGCTGGGATAATGCCAAATGCATTTACATTTATGCATTTGGCAGGCGCTTTTATCCAAAGTGACTTACAGTGCACTTATTACAGGGACAATCCCCTCGGAGCAACCTGGAGTTAAGTGCCTTGCTCAAGGACACAATGGTGGTGGCCATGGGGATCGAATTAGCGACCTTCTGTGCATGCAGTGTGTATATATATATATATATATATATATATATATATATATATATATATACATACACCCTCCAGCAAGAACTGTTCAACACATTATTAAAACCTGGAAGGATAGCGGTCAAATGTGGTCGGGAAAAAATATTGAATGATCGTGATCATAGATCACTAAAACGCTTGAAGTCACATCGTAAAACATCAACAGTAGAACTCACGGCTGTGTTAAATAGTGAAAGTAAGAGCATTTCCACACGCACAATGCGACGAGAATTTACAGGACTTTACAATCCTCTGGAGTCAGTGGTATGATCTGGGGTCGCTTCAACTGATCAGGTCTAGGCTCAGCAACATTATGTGGCAATAAACTGAAGTCAACTACCTGAATGTACTGAATGACCAGGCAATCCCATCAATGGATTTTTTTCTTCACTGATGGCACGGGCATAATCCAGGACAACAATGCCAAGATTTATTTTCTAAATACATTTTATTAATTAATTTATTTCAGAAAAAGGTCCAATTCGTGGCTAAGCACAGGATGGTTCACCATCGCAATCGCTATGGAGATCTGTGACAGAATTAATGTCTATGGCATGATTCCCCCTGAGTTCTGCAAGTGAGTCTGTCTCTTCAATCTTTACCATAATGGCGTTCAATTAATTTTGTGTACCCACCATTGTATTGTGGTTGCTTAGAACCTTTTTTTTACAACTCACTTAAGGCTAGGGTATAGTTTTGCCATGTCATGTTTCATGCTAGACGCTTGTACTATGACTTCTTTGTAGTACTCTTTAGTACAGTAAACTGCAGGTGCATGTCTGGAAAAACTAGTCTGAATCAGACAGTCTGTGCATACGTTGCTAATGATGAAATTTGCTTCACGTGCACTGAGCATGAGAGGTAACGGCAGCTAGGATTGCCACCTGTCCAGGATTTTCCGATATCGTTCCGGTTTTTGGCCATCTGTCCTGGGAAAATTGTATTCCATTCCAGGATGCAAAATGTCCCAGAATTTCAATGTTTTCCCAATGAGTTCACACATATGAACCACTGTTTATAAGCACACTATGCAAGGAGGAGAATAAAACTTTCTTCATTCTTATGTGAATCATAAATAAGTCTGATTAATTTTAGTTTAACTGGTTTGTCTGAATGATTGAGACTGAGATTTTTCACTTTTGTGTGAACAATACATTAAACTTCAGTCTACTTACTACAGTGCTTCAATGTTCTGGAAAACATGTACAAAAAAAGGAAAGTTCTTCCTTTTACTTTTAAGATCTCTTAGGTTCATAATGCCCAACACTCCAAAAAAAGAAAGAAAGAAATAAAGAAAGAAAGAAAGAAAAAGCTTATTTTTAAGATTAACACATTTAAATTTCATAAAAATCTTTAACAAAATTACATTTGTAAAACTTATAAAATCAAAGATTTTTTCAATTTAATTCTGCTGAAGATTTTTGAATTAAATTTGATGGAAATTTGTTATGAAATTGAAACCTAAATCTTTAAATGCGTACTGTAAATATTGAAAATATACTTTTGAGTAAATGTTTATGTACGTTTATTTGATTTTCTTTGGTTTAAATGTACAAATGTGTTTTTCTTTATATATAGCTTAATACTTCATACATGCATATTTATACATTTCAAAAAATGTAAATGTTCAGTGGAACTATAAATTCAAGAAAACTGTTTGGGTCCAGAATAAGTAATTATGTTAAACCTGTACAAAAATAAATAATACAAAATAGGACAATTTTCAAATTGAAATGCGTGGCTTAAAAATAGGCTACAATATTTTTTAAGGGTATTGATGTTATTGTTTGATTGATTGATTGATATGCTATGTATATGGTAATTTCCATAGCAAACAAGGAGTAGCCTAAATAATCATAAAAAAATATTAAAAAAAATAAAAGGTTTTATTTCTTGTGTGATGGGCAGCAATATGTTTTTTTGGTCATTGATCAAGTGTCCAAAATTTTTACAGGGCCAATGTGGCAACCCTAAGTGGCATGCAAAAAAGTGAAGTATTCTTAACATTTACTGCAAACTGATTATCTCATGTTCCTTAAGGAATAGTCCACCCAAAAAGGACAATTAAGCACCAGTAAAGTGCTTTACAACATATGTGCTATATTTCAAGTCTTCTAAAGCCATATGGTAGCTCTGTGTGAGGAACACATTGAAAAGTAATTATTCACTGAAAATCTTGCCCCCTGAGATGCCAAACACCATTCTTGCAAGTCACAAGCCCTGTCACAAAGCGGCAAATTTCAATAGACGCAACCATAATTGAGATTGTGAGCTCATTTTTGGAACTTGCCAGTATAAATCACCAATCGTTTTCCTTGAATGCAAAAGAGCAGCTCATACATTCTGCCTTTAGTGTTTCATGGAAGAAATTCATGGAATATTACAGGGTTGATACAACATGATTACAGAATTTGTATTTTTGAGTGAAATATTTCTTGTAATAGACCATGACAGCAGCACATCTCCGTTTCCATTTTAGGGAATGCTAGCACTGGAGGAGATATGATGATGTTTTGGGATTCATTTAAATGAACCATTCAATTGTATCTACTTTCTATTTATTGATTTTTTATTTATTTTTTTTTTCCTTTTTCACATGTGACTGTTCTTTACAGGTCCCCCAAGCCCTCAGTGCCTTATCATTACTATGAGCCAGCAGGGCCGGATGAATGCACCATGTATATCTCCCATGAGCAGGGCCGCCAAGGCAGCCACCATCGCTTCATCACAGAAAAACTTGTCTTTGCGAACTGGGCACGCATGTTCAACATTCAGTTCTATCAACCAGACTGGAGACCAGCGCCTCTCGCACAGAACAGCACAGTCTCCTGAGGTTCATCTACTGCAAACTCTGTGACAAAAACATCTAGAAAGAGGGATGTGTTCTGTATGTCTGTATTGAGCACAGAACCAATCGATCACTTAGTGTCCTAGACTGAATATTTGTGAAGTATTGCTAAAGCCAGAAATCATTGTAGCTTTATAATAGTAAGTGGTTAGAAACTGTGGATCCCTGCTGTTCTAAAATTAAACAATTCAACAATGTCAAATTTATGTAACTTTGCCAGATAGAGCATTTCTACTCTCAGAGGCCTCTTTCACTGTTAAAACTAAAGGGTCCCAATGAGGTATTACAGCTTGATGCAATATGAGCACATTTTAAAGTTCCTATGATTCAATAGGACAGCCTTTTAAAATTCCTATCATGCCGTACGATAACCTTTTTAAACTCTCATGATTTCAATTCTAAATCCTACAGTATTATGTCATATTAAGTATTGACATATAACATATTAAGGTTCCTATAATTCCATAAAATAACCTTTTTAAGTTCCTACTGATGCCATAAGTGCACATTGAGTTCCTATGATTTCAAGTTCTGTGGTTCTTAAGAAAGCTATCTATGTTCTAGTGTTTAAAAGATCACAGGAAGTCTCTATTTTTCTTTTGTTAATGGATGATTACTAAAACCAATACACTATGAGCCAACACGAAGAATTTAACATTGAAATGTTTCTTGTAATTTCCCAATAACCATATATCCAACTCAAGAACGGCCAAAAAAATGGTTCTTGTTAAGAAGAGGGTTCTTTGCTGAACTTTATGAGCGATTGTGCACAATGAATATTGTTGCATAGAGACATTTTTAATTTTACAAAGAAACACATTCCATATTATCTTTGCATTCTGGCATGAAGCACATTAATCTCAGTCGTCTTTCCTGCTCTCCTCACAACATTTTACCAAAATAGGCCAACTCTGACCATGACGACATGACCTTTAGACTAAGTGAGAGCTGCTAGGCTCTTCCTTCGATTCCCATTATAAAGGTTATGTGAAAGTGTATTGACTTGCTGCCTGCATCGATGTTCATTTTACCTTTACAGCAGGACATTGGGGCCAATGTGGAATGCTAATAGTTTGACATTCTTAGGCTTGCTAAGGCTTATGGAAGCCGCTCTGGTCTAATGGGATATCATTCCATGGGTTCTGCTTATTGGGAGTGGCCGGCGAATGCGCCTGGCACAACAATGACTGTCCCTTATGTAGTCTAGGGAAATTGTAGGGCTTTAAATGACACAGGAGTTTGCAAATGAGGTTGGCCTTTGATTCAGCTCTGCTGGCCGCTCCTGTAATCAGCCAGCCAAGGCAACATGGTGATTATGGATGACCTTGCTGCATCAGGGAGGAGGTCGGAATGAATTCAACTTGTGAGTGATGTTTGCAGGTTGCCCAGGTCAGACCCTCATGTCTTACATTCTCAGTTTTTTTTAAAAACCTTCTAAATGTACAAATGTACCTGCTAGAAGATAAGTATATAAGCTATGTTCCTGTCATGCTAGATGAACTAGATGACCATGAGTCTGTGGAAAATGTACAATTTCACACAATCCACACATATCTTAAGTCATTTAATGTAGTAGAATGCCTTAACAAAATACTGCCATTTAATTTAATAAAAGTCAGTTCTGCCACCTAGTGGTTATTTCTCTTAGCACACATTACACAATTCTAATGAACAACAAATAAACCAGTTCTCATCTATTCAGGGGTGCTATTACAACATATTGATTTTACACTTTAAAATCTTAATAACTTAGCAGTTCATTTTTATACGTCACTGATATCGATGTTTTTTTGGGCAACATCAGCAATTGCCAACACAATTTTTTTTGTTTGTTTTTATAGCTTTAAGTAGCTATCTGGAGGGTGAATAAAATATATAGCAATAATGTGAGAGTTATTTGTACCGTTGTTTGATAAAGAAATCATTCTAATATATTAAATATTAGGTTAAAAGGTTTTTTTATTTTTTAAAGGACACACTAGAAAAATGAAGTGACAATATGTACTGTAAAATTTGTTCTTAGAATAGTATCCATAACAAAAAGGTCTAAACAATACTTACTCATTAAATGTATGATATGTATGTATATAGCCAAAACCAAAACTGTTTATTACAGTATTGATCAAGGAAAAGGAAAAATACAAACAGTAACAATAATCATATCCACATGCACATGTTTCCAAATGAAAGGGTTTATATCTGAAGATCTGACAATTATATATTATCAAGTTTTAAGTATTTAAATTGGCTAAAAAAATGAAACAGTTACCAATATAATTGAGTAAATTGTGATTTTTGTTTTTTATTGATAGTCAATTTTAAATAATCTTTCAGGAGATCAATATATACGGGGTTTCTTTTTATTCTTTATTTCGCATTAAAATTACAATATGAGAATAACATACTATGGAGTGCCAAATTACTCAAAATCAAATAAGAAATATGTAAATATATAATTAAAAACAAAATGGAATTGTTGATCGAACATAAAATCATTAAATTAATCACTAAATTGCTTCTAAAATCCACTAAATTAATTTGCAATGTTATTGTTATCGTTACTGGAAAATACATCACATATGTTGAGAGGAGTTAATTATGGAAAATGTCCTAAAAGCGACGCCTACCCTGCCATGAGTGGCGTGCCAATAACCATAACCCTGTAAAAATAAAAAGACGACGCTCGAGCTTAAATGAATAATCAACCCAAAGATAATGCAAAGATAAAGATGGACTTAAACTAGTGCTAAAAATACAAGAAGATTTATTTTTAAACATTTTCATTTGAAGATTTATCTAAATATTTATTTTAATTATTTAATTTTGAGCAATTTGTCCCTCCATACCTAAAAATCAACAGTACAGGCATCTAAAGGCCTGGGTGTTAATATTAATCATAATAAAACATTATTATTCTTATAATAAATTACCATTGTGTGTATGTATATAATTATGAATAAAAAATAAATAAAAAATATTAACAAAATAAATATACATTTAATATATTATTACAATATTATACAAATATAAAATATAAATCATAGGGTTTTTAGATTATGGATAATAACAAGCTCACCGATTGGTTACGCTGCGGAAGTTTGTCACATTTGGCTGTGTCTCAATTGGAATGATGCGTCCTCCAGAGGTCGCATTTGTCGGCCGTCTCGTTTCAGAAAAGCGAGTAGGGCACTTCGAATGCGACCTTCTTTCACGGGAATTCAGATGATGCATGGGTTGTATCCTTCGTGGGCATTCACAACCCACAACTCTTTGCTTCAACGGAAATGTCTAAAACAAATATGACACCAATTTGCCCATAAATATGATGTTCAAACGTAAATAATATTAATTCCCAAGTTGAAGTACCTCAGTAGATGGGTGCAGGGTGTTTAATTGTATCAATATATAATTAAAATAAATTATTAGACTATACGTACACCTATAAAATCTATTTTCTTTTCTCTTTACATCATTATAATTCTCCTAAATTTTACTTCTATATTCCTTTCCAAAGGGACTTTGTTCCCATCTCACTCAAAGCGCTTGTTAAAGAGTGGCGTGCTGTCATAGCAATGTTACGTTCCGTTTCCGTTTGTCCTACTACGAAGGCCGTCTCGTTTAAACGATACTTGTTTGAAGGACAACGCTCGGTATACTGCAGCCTTCAAAGGACGCTTCTTATCTAGCACGCAGCCTTCGAAAAGACACACAGCCATTGTTTACAACTCAACCGGATATGGATGTTGCGTGGGGGTGAAAAGTAAATAATTCCTCAGCGTGACAAAATAACAACCGCTTTTTTCCTGGTTTATTTGCTGCATATACATGATATTAGTGTTCTACCAACCATCTAGTATTACAGTAAGTGTTAATGTCGTTCAACTGCATAAAAGGACTATTTTAAATATTATGTCGTTACATATTATTAATAATAAAAAAAACAACAGCCACGGCAATGCAACAGTGTTTCAAGGCAGCTAATATTTGCACACGGTCTATGAAATAACCCTGCTTTTGTTTCACAAGTTAGTTTTATTTTCGGTTTTTACCAAAAACGAGACGTGTCATTGAAATCCAGCTGCTGTCATTCAGTGTGTGTGATGACAATGTTGAGCGGTAAATCTGCGGAGGAGATCAGCTGGATGCTGGATGATTATGGAATTAAACATGGTCCTGTGGTCGGTAAGATGAAATGTGAAATGGTCACTAAAAGAGATCGTTTTGTTTCTTCTTTGATTTCCTGAGGAATATTATTATTTTTTAAATGTTTTCAATTGATCTGTGAATTGTAAATTCAACAGACACAACCAGAGCTCTTTATGAAAAGAAGCTGAGAGCAGCCATGGCTAAACAGAGAAAAACCAAGTCTCAATCAGACAGGACATATTACAGAGAGGAGGCAGGTAAGTCTACAAAGATATAAAGATCTAATAAAAACATGAGTTGTCTGCACTACAGTTGTTGATACATGTGCTGTTTTTGATACATTTAAACTGGTTGCACCCTTGCCTTACAGAGGAGCTTACCCATGTTTATCATCATAGACCAGTGAGTACTAAACAACACTTAAATGTACTAATTGTTCTGAAGGTTTCTGTCTAGTTGACTAATGTGTTATGTTGTTATTTGTTTAGCAACGATATGATGCTGTGAGTCATAGGTAAGTCAATTTAAATTACACTTAAGTTATATGAAATTGTGAAACTAACACAAGTGCATGTTTTTGTATATTAGAGCAAGGTCAAATTATAGAGGGATGGACTACACAGACAAGTAAGTTGTCTACTTTTATGGCAAAGAATCAGACTGATTTTGTCACTTTTGTATTTAATTTGTTTTCTGTTGGGGTTTTTTTTTTTTTTCAAGGCCTACCATATATAGCACACCATTCCTCAATATGTCACAGGCAAGGAACATGCCATTGGAGCCTGAGAAACCAGACATACCAGAGAGCATTTCAACACGCTGGATTCCAGTCTGGTTACAGATGTTAGTGTTTCTGATTGTGTCTGGACTTCTGTACCTGGTTTTCATAAATATGGAACCAGCTGAGCCTGTTAAAAGACTGACATAGGTGCTGTCATGTGATGCTGTGGAACTGTTAATACTTTGAAGCAGGAACATACTGTTTGACTGGTGCTTTTTAACATCCTGGAGATTTGTAGCATGGTATTTAAGGTATATTTATAACTTCCCTTTAGTTGTTGGCAGCTGGGAGCTTATTGTTAGTTGAAAAACCCTTTTGTGTGTAATGTTTTTAATTAAAGAATAGTCAGCTGACTGTAATTCTCGTCAATTTCAGGGAAGTGTGTGTTACAGGATGCACCTGTTAGAGGGTTGTTTAGATATTTCAAGACATTTGATAAGGGGTCATTATATATTAGTATGTAATTTGACTCCTACTTAAGTTTTTATTAAATGTACACAGAAAAGGCATTCAATTAGCACAAATTCTTGGCCATTTTACAAATTAAAAACACAATTACTGGATTTACTGTTCATTATTGTACAATCATATGCCATTTTTGCTTTTATGGATACAATGTGTTTTTGTAAATGTATTATACAAGCTTATCTGGGTTGGTCATTTCAAATCTACCAGTCTTTACCTGTGGATTAATTATATTTATCTTTTCTTTCTTACAAATAGAGTGTATATAGTGTTCCCAACTGTTTGTCTTCTCTAGGCATTACAGTGCTTCTTAGAATGTTAAGGATATGCCTAATATTCACTAAAACCTTTATGGTATAAATACATTAGTTGTATTTCTAAACATGAAAACTCTGCTGCTTAAGAAAGGTATGCGTGTAAATGATTACTTTTGTCTGCTTCAGCATAAAATCTGGTGATTGAGAGAGCCCATTTTTGTTTATAATACAAAAACATGAACAAACCAGACAAAAATACACAATATAATAATGCTATCACAGTCATTAAGTGACCTATATTAGGGTGGTTGTTCCCAGCTGTGATTAACCAAACATTGTTCACACAAAATCTTTAAAAACAACTGTAGTAGAAAAAAATAAATATATCATTTTAAATTATAAAGCCTCTCAGAGTACAAAGACAAAAAAACAAAAACATTTCACAGTTTTTGTCTTTACGTGCAATGTGGGAAGACCTAAGGACAGGTCAAACATATGGTTCCTTTAAAAACCAAAAGCCCTTTTTAACCTTGGTAGTGCAACAGCTAGTGTTATAGTGTCACCTCATTTTCAACTTCAGTGATGTCAGCATTTACTTATGGGAAATGTTACAACTCTCCCATCTCCAGTATAAACATAAAAAAAAAAACTAACCAATGATAATTGTAATGCATTTCTCTGTAACTGACACATAATAAGAAATGTGATTTCTGTTGTTCTTGAAACGTAATCCCCATCTTCACTTTGGTTTGCACAGGTCACTGAAACTCCAACATTGGATGGACAGTGTGACCAGTCTAATGTAGGCTTTTTTTCCTGTAAAAAATAAAAACTCATTCAGATAATATTTTTACTTCCTGTAAAGACCTCCCTATCTATAAAATATGAAATGACTAAAATTTAATTTAGACCAGTCCTTAAAACTACATGCTGTATTGTTAGTCAAATACTGAAAAAGTCGATTATTTCTATGTTAACATGCACTAAACAAACGTCTCAATCTTTTTTAGCATCTCTTGCAGGAGTGAAGCATTTTTATAGACAGTGTCAAGTAAAAAAAAAAAAAACTTAAACTTTTAAAACCAAATTTTGAGATGCCTGCGTTCTACTCATTGAGCTGGGTCTAGCTGTTTATGCACGTTGTGACAAAATGTCTTGCTGTGCATCACTTTTCAAGGTCTTAGATTCACATGGAAGAGACAGGATTTGTCATGCATCTGGCTAGGACAAGGTGCATGCATTTCATAACTAGTGGAGCAGATTTTTTCATTCAAATTCACATTACCTTAATTTTAAACTCCCATTACTTGATTGTCAAGGCAATGTAAGTGTTGTCAACACCTGTAATGACAAACATTATTTGTAAAACTTAGAATTAAGAACTTTTTAAGATAAAACACAAATGTTTGAATACTTTATAAAATCATGTTGTTACTCACAGGTCCTGCTCTCTCGTTCCAGTTCAGTGGGTTTCCTCACTCTTTTGCAGAACACTTTGGCAACAATCAGAATGGCACATGTTGCCGCCACAAACGTCAGACCGGACACCAGCAAACTGATTACCACTGGACTCATTACCGGATCCACTTCTGTGATTTAAATAGAATAGCAAAACATTAAGCATACAATGATTTGAGATGTGCAATGAATAAAAGCTGCTAGATGTTTAAGCCAAAACTGCAGTTCTGCTTTGATAAAGGTATAGTTCACACAAAAATGCTAATTATGTCACTATTTACACTCTTGCATATTGTTCCGAACCCATATGACTCTCATATTTTCTAGTGGAGCACAAAGAGAGATTTTATGCAGAATGTTAGGGACTGACAGCTTGAGTCACCATTCACTTTCATTGTATGGAAAAAATTGCAATGAAAATGAATGGTGAGTCTAATATTCTGCCTAACATCTCCATTTGTGCTCCAAGGAAGTAAGAAAGCCATGTTGGTTTGGAGTAACATCATTTTTTGTTGGCGTAAACCATCCCTTTAAGTTTACTTTACTTTTTGGATTCAAAACAGAGCTTAAACTATTGTCCACCTGAGCTGGAACCATGACAAAGCAGCTATACTGTGGAAACTAGGTACGCAAACAATCCCTGTCCAATAAGGTTCACCTCGAATGGAGATGGGTAAAGGCTGACTCTCTCTCGAGATAAACGTCCGGTCTCCAGTCTGGACCTTGTACAGACAGCAGTAGTAGCCCTCATTATTGAACTGGGCATTGGAGAAGGTGAAGGTGACGAGGGGAGCAAGGGCTGGCAGAGAATGCCGGATGGTACCATTGGGTCTGATGAGCCGCAGCTGGAAGGAGCCTCCAGGATACAAATGCTGAGTGGAGCAAGTGACGTTGAAACTGTAGCCACGGATGACCCAACCTGGCCGGGCTTCAGGTGACGAGTTGTACCAGATTTGAGGAGTGTGAATCTCCACTGAGGATAGGAAATAATTATTCTAGAGACCACAAGAAATCAAGAGATTTAAAAGGAATAGTTCAACCAAGAACATTTGATAATTATATGCTCATATCATTCATACTCCAATATTAAATTATATTAGATTAAACTAGAACATGGGAAGATCTGTGACTTGACATCTATTTAGGTTTTGGCAAGGATAATAATTTAAAATCAATTTAAGATTTAAAATAATTTATTTGTCTTTAATTACTTTAGAATTTTGTACAGCATCTCCTAAGAGTCTACTTTCAAAACAGACAATTTTATTTAGAGTATTTCTTGTCAGGTTTTGCCAAGAAAATGAGCCACCAGTTAAAGTAATTCACCTAAAAATGGAAAATGTACTTTTACTCACTCATTTACTCACCCTCATGAATTTCAAAACCCAAATGCTGTTTTTTTTCTTCCTCGGAATATAAAAATAGATATTTTAAGCAACTCTATTCTATAGAATAACTGTTTATAGTGAGCAGGAGCTGTCAATCTTCAAAAAGGACAAATACTAGAAAGCAATATTATTTATTATTACTATCATACCAGTAGTCCATATGACATGTGCACTATATTCCATAATTTTGTGTATTTACTTGTCATTTTACACATATATCAATGATGAAAAGATGAACTTTATCATATTTCAAGCCTTTATTCAGAAAAGTATTGCATTCAGCACCTTTACTATATTAAAGGACCAAAGAGGACTACTATATATGTGACCTAAACACCCGTGACCCCCCCCCCCAATATTCAAGTCATTGTTACAGCCTTGGTTCTATGGAAACGAGTATAATAACAGTTTGGAACAACATGAGGGTGAGTAAACAATGACAGAATTTAAATTTATGTGTGAACTATTCCTTTTACAAGAAATTAATTTCTCTTGAAACACACAGTTGCAGATAACTTACAGACTGTGATGTTGATGAAGTTGCTGTGTGGAGAATTTCCTGAGGGAGAGTTTCCCAGTTTGTTGTAAATTCTGTACAGACAGCTGTAGCTGCCCTGATGAGAGATTTCCAAGTCTGCGAGTTTCAGATCCCCCGTCATCTGCCTGGGATCAGCTCGCTGGGTCACCAGTGGAGTGTCCACACCTCTTTTGTACAGATGGAAGTCAATGACAGACTGCAAGTACGGGGCAGTGCATTTAAAGTGAACAGACTCGCCAGTTGAATAGGCATAGAAGCGCGACTGAATAGACAAGGTTGGTGCTGGAAGTTTACCTAGATAAAAAAATAAAATAAATTAACACTATAAATATTAACCTATCTAAAAAATATATATATATTTTTTTAAATCATTGTTTTTTAAAAGCTTTGACAGTTTTATTCATATAGCACTTTTCACAATACATGTTTTTAAGCAGTTTTATAAAAATAGTACATTTATGGGATAGTTCACCCAAAAATGTCGATTCTCTTAGACAGCGATCCAATGTTTGCCGATACTTCAAGTCCGCCGCAATGCAATTTAAATTTGATTCAGGGGCCTGTGTTTGAAATTACGGTATTATGTGCCTATTTTACATAATTCATTATATTTATTATCTCCCAAATGCAACCAAAATATAATTTGAATATCTAATTGAGCTCTCTGAAAAGTGCAAATCCAGTATCTACACTGGGACATCTACAGTGCATCCGAAAAGTATTCACAGCGCTTCACTTTTTCCACATTTTGTTATGTTACAGCCTTATTCAAAAATGGAATAAATTCATTATTTTCCTCAAAATTCTACAAACAATACCCCATAATGACAATGTGAAAGAAGTTTGTTTGAAATCTTTGGAAATTTCTAAAAAAAAAAAAAAAAAAAAAAAGTCACATGTACATAAGTATTCACAGCCTTTGCCATGACACTCAAAATTGAGCTCAGGTGCATCCTGTTTCCACTGATCATCCTTGAGATGTTTATACAACTTGATTGGAGTCCACCTGTGGTAAATTCAGTTGATTGGACATGACTTGGAAACGCACACACCTGTCTATATAAGGTCCCACAGTTAACAATGCATGTCAGAGCACAAACCAAGCCATGAAGTCCAAGGAATTGTCTGTAGACATCAGAGACAGGATTATATCGAGGCACAGACCTGTGGAAGGGTACAGAAAAATTTCTGAGCATTGACGGTCCCAATGAGCACAGTGGCCTTCATCATCCGTAAATGGAAGAAGTTTGAAACTACCAGGACTCTTCCTAGAGCTGGCTGACCGGCCTAACTGAGTGACCGGGGGAGACGGGCCTTAGTCAGGGAGGTGACCAAGAACCCGATGGTCACTCTGACAGAGCTCCAGCATTTCTCTGTGGAGAGAGGAGAACCTTCCAGAAGAACAACCATTTCTGCAGCACTCCACCAATCAGGCCTGTATGGTGGAGTGTTCAGACGGAAGCCACTCCTCAGTAAAAGGCACATGACAGCCCATCTGGAGTTTGCCAAAAGGCACCTGAAGGACTCTCAGACCATGAGAAACAAAATTCTCTGGTCTGATGAAACAAAGATTGAACTATTTGGCCTGAATGGCAAGCGTCATGTCTGGAGGAAACCAGGCACTGCTCATCACCTGGCCAATACCATCCCTAAAGTGAAGCATGGTGGTGGCAGCATCACGCTGTGGGGATGTTTTTCAGCGGCAGGAACTGGGAGACTAGTCTGGATCGAGGGAAAGATGAATGCAGCAATGTACAGAGACATCCTTGATGAAAACCTGCTCCAGAGTGCTCTGGACCTCAGACTGTGGTGAAGGTTCATCTTCCAACAGGACAGTGACCCTAAGCACACAGCCAAGATAACAAAGGAGTGGCTATGGGACAACTCTGTGAATGTCCTTGAGTGGCCCATCCAGAGCCCAGACTTGAACACGATTGAACATCTCTGGAGAGATCTGAAAATGGCTCTGCACTGACGCTCCACATCCAACCTGATGGAGCTTGAGAGGTCCTGCAAAGAAGAATGGGAGAAACTGCCCAAAAATAGGTGTGCCAAGCTTGTAGCATCATACACAAAAAGACTTGAGGCTGTAATTGGTGCCAAAGGTGCTTCAACAAAGTATTGAGCAAAGGCTGTGAATACTTGTACGTGATTTTTTTATTTATTTATTTAATTTTTTTTTTTCATTTTTAATACATTTGCAAAGATTTCAAACAAACTTCTTTCACTTTGTCATTATGGGGTATTGTTTGTAGGAAAATAATAAATTGAATCCATTTTGGAATAAGGCTGTAACATAACAAAATGTGGAAAAAGTGAAGCGCTGTGAATACTTTCTGGATGCACTGTATAACAAAATAATGTACTTCTTTCAATCTAAAATACTGTTTCCGACAGGAGAGTATGTGCTATCCATGTTTTTTCTTGGCTACAACTTTTACAGTCATATAAACATATCTGTTACAGTTTAGTGTGATAAATGTTAGTAACAGTGTTATATTAATATGTGAAAAGTATTATAATTGATGTTGGTGCAGGGCAGGTGTTTTCTCTTTCCTTCGTCAGAGCTGGTCGGAATATCAGGGCTGTCTAGCCGTTTGGCGTGGCTAAATTGCTCCATAGTGCTTTAAAATATTGGTAATATTTCAAATGGGTCACATGCGCCACAATTAAGCACAATAGCCGCTTGCTGCGCTATCCTGTCACGGGAGCTCGTATTTCAAGTGAAGCTTGGTTGACAATCCCGCACAGATAGAGCAGATTGCAACTTCAGGCTTCAATCACTCTGCACACATCTGTGTCCCACATGTGAAGCATATTTAGTGATTATAAAGTCAAAATAAATATGCTAAGGTTATTTGATCGATTTTTCGAACCCCTAGACGCCGTTCACTTTCATTGTATGGAAAAAAGATTCCATGGATGTAAATGGTGACTGAGGCTTTTTGGGTGAAATATCCCTTTAATGCCGCCAGAGGGCAAGCCAAAGAGGACTGTAGCCAGGACAAAAACAAACCTTTCAAAGACTTGATTTATTCTCTTACCTGTGCACTCCACTGCCGCATTCTCATTGTGTGCACACACCCCATCATTGAGGGTGCGTTCACACAGGTCCAGGGCAAACTCATCGCCCGAGCATTTTACATTCCTCCACAACACCTCTCCGTTGGCCTGTCCGAAACGAGCCCCATTTGGAATGTCCAAAACAAACCCACAGTCGAGCTCTCTACAAACCACAGCGGCATCCTCCAGATCCCAACCCTGCTGGCACACAGTGCCCCACTGATGCCCGTGACGCACCTCCACTCTCCCTGTGCAACGCTCCCCCGGTCTGTCATTCCCAAGTCTGGTGATCGGTTCATCTGTTGAAACATTAAGGGTGCTTTCACACTAACACTTTTGGTGCACACCCGGGGTCGAATGACGTCAAAGTTCTGTTTCCGAACTCAGGTGCGCACCTGCGAACCGCACCTGGGTCTGCTTGAATAGGTAGTCTGGGGTATGGTTCATTTGAACTCTGGTGATATGAATGCAATAGTACCAAATCGTGGAAGTTAACTACTTGTGATCGTGGGCGGAGCCAGGAGTTTTTCACACGGGTTGCCAGGGAGTAGCCAGCGATCCGTCTGGCGTGGGGTTTCGTATCATCGGAGAGTGTGTGTGTGATGGGGGAAGGAGGCAATGTTCCCCACTCACAAACCTAGCTACGCCCCGCTTGTGATTACATATAATTCGCATCTTTGTAGGCTTGCGATAACAACTGTTCTCATATCATCTTGTGTCCAAAAACACTGCCTTCAATACATCACTTAACACAGTGAAGCTTACGTCTTCTAGAGTCGTTACCTAGTTACATTGGTAAACATCTGCCGCTTGTACTCACATTGATAACATAATCGAACCACTGATCTAGTTATACACGTGCCAAAATTCTGTGAGCAGAATTGTATTTTGATTGCACAAAAAAATGTTCTGTGCAAGCAAGATGATTTTTGAGCATACAAGTTGATATTTTGAGTACAAAAAAGGAATTTAGTATGAGCAAGATGGTATTTTGAGCGCACAAAAATGTATTTTACACACGCTTTAACTCAGTTTTGTAAAGCAATGTATCTTCTTGCAAAGAGGAATAATTTTTTGCAAGATCTCACTCGCTCTCTCTCTCCTTGTATGTGCGCTGTGTGCACTCGGAACATCAGATTGCACACTTGCTTTTACATCCGTATTCTGCCAAATCACGCTTCCTAGGTCAGGATTGGCTATTAGGTGCTGCTTACAAGCACTCTGTGATTGGACAGTTGAGGTAGCTACAGCAACCATGAACATCACTCTGTAAATATTGCAGAAGAGCCAACAGGCACAATGCTCCAAGTTCAGTACACACTTTATTTACTGAATACAGTCATCATAACAAAAGATATTTACCCTGTGGATTATAGACATACCAGGAATAATGTAAGGCTTAATTTACGGTAATGCAAGTTTTTCAAAATATAGTAGCCTGGGATCATGCGATGCTAAGGATTTCTTTCCGCACACATCTGTGTCCCACATGTGAAGCATATTTAGTGATTATAAAGTCAAAATAAATATGCTAAGGTTATTTGAAGGTGGACAAAATAACATGTTTACTAAAGAAAATAATATTTAATGTAATAACAAAAAGAAGGTTCAGATGTTGCTGATCCATTGTAGACTGTAATCTGGTCACATTTATTTGAATAAACTGATTTCTCAGTATATATTTTGGGATAGATATGTCAAATTAAGTTCCCCCAAAACTACACTATTACATTTTACAGTGTAGTTTTGCAGATGTTTTTATATAATATACTTTCACATAAATGTGGTAGCTAACATGGCCAAACTAGTAGCTATGTAAGTGCGACTTGGTAACCTAGATAACCAAATACTAACAAATACTAGAGCCAATATTAATATAGACCATACTATGAGAGCTAGACAGGTAGTTTTCTAGCTCGCAAGCTTATTGGCAATGTACAGATTATTATTTAATACTAATATTTAATTAATGCTAAATAAAAACATTTAAGTCAATAAAAGAACTGCTTTCATGTGGTCATAGTATGTTACACTTGACCTTTCTTGAAAACAAACTATCCCCTTATCCTCATCCTCCTGTTTTGATCAGCAGTATGAGCTGTGAGCTAGCCACCTCATCTCAGATTGGCTGAAATTCGAGCACATTATAATGCTGTAAACTTGTTGAGCGAGCAAGCAAGCAGTCAAAGCTATGAGTGCACGCAGAGTGAGCGTGTGAGATCTTGGACATGCAAAAAACATACATACATTTCTGAATTCTGTGGAAATTCACATTCAAATAAACTTTATTCAGAACAAAATTGATTTTTGTTTGCTCAAAATGAATTCATCTTTCAAGAAGAAACTTTGCTTTACAAAACTGATTTTACACACATACAAAATAACTTTGAATGCACTCAAAATATCCTCTTGCATGTGCAGAACATGTTTATGTGCTCAAAATAAAATATTGCACACACAAAAGTGGCACATACATAACTCAATACTGTTTGGACCCAAAGAATATGATGTGAACAGAAACCCGCTGAAGCAGCAGGAGGGGGAGGAAACGAACTTGGGTTTGGTCCAAGCAATCGAACCAAGAGTGAAAGCAAAGTGTCAGTCAGTGTGAATTAATCTATTCATATTTGAAACTTATCGATCTGTGTGTCAGAAGTCAAAATCAATGTCAATAACTCACCAAATGCATGAACATCTTCAACAGCAACATTGCATCCTGGTAAAGAACACAAGAGTAAAGGGTAGGTTAGAAAATTTACATATTAATGAATGTTATATATACAACATGATATTTACAAAGTCTGCAGTTAAAACTTTTGACAATGCTCAGGTCATTATCTCTTCATATAAATGTATAATAATGGCCTGACATGGTGTTTCAGTAAATGTAACTAATAATAATAATAAGGCTACCAACCAAGCATAACCAGGACCAGAAGAATCCTCGACATTGTATATTTTCCATGTAACGCACGTACCAGAGTTTTAAGCTCATTTATTAACTAATTAAAGAACTCGACATAAGTTTTAGTGACACAACAGCTTCAGTTTAACAGTAAAGGCTCGGTCTGAACTGCCTGTGCGAGGACCAGAGGCAAGTTTATGCATAGCACTTCCGTTGATTCAGCTAGCTGGCTAACTAGCACTTCTAAACAGCTACACTGTCCATCTTCGTAGATATATCATTGATAAATTTCATTCGCTATCATATCCCATGTTTACTAAACACAATACTCGATCATAACGAATAATACAACAATTTAGATACAGAATTGACCTGTAAGACTGGACGGCTAATATGCTAACGTTGCCCTTAAGTGAGGAGAGAGTTGTTTATAGAGCGAATATAAAATAAATATTAATTCATTTTCAAGGCGCAATCACGTAAATCTGTATTCGGTAAAGTGTGGTGAGTTTGTGTCCCTTAGGCGTGCAGTATTTCCACAGACAACGTCATATTCCAGACGAGGTGAATGTGGAAAATGTCCTGTCCTCACTGGTTGCTCTGTTACGTCACAGAAGAGTGTTGCGCAAAATTTGCGCACGAAAACATTCTGACACGCTGATTTGCCTCAGGCGAATTTGCGTTTAATTTCGAACGTAAAAAAAGAAGATTGGGAGCATAATGACAAATACACTGACAAAAAGTGTTAGAGTGGGTAATATAACTTTTGTATTCACTCTTATTTTTTAAGCAATCATTGGAAAATATGTGTTTTGTACAAACATAAATACTTATATTTTTATTACATTTTATTTTCTATTAATATTTCTCTATAACATTTATTTTCATCTTCATTGTTCTATTGACAATAAATAACATAATCTGCAACACATTGAACATATATTAGCCTAACAGTAGTGCGGAGGGATTTCTCTTGAAATCCTCTATCATCTCCACTGTTTCAAGCTCAAGCAAGTTTGTTGTGACCGCACCAGACAGCCAGATTTTCAACCTCCCATCTGTATGCAGACTCGTCACCATCGCGGATGAGAAGGATGAGCAAATCGCAAATAATGAGTGGAGATGAAGGCAGAAACCTGGCCGAATTCCTAAAGTGTGTCCCTGCACTCACACACTCTCAAAAACAGATCCTTGACCAGTAGACCTTTCACATGAAGTGACCCCCCAAAATTGCAATAAAATAAAATAAAGTTTTTTTAATAGTTTAATACAAAAAAAATAAACAATAATATTAATAAACATATTATATATATATAATATTATATACTGTATTTTTAAATAATATAATATATAATTTATACATATTAATAAATATATTATTAATATTAATAAATAGTACATTTAATTTAGCCGCTCTTGTGCTTAAAGTTGTCGTTACGCTTTTCAACCTCAAGGTGGGAGTCAAACTAGAGTTTGTAGATTTGCGTAAATGTGTTTGAGAATGACCTTCTTTCCTAATTTAGAATAAAATATTGCAAGAAGCTTGATTCATAAACTACTAAACTGGAGAACGCAATCTATTTGAGTAATAATTTTATTTTTGAGAATATGCTAATATAATAAATCAGATTTGACAAGTCATACTATATTTGTTTGTTTTTGCTTAATTTCATTATTTTTGAAGAAAAAGATTAGATTTAGGGACATAAATAGAGAATATATTGTTCATTATGGAAAATTTAATTCAGATTTATATATATATATATATATATATATATATATATATATATATATATATATATATATATATATATATAGCCAAATTGGTTATTGAGTCTGAACTTTACTGAAAACTACAGGAGTTCAGGAGTAGGCAAATTTTTAGCACCTTCTGAGCACAACGATTCTATCTCACCAGCTTACGTCTGTTTAATTGGATAAGCAATTTCGACTCTAACGAGAGAGAGAGAGAGAGAGAGAGAGAGAGAGAGACTGGACCCATATAATGTGCAACCGTTATCCACCTGCAAATAATGCGTTCATGGAATGTGCACATTCCTCGCTGACGTCATAATGGATTGAACAGAACAATCTACGTGCGAGATACACTAACATACTGCGATTTCGTTAGGAAATACAAGTGCAGTTTGGAATATTTCCTTTCGACAGCGCAACACCAATGCCGAAGCGTCACGCGCGGAATGTCCCACAGAAAGAAGCTGTCCCGCAGAAGCGAAAGTGAACAACAGGTGGATTCAGAGGCCGATCAAGACATGGAAGTAACCGTACTTCACGATTTCTCCCTCTCTCTCCGCCCCCATGAGTAACCATAGCAAAGACTCTCTCGGCGTAAAATTCACAGTACCGGAAAGAAACTGAATGAACAACGCTCTCGGGATTTGGAAGATTTTGCTGGGCAAAAGGCGAACCTTGGTAGTGACGTGACTTTGAGGACATTAAGGACAACATCACACAGTTCATTCGAATTATGTAACTTTGCATCTGATATTACGGTCGTCTTTTAATGAACAGAGTCTGTGTCTTTCTGTCTCGAGAGATTGTTTGTTGACTTTTTACAATGCCTATAAGTAACGGCTCGATGATGGATTTGCCCTCGGAGAATGTGAAAATAAAGGCACATTACGGAGGGTAAGTGTTGTAAACCTGCACAGGTAAAGGAGGGTTCATTTTTTGAAGTTGGCCTACAGTGTTGTTGTGGCAACGAAAAGGTTGAAATATTCCCGGCTCGCTTAAACTACTTTGCCAGCTTAGTGTAAAGCATAGCATGTTTACAAACGTACATTCTCCCTCACCTGGTAACCCGTTTTACCTCTAAAATGTTGTGTTATTTTTTTTTTTTATTATTATTTTTTTCATTGTAAGAACTCCTTTATTAAGATTAAAAGCCGCATTTTTGTAAGTTAAGTCATCACATGATGCAGTTCATAATATCTGCCATTTCATAAATCATCCTGGTCTCTAGTAGCCAACAATAAGACAATAATATGAAATGAGCAAATACTAAAAGTAATTTTTCAATATAAATTGTTTCAGGCTGTGCTCTTATCTCGCTGCCTCTTGTTGCTCAACACACCACTCCTGTTATATGGCAATGTAAAACGTATTGGTTACGTACATAATCTGAGAAGAAGGGAACAAGACATTGCGTTTATTAACGCACATTGGGAGTGCCTTCTTACACGACCTAGCTGAAATCTCTCTACAATAACGCCAATATTATAATATTGGTTATGGCGTTTAAGCACGCCTGTCTGCTATAAAAACAGGTGCACAAACACCATTCTCCTGAATTTCTGAATGAAATCAGAGAGCGCATAGCTTGTGCCTCAAGAACTCTGAGTCTTGTAGTTCGGCTAGCATTCGCAATGTCTTGTTTCCTTCGTCTCAGGGAACCGATGTTACGCACGTAACCGAGATGTTCACCTACGACTCAGTACAATTGACTGGGGAACAGAATGGGGGATAGAATCCCATCACGCCGCACTACACGGCATAACCTCCCAGAAAGGAAGTATGATGCCACAGAGCCGTGGGACGGCGACCGACATGAGTATGCCTCAGTGAGTGACCCTTGTGTTGGGCCAGGAGGGGAGCACTCAGAATGAATATATGAACTATAGTCATATAGTATGAATGAACTCGTTCACGAACCCAGTCGGGAAGGGAGTTTGTGTATAATGTAAGGGCTTGTGACTTATGGTAAATTACAATAGCCTGAATATAGGTGGTTGTGTAAAAAGACCCTTAAAGGGAGGAGCATAAGTATCTATATTTGGCCAATGAAATAGCAAGCGCGCTAAACAGAGAGGACTTGTGAAGAGAGAGATGATCTAAATGGTAAAATCTTACAAATGTGTTTTGAGAAGACCATCCTGCTGCAAAACATATGTCTGTCAACATACTATATGTTCCTTTAAAACAGTGACTTGGGTACTGATTCCTTGCAATATATACTTCATATTTTATTGAAGTTAAACTTTTTTTTTTTTTTTTTTGTAAATGGCCAAGAGTTACACATGAGGTTAGCACATGGAGCAAATGAGATAAAAAAAAATCATGCACTGCATACTTCATTGTGAATCACTATTCATGCCATCGCTGCTCAGTGGTTTGATATTACCCAACCTTTAGTCAAAGATGTGAATTATATAGTGTTTAAATATCTGTCCATATCACAATAACTATCTTAACCCTCGATGACACTTATATGTCAATAATAATATTCATACCATATAGTTGAGGAGTAGGCAAAACTCCAAACTGTAACAAATATTATATAAATTTATTTATATGGTTTAGAAAAAATAGTTAAAAAGAGGAGTACAATTTTTCATGCATCTTTTTCCTTTTACGAAATGTTTATTGCAGTAGTTTTATGTGGGGAAAACATACAAAAATGAGCTGTTGGACTGAAATTTAATCCAAATCCTTTTTTAATGTAGTGAAAGGAATGTTAAGTTCAATCGACATCATTTGTTGCATACTGTTGATAACAACAGAAAATAATTTCAACCTGTCCCTTGATTATTTATATAAGCAAACATTTGAGAGTCTTACAAGGCACATACTGTACAATGGAAGTGAATGGTGCCAGTCCATAAATATAAAAATACACATTGTTTCAAAAGTGCAGCCACAAGATGTAAACATTATACATGTTAACATGATTTTAGTGTGATAAAACTGATTACAGGGTTTAATATTTAACTCCTCAGTCAGTGTCTGTGGTAGTAAGAATTCCTGCTTACATGAGCTATGCGCATCTCTCAGAATCTGGGTCAGTCTTATTCTGAGAATTTTTGAAAGCTTTGGTGATTCTGACTACTAAAATATTTTGGAGGAAGTTTGCACCAGTCAGGAAAAAAATCTTGGTAACTGGCTGATAAACTGAGCCAGGCAGTTGCTTAGCAACGAGTCATAAGCCACTATAATAGCTCTTTTTCATGGAGATTCCAGGCACTGTTTTGATTTGAGCACAGGCCTCTAGATTCCGGACCAAGATGTTTCATTGTTGTGCAATCAAGAGATTACACGGTTTTATAATGAATAGCTTATCTCAGAGGAGGGAATTTCTGGATACTCAACATTGATGGCCTTATGAGTTACCTGAAGTGTCACGTTTAGCAGCACTGTACATTTTGAGTAAACAGAAGTTGTTTGTAATGCTGGAGAATACCAAACATAATACCACTCATTAAATAGACATTTTACCAGACAGATACCATTGAAATAGGTGTCCAGAGATATCACACCTGTCTCTGTGACAGCCTTAAGGCCCCGATATACTTCAGTGGTTCATAACAGCTCATCTGGGCAAATTTTTAGGAAAACTTCTAACTGGCTGCTAAACACCTTGCTTCCATTCGTCCACGTCATCGGTAAGTGTGACCTGAAGCTCCACCTACTACTTTGTTTACGTTTTCAGTCAGTATTCAACGTGAACACACCATCGTACAAGACCATGTCATGCAATTTGTTTGTTTCTTTGTTTAATTAGTCCAGAAAAGGAATCAAATCTACTCAAATACTCTCAAGTGCCCATACACTCATGTGGCATCTGCAGCGAAAGCCATTAGCACATCTGTCCAAAGTTTTGTAATCATTATTTTGTCTATATTTTGCCCATTACTGCTCTTTTATACACCCATCTTTGCAGTTGTATCAGTGTCATCATAAATTACAATAACAGATTGTAATCGGCGCATATTATGGCAGCGTCCAGAGTGTTAGCGCATTAGCGGCATGAATTCAGAATCTAAACAAGACAAATAATTTTTTTTATACTGCATATATATTACTTTGAATCATCATCGAGTGGTTAAAACAACTTTTTTTACTGACCACATTAAATTCTACTCATAGAATGTGACATAAAGTCATTGAAAACTGATTTTAATGTCACATTAGTTGAGGTTTTACATGTAGCGTCCTCATATTTAAATACTGAATCACATTCAAAATGCCTCCCACAGCGGTGTGGTGTGTGTCAGATTGTTCACAAACATGCTGTTTAGAACTTATTTTTTAGAACTTTAAGGCCTTTAGCCTTAATAAAACAGGACAAAAGTGTCAGTGGAGCAGCCCGCCCTTTTTTAGACAATCAGAAAATATAGTCAGTGAGAAACGCTCTCTGCCTGTCAATATATTTTTGTTTTTACAGGCTTATCTTTTGAAAGGCGTGCAGTTGAAGGCATGGCAGTCATCTAATTTAGTTCCTAAATCTTCCATAAGTTAGCAGAATGCTGAAACGCGTACTTTTTAGTGGATAAAAGTTTCTCAAGGTTATATATAAAAAAATATTTAGAAAAGGTTAAAGACACTGACAAGAAATTTTGGACAGTTATAATGGTGTAATTGCCCTTTTTAATAGTCTACTTCATAATTAACCATAGGTAAACACATCTTCGGTTCTACCTCTTGGCAATACACTGGATCATTAACTATGAAGAATGATAAAAAAGTGTGTAAACACTAAGTGCTAATCACCATATTTGCACAGCCATCTGCACGCTCATGTGAAGAGAGAATTTAACTTGGCAAGCATTTCCCGTTTTCCATTTCTATTGCTGGACTTTAGTCCTGGACTCACTGAATGTCATATTGATTTGCTGTAGTAACCACACAGAAAGACACATAGACTGTAAATAATGCTCACTGGCCATATATCTCAACCAGAAGTTAAAACCACAAGTGAAGGATTGCAATGTGATCAAAAATGATTTTATTGTATTACCAAGGACATTGTTTGTTTGTTTAATTTTGTTTATGCATTTATGTGAGCTCCTCTGAACTCAATGGAAACCAAATTTGGAATCAATGAGAATAGGCCTTAAACCCCCCCAAATAACATTTTTTTTTTTTCAGTCCTAACTTTAGAACAGTGACATCATAACTCAGACTTAACATTATCCAGCTAAGCCTTTCCTCTTCGTGCAAATCCGGTCTGTTTGAATTTGAATTTATGTTAAATGCTGAGTCTGATGTCACAACTGTTCCCCATAAATAGGGCATTCTTAAAATTCATTGTTTAAACTTTTAAAGTAGGCCAATACATAAATGTAACCAATAAGTTTAGACTGCAATTCAAATCAGACCATTATCTGCAATGAATATATGTAAGTGTAGACTTTACTGTAGTTCAGTCCGGTAACTCAATCAGAAACAAGCGTTTCCAACAGGGTGTGTGTTTGATGATTCAGTCTGCACATATGAAGCTGTTACCCAAAACTGGGTCTTCTGCCGTTGTTGCCCATTCGCTTCTAGGTATGACATGTTGTGCAATCTGATGCTATTCTGCTCACTACAATTGTACAGAGTGGCCTGTATCTGTATCTGAGTTGCCGAGGCCTTTCTGTCAGCTCGAACCAGCCTGGCCATACACTGTTGACCTCTCTCATCAACAAGGTGTTTCTGTCCACAGAACTTGTGCTCACTGGATGTTTTTTGTTTTTGGCACCATTCTGAGTGAACTCTAGAGACTGTTGTGCAAACCCAGGAGATCAGATCAGAGTTCTGGAGTCCAGCAGTCTTCTGGAACCTCAATTTCATCGTGGAATACCTCACACACAGAACATTCTAGAGCTCTTTGCAGAGTCTGGAAAAATGTGCTAGAACCTGCATTTGAACCAAATTCTCTGTGTGATTTGATAAAGAAATATGAATAATTTACAACTCACAGTAACTTTTGGGCACTAAAGATTTTAATGTGCACTTGTGTGTTGCGATGTCATCTTGGACTTATATTGACACATAGTGGCATGGATACATAATCATCAAAAAAAATAAAAAATTATGGTTAATGATGCCATTGTAGGAATGCAGTACTCACATTCAACCATTAATACATGAATCAGTTCATTAAATAATTCATTTAACATAAAAAAAAAACATTTAATTTAAAAACATGCATTTTTTTCAGGAGAGCTATGACCCTCTTTTGGTGCTTTCTTATTTAACCTCTACTGAACTTTAGTGTTGTGCTATTTCTTCAATTATTGATAGCATTGTATTGCTAGGTCATACCTTTGTCAAATGTTTGAGTTGCAATTGCTGTCTGTGTCACCTGGAAATGCTAAATCCGTGTTTGATAGCACACAAATCTCAGCGTTTAGATTGAACTTGAATCTTCTTATTTAGCACATTTGCTTTTCTGTATTCAGTGCAAATAACATTATTTCCAAGCTTATGATTTTCTGTCTGTCTTATTTATTTCAAACTCATCACTCTCTGCTTTAATATGGTCTGAGAAAGTAACACCTTTGATATGGAATTGCTTTATTTAACTGTTGGCATCCTCAGGGATGGTTAGCACTTAATACAGTTAATCTGAAATGTTTCACATGACTAGCTCTGGAATTCAATTGTCGCGCCTCCCTCTTCAGTTACGTTGAGTCTAAACACCAGGTGCTCGGGCAGTCTTAGATTTATGCATTTATCAGGCTTTAGAGTTGTGAGGTAGGAGATCTTTCACCCCCAGCTTCAGTGCCAGTCATGTGGCCATTGAAGGTGGTGGTGGGGGGGGGGGGGGTGGGGGTACCATAAGGGCAGGGCAGCAGATGATAGAACCATGAGGGTTCCCTGCTGAGGGGCAAGCTGCTACAGAGATCTTCTCAGTGGAAAACAGATACACTCGTTGCAGATCTGATTTGTCATACATCACATTTTCCTTCAGCTGTCTATCAGAGTTTTCAACCATGGGGGCCGCAGAACCCTGGGGTCCACAAAAGTACACTGTAAAAATATCCGTAATTGTAATGGTAAAAGAATGTATAAATGCTACAGTAAATAAAAAGTTAATTGGTAGTTACCTTTACATATGGTAAAATTTTTTATATATTTAACATGACAATACAGGTAATTTTACGGTTAAGCTTTTTGTTTTTTTAGATATAAAAAGTATGATTTTACTGTATAATAAACAGTATAATACATGTACATTTACAGTAAACTTTTGTTAAAATTATGGTGAAAATCAACAATCAAAAGTTAGTAGCAAACTTATTAAATAATTACTTTATCTCTTCAGTGGTCCTCCACTGAAGAGATAAAGTAATTATTTAATAAGTTTGCTACTTATTAAATAATTGGATTTGAATATGATTCAAACTTTACTTATTAACTAGTAAAGTAGAATCCAAACATCTACCAGTTTGCTTCATATCTAATACATCCTTTTCTATGGTGTCAGTTAGTGAGGTTGCAAACAAGGTTATTATCGTAAACTAAAACTAAATGTAAAAAAAACATTTTCTTAAACTAAAATAAAAATAAAAATCAACATAACTGAAACTAAACTAAAATACATTGTCATGGCTCTGAAAAACTATACTAAAATAATCGTAAAAAAATATTTAGTTTTCATTTTTGTTGCAATAGGTTTTTAAACCTTTAAACCAGTTATCACCTTAACATGAAGATGCCATTAGACGGCGATAGCACTAGCAGATGTCTATTGCTCTCATTACATTATCAAAGACAGGAATTCACTACAGTATATCATGGAGAGAAGCAAAGCAGGTAGAAAACATCTCAGTGATATATGCAACCTTAGCTCCCTGAGACAAAGGGAACGAGACATTGCGCTTAACGCATATGGGGAGTGCCTTCTTACACTAACTACTTGTGCTTCCCTTCTTACCCCATTGTTTGGAATAGTGTAAATCTGGACTCATCGGACTCCAACTCCAGTAACGGCCTGAATATAGGTGGTTGTGTAAAAAAAGGCTTTTGAAAGACCGGGGCCAAACTCCAGACATGAATTGTTAATTGATAGTGCATGCATGTCACTGACCCATTTTACTGAGGCCAGAGCAAGCAGTAGTGTGGTCTTAAAGGTGGGGGCTGGGGCCCTGTGAGAGCTTTTAGGACTAAAGTTAAGTCCCAAGTGGATTTAATTGTCTTGCACCTTTAAGGAACTTTACGATTAAATCATGCTTGCCTATAGTGGTGCTGGCTTCATCTGCATGATACGCAGATATAGTCACCACATACACTTTGAGCGAGACTTTGAGTCTTGCGTCCAATTGCTCTTTAAGAAATATGAGAATTTTATGTATGTGAGAGTTTACTGGGTCTTTGCCATGTGAGAGACACCAATTAGTGTTAAGAGATTTAGTGTTAAGAGATTTAATTTAGCGTGAAGAGACATCTCTTGGACGGTGCTCTGGCCTGTAAAATGATGTTCATGAGTGAATGTCAGTTCTGGCGTGTTTAGCGTGCACCATTCTGGGGCCACACATGCAGGTTCCACAGCTTGGGCTGGGGATGCCAGATTGTGCCTTGCGCCTGAGAGAGTAGATCCCTCCTCAGTGGTAAATCCCATGGCGAGCTGTACAGCATCTCTTACATTTCCAGAAACCATGGCTGGTTGGGCCATTTCGGCAAAACCAATAGGATTGTTTCCTTGTCCTCTCTGACTTTGCAAATGACAGGGTGAAACAGGCACACCGGGGGAAGCACATTCTTGCAATTCACCAGCCATAAGTGGCCCGTTGTGTCATGGCAACATATACGCCACTACTGTTTTGTTGTCTGAAGAAATCCGAATGTGGTGATTATCAATATCGGAATAAAAACCTCTCAAAGCTAGAAATACAATAAGTAGCTATAGGCAGTTGACATGTCATGGCCATTTCGCACCTGTTTCCAGGTGTTGAAAGTCGGACGTCCATTGCACACCGTGCCCCACATGTGTTGTATGCATTTGCGGTCACCACTTTCTTTCTGAAAACTTGACCCAGCATAACACCTTGTTTTAAAAGGTCTAACACTGTCCATGGTGCTAGAGCAGCCAGACAGTGATGAGTTACCACAATGCACAGGAAAAATAAATTACTTCAGTGGTAATGTTTTTTTCAGTTTGAACTGAAGCAGACTCAGAACAATGGTCTGTATGTGCTTGTTCACAAGGTGCGCATGCATGATTCCTAAAAAAGGAGATTTAATGGCTGGGGAAAAGTGTACTTAAAATTGATACGCAGTTCCCTTGAACACGAATCTAAAAAGCTGCCTGTTATGCAGTGCAATTGGAACATGAAGTATGCATCCTTCAGATCTATTGACGCAAATCAGTCCTGAGCACAAATGTGTGATAAGATCTGTTTCTTAGTTAACATTATGAATGGGTGTGTCACGAGCACACAATTCAAACATCTCAGAACTTGAAAAACTTGAAAAACAGAGCAAGAGTGAACCATCTGTGATGTACTCCATTTTGGAATAAAGTGTTTCATAGCCTGTGATTGCTGCTGAGTCGCGACATAACACTCAGCAAACTTATTCACAGAGCTGCCAAAGAGGCTGACTGGAGACACTGGAGCATCCAACAGAGTGGCTTTTTGTTTATCACTCACTTCTGTGAGGGTCAGCCATACATGTCGTTCAAGAATTACCAGGTTGCCCATGGACTTACCGATGACCTGCGCAGTGACTTTTGTGGCACGCAACACTAAGTCTATAGTGGTGCAGATCTCTAAGAATGTCTCTGGATCGAAGCCTTGCTCGTCCATTGGCTTGAAGAGCTTGGGTTGAAATACATGGAGCACCAAGATGCAGCGAGAGATATGACAGAGGGCTGGAGCTAATCTCGCACACAACGTAGCGGCAAAGATGCATCACGTGGAGATTGAGGGGGACCTCAAATTCATCCTGCTCGACATCGTGGCCCCGGTGTGCCTCATCTTGTGAATCCTCTGGTATCACAGAAGAAGCTGGTGGGAGGGTATGTGAGGCTGAATCGTCCCTCAGAACGAGGGAGATTTGCAAGCGAAGCATCTTGAGACTTATGCCCTCGCAGTGAGGACAGTCTGTCTTCATGAGAGCTCACTCTGTGTGGGTGTGGCCTTGTCAGTGAATGCAGCTCTCATGCTGATCTGATAGCGGGATGTGTCTCTCGCACAAGAAACACTTACGACACGTTAAAAAAATGCGAACATCATTTCGTTTATTTCATTTATATTAAATAAGCGACTCATTTAAATATATAAATATATAAATAAATATATATATTTCTGTTTCACACAATAGACAATACACAATATGCTATTGCTTAGTAAGGATACACAGCATCTGCTGATGCGCTGTGGGGAATAAGGATGCTGAGGCCCGTTCACCAGCCAAGCGTCAAAATGGCGAGGCAGAGTGATGTCCGCTGGAACACTGCGGGGGAGCGGAGAATCATCTCATTGCAGATAAGATTCGGACTGCTGACTCATGTGTCTTAATGGCAGAGGGCTTTTGACAATAGATCATTGTCTTGAAGGATGAAATTCTGAGGAAATGTTGTTGTGCACCAGCATTTATAGCAGACAGCTTTGAACCAAAAGAGGCGGGCTCAAAAACCATAGCCAATTTTAGAATATTGGCGTTATTGTATAGAGGTTTCAACTAGGTTGTGTAAGAAGGCACTCCCCGTATGCGTTAATAAATGCATGTACTGAGTTGTAAGGAAACTAGGGGGAGTGGAAGTCTGTCCCGGATTAACGAGGTGTGTCCCGGTGTCACGTCATTTTTATGTTTTTTATATTTTAGAATGTCCTGGTTTCAGGCTTCAAATATCCTCAACATCCTTCTTGGTATTGTGTCTGGTATCTCAGAGAAGGGAATATATTTTATTATATTGCACGATGATTTGATGATACTTTCATTCTAATTTTGCAGCAATCCGCACAGAATCTATGTGGTTACCATGGCAACGACTCACACCATTGGTACTCTATGCTGCTCTCTGTCATCATCCAATGCAAATTAGAAATGCCCTAATGAAAATGCATGTTCAATAAGATGAAAAAAGATGATAAATTAAAAAAAAAAAAACATGTTAAAATGGAATTGAAATGTTTTGCTGTCACTGTCAATGTTCACTTTCCCATTTCAGGTCATATTCATACAACTGTATTTTTTTTTTTAATAGTACAAGCACTTAAATGTGGATATTTGGAATTGTATTTTAACTTTTAAGTTCCAATGTTGCAAATTTTGTGTTAAAATGTGTAGCTGACAAGAAATTTCAAGCACTGACAATTCATATCATTATTACACATGCAATATGACATCATGGATTGAATAGGCTATATGGAATTTGTAAATTATACAAATATCTAAAATATGGTTAAAATCATATAAAACAATATATAATAAAATAAAATAATATTTCACATACAAAAATATGTTATATTGGATTTAGCAACATATTTTAATTAGTGCCGGTCGGCCAATATTATCCTTTCACAGATACATCGGTATCGGCGTATATGTTTACCGATATATAATGCAGAAAACAATGATTGGGGTGATTTAGAATTAGTGTCATAATGTAGTCTGTCAAACAGAGTGCTGTCTCCATTGTATACAGAGCTGAGCTGATGGTTCTGCTGACATTGCAGAGTTAAGCGGTGTCTTTTCGGTAAGCTGCTAACTAGTTTGTGAAATACATACTGGAAAGTTAATAAAAATGAAACCCATAATTTTCCCTTTTCAATATAAAAAATAGAATGTTAACCCTGTCCCTGACAACTTTGTCACTCATGTTTGTCACATCTGTTTGCTATGTTAGCCTGCTATAGTTTGTCAGTGTAGTCAGTAATGTAGTAGGTTGAAAGGTAAGCATTTGAGTATCTTTTTGCAGCTCACCAGACAGCGGTGCAGTAGTGGATTGTGTCTGTTGAGTGTTGATTTCACGCTATTTTGTTACCTAGTTGGTGAGACACAATGCTGGAAAATAAATAAACAACATTCATCTTTTACTCTCCATGACAACAAGCTTATAGCAAACTAGCTAACCACGTTAGCTAGCTACTTTCATACCTTGTCAGCTGAGTGGAAGCTAATGTGTAAATATGTATTCACCAAACTGTTTTGCTCAGGATTCGCAGTTTGGTACACCCTTCAACTGAACAATATCAGTCATTGTATTTACAAAATGTAATATTTAAAAGTCTGGTTTCCCCTGAACTTTTATAGCAGAATACTGTGTAACCCTGCTACCTCTGTTTATCTTTTGACTCACGTTGACTCTAGACGGGCTGGTTTTAGTATTTCTTTAACTGCTGATCTCCTGGAATTTTCACACACAACAGTCTCTAGAATTTACTCAGAATGGTGCTAAAAACAAAAAACATCCAGTGGGTGGCAGTTGTTTGGACAGAAATGCCTTGTTGATGAGAGAGGTCAACAGAGAATGGCCAGACTGGTTCGAACTGACAAAGTACTGTAAATAAATCCTGTTAATTTTATGGTAAAAAACTGGCAGCTGTGATTTCCAGAATTTCACCATGGTAACCACTTTTCAGGCTTTACGGGATGTAATTTTGATGCCTGTATATTTTACGTCATTTATATTATTAAATAATATACTTTATATATTAACCTTCTGAAACTGCAAAAATCTGCTTTTTACTTTATAATGTATTGTTAATCACGTAGTAATTACAAAAGGGCACACGATGACATGAAGTTCATCAATAGAGGCCCTCCTGGAGCAATGACCAATAAACATGTAGAGACGGTGCTCAGAGTCACTCACACAAACACTAAACACCATCCGGTAACATGTGAAATTAAAATAATGTAATAAACATTAACTAAACTACATAAAATATAACACAGAACACCCCAATATACATAACGGATATTAAAATAAGAAGAAACATAACTATTCCCATAAAATAGAATGAAATGAACTGGGAATTCTGGGACTGCCCTATTATTGTTTTTTACCGTAATTTTAACATTTATGTACCGTAAAAAGTACATGTACTCTCTTGTTAAACTTTGAATTTTTTTTACTGTTAATTATACAGAAAAGCATACATTTTACATAAAAATTAGTTATTTTTACAAAATTTTACTGTTAAACTTAATGTATTGTCTTTTTAAATAAATATATCCCAGTATGGTCCATGTTTGAGACTTTCAAAATCTGGTCACCCTATAGAAAATGCGCTAGTCATGTCTGGGACTTCAATTATGACACATTTGAACCTTTATTGGAATGACAGTTTGTTGTGTTACCAATGTTAACACACACACACACAGTCTTTTCAGTCATTCTGTCTTACACCTTCAGTCAGTGATTTGTTTTACATTTGATTTGGAATTGGTATAGAGTTTTGTTTGATGTTCAGTTTTCAGAGTATCAACAAAGACTAAATTTCTTATGTCACATGCACTAAAGAGGACTTTGTGGTTTAAGTTAAATAAAAAATAAGCATTCTTAAATCGGAATTATGTGTTTTCTTCTACTGTAATATCAGTAATAAAATTCAGTTGGTCTTATTAAATGAAGATTTTTATATTATAATTATTATTTACAAACTGTACATTTGGGTATCCAGCTCTAAATACAACGCATGTTGCACAAATGCCTGTTTCCCCCATTCTATATGTGTCACTTCATATAAAAACTAAAATAAAAACTAAATGTAATAAAAACCTAAAACTAATCTAAAACTAACAAAGAACCAACAAACAAAACATAAACTAAACTAAATTGGAGCGAAACGTTTAAAACAAAATAGTTATAAAAACTGCATAAAAAATTTAAAACTAGTATAAATTTGGTTGCAAACGTACTGACATCATTAAAAAAATTCAAATGCAAAAGAGTTTCATAATCAGACTGTATTATTTGTTAAATCTCATTATGATATTTTTGTCCCCCTTATACATAAATTGGTAAATCTTTGTTTACAGAAGGCAGTTTCCCACAATAATGGAAACGTGTTAATTTCTCCTATATTTAAGTCTGGTGACAAACAGTTCGAATCAAATTATCGACCTATTAGTATTCTGCTTATATTGTCTGAAGTATTTGAAAAAATTCTCACAAACCAATTAACTGAATATCTTGAATGAGAGGACCTGTTAAATATACATCAATTTGTTTTCGTAAGCAACGGTCAACTGTTCTGCTGTTCCTCTTTTCACTGAACATATTTGCACAACCCTTAATAAAAATCAAATAACTGGTTCAGGATTTATAGATTTCCGTAAAGCTGTAGATAGAGTTAATCACACACTTCTTATAACTAAACTACACAGATTCAACCTATCAGTAAATAGTATTGACATTATAATATCATACTTAAGCAATCGTATACAATCAGTTAAAATAGGTACAGCAATCTTTCATTGGATACCTTGTACCTACAAGACTCGATACTCGGCTCACTTCTTTTTCTTCTATATATAAAAGATTTACCTTTAGCTTGTACAAATTCAAACTATATCTTGTATGCTGATGGCAATGTCATCTTTACATCACATAATAACTTGGAACAAATAACAACCACACTGAAGGAAGACATGAATACTTTGGTTAAATCACAATCGTCTCATTAAATATTAAGAAAACAGAATCAATGTTTTTTTTAAACATCTCATAAACATACTGTATATCAGTTTGAAATCCCATTACTATAGCCCAGGGTTTGGCAAACGTTTTGACATGGAGTGCTATTTTTTTTCACTCCCCACAAAACAAAAATTACAAAAATAAAAAAATTATGTAAATGTATGCTTTATGTAATCCCATATATATGCTTTACAGATATAAAGTCATAAATACATCATATTACCCTCAGCCATCCTGCCATTTACACATGTTCTTTTAAGCCAAGAGTTCTGTGGAGGATCTGATGGGTTTTCGTTCACCCGTTTAGTCATGCTGTCATGCAACTTATGCCCATAGTGTTTTCACAAGAAGGATCAAAGGTTTAGTCTCTGAGTTAAAGATTTGATTATTGGCTGAGACAACAGACTTGCTACTAAATCGGTTGTGATGTGTAATAATATACAGTAAGTAAATATTAGGCCTAATCTGTGAATTAACAATGTGTATATAACATGAAATCAGACAACCCAAACAATACCAACAATGACTGATATACAAAGAACAAAAACAAAATTACCTTTATGAGGATTATTTGAAGTAGACTGTTTCAAATATTCATCTTCACCCTGCAACTGAACAGCTCTGATAATATTAGCCTAATAGCCATAGTGCTCTGCTTCTTTTCATATCAAATGGCATTATCATGTCAAATTAATTTTTACGTTTTGAAACATTACCTAATTAAATGTATATTTACATTTGGGATTTTGAGCAGCTCGTGATTTCCAGACACATGCATAACTGGAGTTTAACAAAGTTTCTTACGTCTCACTCGGCGCTTCATCTCTAAAGGCGAATTAATGAGAGACAACGTGTTTGTTTTTTTACAGTGGGAATAAAACTAGCACTCTGTCCCTTTACGAGAGCACATGCATGTTAAACAGTCTACACTGCACGGAGAGAGATGATGATGAGACATGTGCATGGAGAGATGTGGATTTTCAGTCCTATAGAAAGAAACTGTTGATGTTTTTGTGTTCCAATGTGTGGATTAATCATTTTTGCCAACATGTAAAAATGAAAAATGTAGGGATTTCGCACACGGAATGTGCGGGGATACTTAAAATGTTGCAAAACACGTTAAATCCCACTATGAAATTCATGGAGTGTGATTTTTTTTCCTGCTATTTTCTACACATTGGTAATAGCTACTGCTAAGACACTTGGAAAAGAGCCACAGCCAAAGGACAGTGCTAGGAGAGTGCGCTCGGTGTCTGCATGATCTTGTGTGTGCGACTGTGCCTTGGCGCGTCCAGTATATTATGTATTTGCGTGTCTTTGCGAGATAAATATTCTCGCGCTCACTCCTCTGTTAGAAGACTTTGTTCACTCCGTGTAATTTTTGTGCTCTCTTGCTTTTTGTTTGCTTGCACTAATGTTATAAATGCAGCACTGGCCCGATGGGCAAGTGACAGTTCTAGCAACTGGCCCAAATTTTTCTCACACTGGCCCCGGGCCATCGGGCAGTCCTTAATGTTGAGCCCTGTGATATAATCATGATCCTGCATGTGAATTTTCAACGAGCGTCTTAAAGGGATACTTCACCTCAGGGAAGATGAATGTGTATTTAAAATTGGTCATTTATATAGTATAAATGTGAAATTATTTTTGAATTTGAAGCATTCTAGACTGAGAAAAGGCAGAAAATGTATTTTTTACACATGTGGCTGAAAGACAACAACTCCCAGAATGCACTTGCTTTGCTGCCCTTACGAGGCCACTCCCAAACCACGCCTACCGGTTACAGGCGGCAGTATCTGAAAATATGATACAACTAGGCTTGCTTTGATACATCGTGACTCTATAAATCGTGAGTTAGTTGATAAATTGACTGACTACGCAGGAAGAACATTATAATTCCGGGTGTCCAAACTCTGTACATGACGTCTTAGTAACAAAAAGAAAAACAAACAAAATACTCACTTTACACTAAGCCGTCCGTTTGTCCCTGCGGGCTTTGGCTGGTGTTTCCAATTTATCTTCGGGATCCTAAAATAAGTTTCCAGGACTCCCCTGTCCATGTGTGGTACAAAACTTGGGTGCTCAGTTATACATGCTCAAGTTAGTGGTGCAGTTTAATCAGCGGATTCAGCGATCTCGTCCAGAAGAAAACGGCATCGCTGAAATTCGCGACAGCAATAGGACCCTCTATCTGTTTCCATAGGCGCACAGCGAGAGCACTGACACCACCAGTCTGCCCCAAATCGAGTCTGAATATAATTTAACACTCTCTTCCTCCTGCCTGCCAAGCAGGTTTTGCTCCCCTGCTACAGCAGCTGCTCCAGCCTCTGTTCATCGCTGTATTGCGGCTCGTACAGGTAGCCGCGAGCATCAGATTCTCGCAACAGATCTTCGTAATCCCCTTCTGCCATTTCAACTTCAAAACTACATTCCGCCATCGTGATTAGCCTACTTGTATACAAACTTTCTACACAGAGCAAGAGCCTGTTTTCTTAGCTTCTACAGAAAGATGGCTGACACTATCTTCACATTCTGTGAGTGAGATCCCGCCCCATATGGGCGTGGTGAAAACATGCGGAATACTGGCTGTAGTTTTAAGCCTCTGGCCCAAAAATCCTCCGATGACGCAAAATGACGATTTTTGCGTCATCAGAGGATTTTTTCCAGACTAAAAATAAATAAATCTCTCGTCTCAGGGGGATATGAGGGGGGGGAGCTCGGTAATTTGAAAATACTACTGGTTTTCTACTGATACAAAGCTTAATGCGAAATCGTGAAGTAACCCTTTAAGTGCTTTAATGAAAGAAAACCTGTCCTTTTGTAGAAAATGATTTAATACAGTTAATGTCACAAATTTGCTTATTTGATCACTGATCTCGAAATTGTGTGGAATTGTAAATATTTCTGATATTATGTCATTGTAATCCTGTAATCACTAGCATGCAAGCAACAGCGAGAGAGGAGCAGGCTATTTTATTTATATGACAAACCTGGATTCCAATCTACATCTTGATTCTTCCTCATGATCACGCAGCATGTTTTCATCAGCTGAATGGGAGGCAAAATAAAAAGTTAAAATGTGACGAGACTGCAGTATACCCAACAGACTCATGCAGCACGTGCAAACCATTCACATATCACGAGCTGGCAGCGACTCACTTTCAGTTAATCGCGAGAGTAAATGCCGATCACCCTTTTCGGTGAATCGTACCTGCAAAATCCTAAAACTTTATTTCATATAAACAAACTAGTGAAATAATTAAATAAAAAATAAATGTGTCTTTAAAAGAATATGTCCTTATACTTCTCTAACTGTAGCTCATTTATACCTTAATTTAATTATATTGTCATCTATTTCATACTGTTTACCTATTTTGTTTCTTGTAACCAAGATGCTCTAGATCCCATTATACGAATTTATAATAAATCTCATAAAATATTGTTTTCACTCCCTCTTTATACCCATCATTGTTTGGTTTTACAAAACTCGAATTCACAAAATTTAATTTGGAAAAATATGATCACAACGCACAACGGAGCAATTCAACGGGCGGTCGTCAATTATTCCGCTTATACCATGGTTACCACACCTTAAGACATCGTTCATGGTTTTATCTCAAGACATTTTCTGATTTTCATCCCTAAAACGCTCTTGTGAGTGGAACTACTTTCTTCCGCCACATATACAGCATCTTGTTTAAAAAGTTTGAGCCTTCGTTGCTAATTCGAAAACGTCACGTTAGAACTAGCAACAGATGCTTGCGCTCTCGAGGACTTACTGGAGTAACAAGTTAATGCATTCGTGCATGCGTGTGAGAGTTCGAATTTGAGGGTTCGAAGAGAGAATCTCAGAAAATTATTGGGTTCGCTTCTGGGATTACATTTTTTGTTGCAGCTCTTGTCAGAAGTGACATAGAAGTGACATTCAAGTGTGTGCGTTACGCATAAGTGTGTGTGTGTGTGTGTGTGTGTGTGTGTGTGTGTGTGTGTGAGAGAGAGAGAGAGGGAGAGAAAGAGTGGGAGAGTGAGGGGTTTTCCCACAGATATTTCAGATAATAGTAGGAACTGTTGTATTGATCAAGCGTATCTAGCTTTAATACAGCTCAAGCCTTATTTGCTAATTCGAAAACTGTTTTTATTTTTTGAAAATTTTTTGTGCAGAATGCATATAATAATTTCTCATCAAAATAAAGTTCTTTAATAAAGATATAAATACAAATAAATATTTTTATATTATTATAATATTTTATACCACGGGTCTGTTGAATGCAGATTGTTCTGATTGGTTGATGGACGTTCTAAGGTGTGCAATTATTTTTCAAGGAAACGCATGGCTATGAAGTATTTCCAAGCTTGCTCATGGGCTTTTCTGTTTCATATATTATTGTAGATAACAGGAAAATAGACACAAACTTAAAAAACACACACACACACACACACACACACACACACACACACACACACACACACACACTATTAACCCTAATGCCCATGAAAGCAATCTGAGATGTTAGAATCATTTCTTAGTAATATGATTGCACTTTTGTACCATGAGTCACCTCTCTCTATCTATACTGATACTGAGCACAGCACTAAATCATGTTTTCTTGTACTTGGCTCTCCCTGAGGCAGCTCTGTTTCCTGTATGTAGTGTAAAAAGTGGGCCAGGGACCAGACCAGACAGCTGTGTACTAGGGAAGAACTGACTCCGGTATCGAAACAAAAAAAAAAAAAGTCTTTGTGTATCCAGACAGATGTGGCTTGTTTGGCTGTGGCTGGAAAATTTCAATCTGATGTTGCAATTTAAAGCTACAGAACACATATCGTATCGACAGTGATGTAGAGCCATTTATGCTAATAAGAAAACGAAAAGACTGTTGCAGATAAAAGTGTGTTTGTAATTAACGTGAATGTAATTGTACATCTCGGTCACAACTTGCGTTGAACAGCTCTCTTGAAAGACTAGCATTGCTGGTCACCAGTAGGGCTGCACAATTAATCGAAATAAAATCGAAACCGCAATATGACCTTGTGCGATTATTAAATTGCAAAGGGCTGCGATTTAACTAAATAAATAAATAGTATGCTCCCTTTAAAGTTTATTTGAGCTGCTCTATCCAGTCTATTTTAAATTAGCGCATTGTTACAGTTTTTTCAGAGCGGTTCTGTGCTCCACATTTCCCTCTCATGCTTACAGTAACAGAAGTGCTCTTGAGTTCGGTTCCGTTTGCCTACGTGCCTACTAGGCTACTAAGGCCTAGAATAAAGAGTAACATTTATATTTTAAAATGATATTTTGTGTATACTGAATTATTCAATCAACCAACATTATTTTTGACAGCAAAAACTAGCCAACTATGGTTATACCAACAAGGAAATTTAGTTAACAGTGACATTGAGCAGAAAGTTTACATATAACCGGTTTTGACATAGCTGCTGATAAAAGTTAAATGATCAGCATTGATTGATGAGATGCATATTGGAGATCAGTATCGGATGTTAAAATCCTGATTGGAGCATCCCAAATATTCAAGTTAACTGTGTTTCAAAAACTAATGATGATGATTAGTCTGCTGAGATCCTGTCACAAAATGGACAAAAACAGGTACACGGTGGATGTTAACATTTTGATATGAAGAAGTCTTTGTTTCACAGTTTATATATTTATTTGTTGTGGTTGAACTGAAAAAAGGTCTCAGTTTGGTTATTTTTAAGCGGGCTCAAGTGTGAAAATCCCAGCAGCCTTTTTGCAGTTTTGTGGTAAATCTTTTGTGGAAAACATGTTTTAGGAAACATAATTAAGGATCAGTTTTCAGTATTGTGGTGCAATGATAAAAAAAAATACATAAAAAAAAACTATTCTTGTTCTAGAAAATCTTACATATTAATTTAATCTTATATAATGTTTGATGTGTGGGTTTAACTTATTTTAATGATTAATTAAACAATGGATCAGAACAACACATGGTTATAGATTGATTTATTACATATAGCAGGGTTAAATAAGGACTTCAAAATACAGTAGAGTAGAAGTTTGGAGAATACTAGGAACCTAAACTATTTTAATAAAAATAATGTCCATTCTAGGAATATTCTGGGAATGTTCTATGGAACCAAAAACTAACTACAAATGTGTACATTTAAAAATTGGTGCATTTTCGCATTACCACAAGCACTCTTTGAGCATACGTGCACATACTGTAAAAAGTAGCCATCGCTCAAGTCAGCGCACAGGTACTGAAATGAGTTGGTACTCAGTACTGCTGGTTCTGCAGAAAACTGGTATCATTACCATTATCATTTATCATTAACTTTTTAATTTTAGTATGATTTGGTACCGAAGTTCTGGTACCTTTGACATCGATACATTTATAAGGACTTATTGACATAGGACCGACATTAAATAAGAAGTTAGCATCAGTATTGACTGGTTTCTTCTGAACAACAACTACCGTAATATTCAAATCCAGTTGAAATCTTACCTTTGACCTTTTGTATTTTAGAAACATGTATCATTTTTGACCAAATAAATTTCATTATACAGTTGACAGGGGTATGTGGTGGACTTTTGAAATGAGGAGGCAGAGTTTTCTTTAGTCCAATGTAAATTCATATTTCAGTTACATTTGACATTTACTTAGTTTTCAGGTTAAATCCATTCATAAATCTGATAAATCACAAATTCCATGTTCAGTTATGTAAAAAAACATAATCATAGTAGAATTGTAATATGTAGCCTACATATATGTCAAAATACATGAACTTTAGTTTATTAGTTCATTTATTTTCATGGCCATAAATCATATTTTTGTACGGAAAGGTATATGAAATATACCTTATTTTTGAATCAGTCATCTAATCCTCTCTAATGATAGACTCTGCCTCAGTCAGATACTTTCTCCGCTGGTGTCGCTGTTACACAGTTACTTTGGAAATACGTCTGTTAAACCACTGATTTTTTGAACTTTCATTTCTGCCTTCTCTGAGAAAATGCCACTGATAGAAGCGTGTTAAAGCAGCTTCTCAGATCTGTGTGAAAGTGCTTTTTGTCTTAAGTGTACATGTATTTTAATAGGAACATGCTGATATCTGACCTGGACTCAGCCATGACGTACACAGAGCTGTGTGAGGAGGTGAGAGAGATGTGCAGTGTGCGCAGAGAGCTGCCAATAACACTCAAATGGATTGATGATGAAGGTGCTTTTTACTTTTGAACTTTGTCTGATGTTTTAGGCTGCCTATTAATGCGGATTTAATTAATGTTGTTGAGTGCAACCTGTTTTACAGATAAAAGCTTAACAGTCAAATTTATGTCAAAAGACCCCTTTTATCTAGGTTACATTATTATAAAATGACTTCCTCTCAGTAATCTGGATGCAACATATTGCCTCTGATGTTTAGAATATTTATTTACATTTTCATTATCATTCTTGTTTTGTTTTAAGGGGATCCGTGTACTATTTCCTCTCAGATGGAGCTGGAGGAAGCATTCCGGATCTACAGCCGGAACAGGCAATCCGGACTCCTCCTGCATGGTACTTCATTCGAAACTGAGATTAATTGCCTTTTTCATTGTTTATAGACACTTATTCAGTTTTAAGTTATTCTGAGTAGTCGTGTCACTCCATTTATATTTTTACCCTACTATTTATAAAGACGTGAAATTAAACTAAATGCAAATTCTCACCATATCAATATTACCCAGCGGAAATCTGCCAACCACTCAAAATATCATGTGTACACTGAGTGGCTAAAGCACTTAATAAAAGTCAATTTTATTTTAAAGTGTACATGCTGTCCCCAATGTACCCCAGTCTATAAATAGGTCAAACCACTCAATTGAGTCACACTACTCTCTCTCTCTCCCATCCTCTCTCTCTCTCTCTCTCTCTCTCTCTCTCTCTCTCTTTCAGTATTCCCAAGCATTCCTGAAAAGCCTGGTATGCCTTGCCCAGGAGAGGATAGTAAGTGTTTCTGCTGTTTCTACATTAAAGTACTGTCATGTTCAGCTCTCCTTATATGCTGTAATGCTGATCTTGTTTAAAGAGGTCATTCTTTTTGCTACAGTGGCTCAGAACTGGAAAAATTCAAAAAAGAACCCTTAAATAATAAGTATTACTGTGTCACCAAAGAACATGCAAATTAACTAGCTTTTTACATTTTAATGTCATAAATTACACATCTTTCTAAGTTAAGCCTAGTAATGTCAATTTGTGCATTTCTCTCACTGTAGTACTACACAGCTCATGGAACAAGGGTCCAAACCTTTGCCTATTTATGGCCCTCTGTTTTACGATCATGTAAAAGGGTTGCATGTTCATTTTTTAGTGCCTTTAAGGTGCGATTTTGTTTTTGCGAAATTCGGCACCTCTCAGTGGAACTGTATACCACTCTTGTAACTGCAGTTATCCACTGTTGATGTGCAGTTTTACTGGTGGAAGGCCAGACAAAGTTAACCTGCTGAGTCAGCACCTTGTACACAGCCCGACCACCCTTTCTAAAGGTATTAAGAATTCACAACCATCCCTGCCTATGGCACGACACGATATATGCTGTCTGCACCATTTGTGTATGTGTGTGTGAGAGAGGGATATTTGTGTGCTGTTCTGTCATAGTTGTTGTGTGATAAACTTTAGTAATGGCACCCTCATGCGTATGTGGAACGTTCCTAATATACCTTGCGTACTTATTTGTGCATGCGTGCGTGTGTGTTTGCAGCGACTTTGAGTCTTGTTTCTTTTATTTGCATAAAATTATGAATGTGAATGACCCAGCATTTATGTGCTTTGTGTGTGTGAGTGATGACACCATACTTACTTGTTCTTGAGCGCTGGGACAGGACAGGCTACAGAAGTGAACAAATTAAAGTTAATGTATAGTATCAAATAATTATTTTAGATTGATCTGGAAAGTGTAAATGTTGCTATTTTCAAAACTAATCGCTGAAAAAATTGTGGGACATGTTTTGTCCTATGTCTCAAGAATAAGTGCTCTGCGTCTGAACTCCTGTAGGTACAGAATTACTTGTGACAGGCTGGTAACTGGCCACTGTCATTCTCCCCTTTTCTGTTCACATTCTTTTGCTCTCTCTCTCTCCTCTTTGGCTTTGTTGTGCATGGCAACATTGCTGTGCAGGTAATCAAAGAGACGATGATTTGACAGTGTGAAGACCTCAGGTTCAGCAGCTTACTGTTGTGTGGAATAAGTCTGGCCTCATTGATATGCAAGGTCAGTTATTAATGTTGTGCATGAAAGCTCAGTAACCTGGAGCTGCTCTGCTTACAGCCGTGTAGAACAAGGAATTATAAACTTTTATTCAGATACACTCTGCTTCAGTGATCATGGGTGCTTTTTTCTCTAAACATTTTCACAGAAATGTTCTGTGAAGCCTTGTTAGCATGTACCCTCAGTCTTGTGTGTGTGTGAATGTGTATGTACTGACTTATGTGGGCAGGTCTGACTGGATGCTTATGATACTTATAGGAATAGTTCACCAAAAATGCCATTTCTGTCATCAGTTACTCACCCTGATGGTTGAAACTTGTATTTCATTTTCAGAATGTCCAAGCTGCTCTTTTTTTTATACAAATGTAGATAGTGACCAGGGGCTGTCAAGCACAAAAAAGTACATACGCACCATAAAAGTCCAATTTAAGTTGATAATAAGACTTGTGTTTGCTGTATTATGTCTTCTGAAGCCATACAACAGCTTTGTGTGATGAACAGACTAAAATTTAAGTCGTCATTCATTGAAAATCTTCCTCTCCACTTTAGCTCTCAAATCTAATTCATACTTGCGGACAATACAATTTGGCATGTCACAATAGATAACGAGACACTTGAGAACTTGTGATGTCATTGACGTAAAACATGGTGGGGTGAGTTGTGAGATACGAAGTTTCAATGTGCAAAAGCGTTCAGTTGCAGTTTGTTCCTTAAACAAAGCTATAGATTGACTTTAGTGAACTTGTGTAGTTGTTTAGACTATATTTTCATGGTAAAGAATATATATCTTTAGGAAACATCTTAGGTAACCTAAGAAATTTGTTGCTGTGTGTTGGCCTGTCATGATAACTTCTTTTGTTGGAGGATATACCGTATTGTCCAATAAATAATTGCGATAAAACGATATAATTGTCATTTAAAGACCATTTTATGGCACTGATATAATGATAATATAATAGCTTAATAATGTCAAAAAAGATTCGGGAAAAAGGTCTGGAAGGCCCTCTCCATCTCAACTGCGATTTTTGCTCTCATATGCTCTTTCATGTTAATGGGCTCTCCTCTCTCATTCGGATTATGTTCAAAATGTTCCCACCCTGGAGCTGTGGAATGCGGGTTTGAAACCAAGTCCATTTGGACTGATTCTTCCAAAATTTCTGGCTGGAATTATGCAGTTGTCAGGAAAAAACATCTATTAAAACACCTTTAGCCTCGAGTAAAACATAATCTACACTGGTCAATGTCCGCTCTGTGTGTGTGGAGGAGCTTCCTGAGCCCCACCTCCGACACAGAGAGAAGACGAGAGGACAGAAGCAGCGCGACTGGCTAAAATGTTGGTGAAAATCTTATATTAACAAACACGCATGTAAACACAATGGTCAATATCAAGGGCAGCAAAAATGATCGAGGTCATGTCCATATATCGTATGATAAGTCAATAATGTAATTATCGTGATGGGCCTAGCTCTGTGTAGAAGTCCCTGTAATCACTACTCTTAAAGTTTTCTCATACTTTTCGCTGTTGTCTCTTGAGCCCTTTGATTCTACTAGTGATGAACAACACACACTATTTGTTTAATATCAAAAACTTATTGAAAATGAAAAAAAATGAAAAAATTACTGCCACAATTTTTCTTCCATTTAAATAAAGGAATGATAAAGATGATCAGATCGTAAATTAGCATATCATTATTTAATACATCATTATTTTCCACCCTCTCTCTGACCCTTAGAATTAAACTGGTTGTTTTTGTTATAGTCCTTTATTTCCTGAGACCCGAGCATGACTCCTGTGTGCATTTTCCAGTTCCATTTTTGATATCTTACTAGTAACACCTAATAAAGAAGCAAAAACAATAACAAAAAAAAATAAACAAACAAAAGAATTCTAGAGCAAATAGAGCAAACCATTTTCCTAAAAATTGATGTCCAAATATGTATTAGGTTGTGAAATTTTAAATAATACCAAACTATAGGAAGTATTTGTTTTTCCTCAAATTTTTATTATGTTTCCAGGACTTTTGGTTATTTATGTTTTTGAGACATAACAGACATTACAGCTGATTTTCTGTAAAGCTGAGTAAATAATTCTGATTCAAAATATTGGCCAGCATCATCCAATCACTGCCAAACATGTTAAAATAAAATTGTATATGAACATTTTCAAATCTATATACTGATTACCATCGTCCCATGTCTGCCAAATATATTGAGTGGTCCAAACATCATCTGCAGCCTGAAACTGAAATTTTGGTCAGATTTTAGGAGTGAATGGACATGCAGAAAGCTATAGGATGTCCCCTTGGTCCCTTGTTCTCTATTTAGTGTATGAATTAACCTCCAGTGTGCTGTTTGTCTGCACTGGTCTCAGAACAGTTAGAAATGCACCTTGTTTTTCATTCTAACTCCATATGAAGCCTCTGAAAGCAACATTTTTCAGCTTTTGGATGAACCCATTGATTCTCAATGTGATAATGCACAGTGAATAAAGGAATGTATTTATATACTGTATAGAACAGTATTGTACAGTGATAACAAAATAAAATATAAAGTTATATTAAAATTAAGCTAAATAACCCACAGGTTTGTTAATGGGGAAAGTTTTTTAAAATAACTAAACATTTTTATCAACTTTTATGGGAACAATGTCCCACAATACATGTATTTGTACATCATATTTATCATAAATGAAAAAAAATTATTATAATTAAGTGGCATATCAAACAAAACTAGAGCACTACTCTTTACATCCAAAAAGGTTTCAATGAAAAAACATAGAGGTTTCTTACCAGAGTCACTTTTGTTGGCTCTGCGCCATAGAAGCACTTCACGTAAATCGACGCCATACTGTTGTGTCACGTGACTCGGTTTGTCAGAAGTTTAACACTTATATAACAGTCTAAAGTGTCGGAACAATATCCATTCTATTTTTTTGTGCAATTTTTATTGTTTTCCTAATAGGACAGTGTAGAGAGACATGAAAGCAGGGGAGAGAGATAAGGGAAGGAGATCGACCCAGGTCCCCGTTAGCCAATGGCTCGCATATGTGTCCAGGGCGAGTGCGCTACCACCTGCACCACTCTCCGATTGGTATAGATGTTAATATGTAAATGTAGGCAGTCATACAGTATGTTAATGTATTCATGGACTAAATTGTTAACTCCCATTTCTGCAACTTAGTTTCCATAAGTGTTTCAGGTTGTACAGGGCAGGGAGCTTTGTGTTGTGAACATTGCAGTATGTCTATAGACACATACAGTGCATTCAGAAAGTATTCAGACCCCTTAATGTAATTCACATTTTGTTGTTGCAGACTTATGCTAAAATGCTTAAAAAAAATCACATCAAACTACACTCCATACCCCATAATGACAAAGCAAAAAACTGATTTTTGATAACTGCAAATTTATTATAAAAAAAAAAAAAAAAAATGAAATATTGCATTTACATAAGTATTCAGACCAATACAGATAGTATTGCTATGACACTTGAAATTGGGTGCAGAATTTCTCTGGATCATCTTTGAGATGTTTTTACACTTTGACTGGAGTCCACTTTTGGAAAATTCAATTGTTTGGACATGATTTGAAAAACACACACCTGTCTATATGAGGTCTCCTGAAAATGCATATCAGAGCAAAAACCAAGCCATGAGGTCAAAGGATCTGCCTGCAGAGCTCAGAGACAAGATTGTGTCGAGGCACAGATCTGGGAAGGCTACAAAAAAAATGTTGGCTGCATTGAAGGTTCCAAAAAGAGCACAGTGGCCTCCATAATTCTTAAATGGAAGACGTTTGGAACAACCAGAACACTTCCTAGAGCTGGCTAACTGAGCAATCATGGAAGAAGGGCCTTGGTAAGAGAGGTGACCAAGAACCCAGTAGTCACTCTGGTTGAGCTCCAGAGATCATGTGTGGAGATGGGAGAAACTTGCAGAAGGACAACCATCACTGCAACACTCCACTGATCTGGGCTTTATGGCAGAGTGTCCAAGCCTCTTCTCAGTGCAAAACACATAAAAAAGCACCTAAAGGACTCTCAGACTGTGAGAAACAAGATTCTCTGGTCTGATGAAATAAAGATTGAACTGTTTGGCCTTAATTCCAAGTGTCATGTCTGGAGGTCTGCTCATCCCTGTGCAATACCATCCCAACGGTGGTGGTAGCATCATGCTGTGGGGGTGTTTTTCAGTGGCAGGGACTAGGGGACTGGTCAGGGTTTAAGGAAAGCTGAATGCTGCAAAATACAGAGTAATCCTTAATGAAAACCTGGTCCAGAGTGCTCAGGACCTCAGACTAGGCAAAAGGTTCACCTTCCAACAGGACAATGACCTTAAGCACACAGCCAATACAATGCAAGTGTGGCTTAGGGACAACTCTGTGAATGTCCTTGAGTGGCCCATCCAAAGCTCAGACTTGAGCCCAACCGAACATCTTTGGAGAGACCTGTAAATGGCTGTCCACCGATGGTCCCCAACCAACCTGAGAGAGCTTGAGAGGATCTACAGAGAAGAATGGCAGAAAATCCCCAAATCCAGGTGTGCAAAGCTTGTCACATCATAACCAAAAAGACTGTAATCGCTGTCAAAGGCTGCAACATAACAAAATGTGAAAAAATGGAAAATGGTCTGCTCTTATATAGGACTTTTTCTAACCATAGAGGTTACCTTAGCACTTTAAACTGTTTCCCAATCACCCATTCACACACAAACACTCATACACCAATGGCGGCAGAGCTGCCATGCAAGGCGCTACCCTGCCATTGGGAGCAACTTGGGGTTCAGTGTCTTGCTATAGTACAAATAAAAAAACTGTTTTACTTCAGAGAAAGGAAAATCCATGCCATGTCCCATTTTAAGAAAACTTGAACACATATATGATTCTGTTAGCTCTGGCACCCAAGTTATAGTAAGGGGCACTCGCCCCAAAGTGTTTTGGCCTCTGTCTGCGCTGTTTTAGACATTTGTTATGTTTGTCAACAAGTGCTAGACAAACATTTTTGATTGTTGTGCTGTGTTTTGCTGGAGTCTTGGTTTTTGGTCAGAACAATGTTCTGTTAGATTCGTTTTTTTTTTTTTGCACAAGAATGCATTTAGTTTGAGCACCCCTATGGATCTTTCCTGGATCATTTAATTTTTTTTTGGCCCAGGATCAACATTTCTGTCAATCAAACATAGTCCTAACACATTCCCTACCCCTAAAATTAAAGGGAAATGATAGGTTGATAAGAATGGTGTGCAAGCCCCTAATATTAACACTGAACTTATCCTGAATATCTGATTGGTTGATAGAAATGTTGCTCCAGGACTAACAAGTTACTACTTGGCAAAATCAGGGTCACTGTTTTGGAATACAGTACTGCTTGCCTCATGTTTTCCCTCACTGCATTATTGTTGTTGATAATGTGTTTGTTTTGCTTCTTTACCTAATCCTCTGAATCTGATCTTGATCAGAACTGAACCTTTATGGAAACTATTTATGGAGTATTTGTATATAAGGTGCCCCTACCGAGGATTAGATGCTGATTTGCTGTTATGAAATCTGCTCCCCATGTAGTATTCCATAAATAATGTAATGCATAAGAAGCATGTACACATGCATGTACTGCCAAATTATTGTTGAACCATAGAAGGACAGTAGGATGAGCCACGAAGGACACATGACCTCACAAAGAGCCCTTTTTATTGTAAAGTAATTTTGAATATTAAATGAGTTGGTCCAGTATAGATTAGTTCTATCAGGAAGACTCGCAGACTTGAGTGAAATTTATGATGACATTTATTTGATGAATATAAAACAGAAATGTAATGTCTCTCTTTGGCATAAGCCCGTATGGCGGTCAGAAGAACTTTTACTCGGAACCGTCATATCCTGCCGGAGATAGGAGGCAGGGACTAGGAGCCTACCCACGTGCAAGATGGCACTCAACTGGTGGTGGTGGGAAATCAAATGGAACACAGCCTCAAATGTATATTGTGTGATTTGCATATAATAGAAAATACTCAGTTACCCACAATTCACAGAAAGTTAATTCTCCAACTGTACATATATAACCAACAGAAACGTGAAGATTACTATCTTATTCCAGGCAAACCCAAAAAAATAACCTTGGACTAGATTTTCCTTGTGCCATACCTAAAAATAAATGACACTGAAAGTGACAAAGATGCCACATATATTTAAAATGTCCTTGAAGTGAATGCCTCTGTTTTTTTGGTTTGTTTAAAATTGTATCATCTTGCATTATATCATTATTATTTATATTCCATACAATTTTATTCTATTGTGTATTTTCTATCTGCCTTTGTATTTGATGTGGTTTTATAAATATCAGCAATAATTGTTCAGATTGGGAATTTATTCAATTTATCCAAGTTTCAGACATAAATGGACAAAATGCTTGGATTTAAAAATATGCCCTTCTAAATTAAAAAATGCCCCTTTAATCAATCCCAGGATTCACACATTGTTAGTGAACCCCGTGGTTTTGTTAATTGATAGTGTCAACCAGTGTTGTAGTACTCAAAACCGGACTCTGTCTCGAGTCCGAGTCCAAGACCATATTTTCCTGGTCTTGGTCTTGTCATGGACTTGTGAGCAATTTGACAAGTGGTAAGTGTGCATTGATCGTAGAGAGTAGCATGAGCCTCCACATACTGTGAGTCTCCACGGTGTCATGCACATTGAGCCACATGATAAGATGTGATGCGGAGGCAACTGGGACTTGTCCTCCGCCACCCCGATTGAGGTGAGTAACCGCGCCACCATGAGGACCTACTAAGTAGTGGGAATTGGGCATTCCAAATTGGGAGAAAAGGGGGGTGAGAAAAAAATAAAATAAAATGGAAAACAAACCAATCGTTGGATAAAGTGGATATTTACCTAGTCAACAAAAGACTGCTTTTTTGAGAGGTAACTTTGAGAAACTTCCATTGGTGCTGTGTCTTGTTAATAAGGGACTGTTCATACCAAGCACGTTGTTGTGTCCATCCATGCCAGTTTTTTTATTCTTTTGTCGAGTTTTTGTTCTTTTGTCGAGAACATCAACTGTTAAAAATTTGTCTCGAGACACCATGTCCATAAAACATTCAGCAAATGTCTTTGAGATGTTTAAGATTTAGAATGATTGTAAATCTGATCATTTTAAGATGTATAGCAGATCTTGAAGATGTATGTAAGCTATCTGGTTTGTTGCACCGCCTTTGTCTTAACACCCTCTAGTCTGTGAAAAATGTAAAAATATCATCAGAATTTAATAATTTCTGAAAAAAATACAATAAAAACTGTTTCTCTGCGTAACTCGAGATGAAATCTTGCAGGCAAAAGTAAGAAGAAATACTTGACTTGCAGTGAATGAAATATAGTAGTATGATTGAGGAAATTGTTAACAAATTGAATGAAAATGTTTATATTCACTTTCTGCATAAACATTGTCATATTTAATACATTATTGTAAGGCCCATTTAGTTATAGTACAGTAATACTGTATTTTGTAAAGCAGAAATGTTTATTTGACTTGAATGGAATATAGAAGTATACAGAAGCTGGTAGTTTGTATTGCCATACTAAGCCACATAGTAACGTTAAAACTTTAATTTGAGTTTTTCACTTACATTTTTGTTAACACTGACATGTCTTAATTGCAATACCAGTTTGTTCACTTAACCTAGGACATGCCATTTATTTAATTATTACTCTCAACTTGTAGTATTGTTTAACCAACATTAGGTTAAGCAAATAATATATGAGGTTTATTTGATATATGCACCTAGATTCGATAGTCCTTTAAACTATACATTTAGTACATTCAGAAAAAATCTTGTGTTAGACTCAGCCTTTACTTGACTCAGACTTGGCCCTCTCTAGTCTTGATCTTGACTCGAACTCAACCCTCTTCTGGTCTCAGTCTTGACTCTAACTCGACATACTCTGGATGAGCTGGTCTCGACTGCAACACTCGTGTCAACCATTCATTTAATTACTTAGTAGCAGCTTATAACATGTAACACGAGTGGTGTTTGCCCATGCAAAATTCACTGTCGTGATGCCAGAGTGTTGTGCTTGGTTGTCAGGGTGGTGCATTGGTTGCTAAAGAGTTCTAAAGGATTTTTTAGTGCATTGAAATGCAGTTAATATGATGTTCTGGGTGGTTGCTTGGACAGGAAAGGGTGGTTTCTTACTGGCTCAAGTGAAAAAAGCTCACTCCCATGTCTCTGAAATTGTGGTCCCTCGATATGGTTCTCTACATCTATGGGATGTTTTATCATCCACCAGGAAAAATTATACGTCTGATAACTTAAACACCTGAAAAGTAATAGCACACCTCTCCTCAACATTCTGCATGATTTGAGGTATCATTCTTGTCTATATCACAATCAATGCAGAGTTAAGTGACAATTATTTTGGGTTTTTTGTTCAAATTGCCTTAGTGCCACTAATTTGCATACAGCCCTTGCCATTACTCCTAGTCACCATACTATGAGCTCTTTCACCAACTGCCCTGGCACCCCTGAAACTCCATTCCGGTCACCTACTCCACTTCAGGTTTTCCACAAAGCCCTCAGTTGTTTGCCACTGGCTCTGTAAGGACACAGCTACACCCAGACCAAGGGATGAGAGAGAGAGAGAGAGAGAGAGAGAGAGAGAGAAAAAGAGAGAGTGTGTTAGTGAAATAATAGGGAGGAGAGGCGAAGAGTGCAGAGCAGAGCCAGGCACCATAGCAAAAATTCAGTCCATGTTACGGAATCCCCCTTCTTTTGTCAGTGCCGCCCATCTTAATTAAGTCTTCCCTGATAAAAACATCCCTGCATCCATCCAGGAAGCAGCATATACAAGGACAGCCAACTGTAACGACTGCACGCAGGGAGTGACGGAACGGCAGGGAGGAAAAAGGGAGGGAGGGGGAGAAATAATTAAACAAGTCACAAGGAAGAGGAGAGATTGAGTGAGCAGAAGAGAGCGCAAGGGAGGAGGGGATGTAGCCGGTGCGTTGTGGAGGCTGCCAGGGGAAATGTGCTGAAACGAGCAGAAAAAGAAGATACTGGTGAGCACCACATCCAGATATCATCCATTTCTCCATCTCGTCTCAGGCTGATGCTGTCTTTGTGCGGGGATGTGATTGACATTGAGCTAGCGTGTGGTGTTTCCGCGGTGTGTCCAGCCCTTGTGCTTGAATGGATCCCTGTGTGCGTGTGTGTGTGTGAATTCATATTTTTGATTGTAGTACATGAGACGCATTGTACCCCTGATGCTATTGTTTTCTTTTTGGTCTATAATTTACATTCTATATTTTTTGTATCACCTGCAGTGATTTGATGGCCCATCTTGCTTGCCATACTTGCTTTTTCCTACCAGGGTCAGAACCTGTTAGCAAGTGCGGAAGTGTTTATATGTGTGCGGGTGTGTGTGTGTGTGTGTGATCGCCTACCTGACAAGCTTTAGTCAGAGTTTAAGAGAGAGCAGTTAGCATCATTTTCATTAAGCTTTCACGTTGAACACACAAAGAAAGAAGACCATCCACACGCTCCCTGCCTCTGTTCTCTCTGTCTCTGTGCCGGAGACCCAATGCATCCGAAGAAGTCAGACGGTATGTGAATGGTATTGTATCATCTCAAGGTCTTGCTTCAGGTTATTGTGTGATATTTCAAGGTATTTTCTTTTCAGAAATAGTGACTTAAAGAGACAGGCTCTGGAAATAGTGCTTGACCGATGTGTTTTTTGTTTTTTTCAATTGCCAATGCAGATACAGATATCTAAATAGCAGTGTGTTAATGGCTGATATAATGCCAGTACATCATACAATTAAAAGGGTTAGTTCTTCCAAAAATCGAAATTATTTTGTCCTTAACTCTTCCTTATGTTGTTTCAAACCTGTATGACTTTATTTTTTCCATGGAACACAAGAAGATACATTTTGAACAAAGCTTTTCCATACAATGCAAGTTAATGGTGACTGAGGATCATTTTGACTAAAACCTCCTTTTCTGGTTCCATGGAAGGAAGAGTGTCATGGGTTTGGAACATCATGATGACAGAATTTTTAGGTGAACTGTTTATTTAATGACAGCAAATAAAATCTACACAAAATTGCTGAAATTAAATATACACTTGGCAAAATATTAACAAAATGAACTAAAAACATAAATAGTTTATTATCTATTTAATTTTGCCATTGGAACTGACATAAGGGGAACAGTTCTACTTCCTCCTTCACAAAGAGAACTAGTGAACTGTCACAGTGGTGCCGAAACTTGGGATTTGGAAGAAGCAGGTGCCGGATAAACAATCCAACATAAGTCACTTTTAATTGACACACTTTTCAGCTTAACACAAGTGTCTCTCTCTCTCCCCTCCGGTGGTCTGGACTTTCTTTTTATCCCTTTCCAGCTCTCATTTTAATGCAGAACAGCTGTTAGTGATAATTTTCCACAGTTGTCAATCCTTACCGTTCTTCCTCTCCTGGCTTTGCACTCCACAGACGTCACTCGGCCATGCCCACATCTCCACAGAGTCACATTCATGGCTCTCGAAGATTAATTTGTTTCTAACATTCTCAAAGTTGTGCTCCCACTTCCTGTAATGCAAAAGCCCTGATACTGTTGTTTGGCTTTCTTCTCAGAAAGATAGATTTTCTACCAGATGTACCTGCTGAGTGTGATTAGGCTGATCCACATTGCAGATTATTTTGGCCAAGAATGACCAACCACAGTTTTGTTTTTGTTTTGTTTTCACTTTCTGTTTAGGGGCAGATTCATCTGAGATAGATTATACCACATTAAGAGACTTTTTGATCAGAATTTTACATAGATATCTCAGAAAACAAATTGGAATATACTCTCACGTAGCATTTTAATAGGAAAACCTGTACAGCTACTTATTCATAATCTTATCAGCCAATTGGGTGCAATGCATAAAATCAGGTGCAATGCATAAAATCATGCATAATGTTCACATCAACCATCAGAATTGGGAAAATCTCAGATTTCGACTGTGGCATGATTGTTGGTGTCAGACTGGGCTGGTTTGAGTATTTCTGTAACTGCTGATCTCCTGGGATTTTACGCACAACAGTCTCTAGAGTTTACTGAAAATGGTGCCAAAAGCAAAAAACATCCAGTGAGTGGCAGTTCTGCTGACGGAAATGCCTTGTTGATTAAAGAGGTCAACGGAGAATGGTCAGACTGTTTTGAAACCACAACGGGCACTGTATTAGGAACACTATGGTCCTAATAAAGTGAGCGTAGAGTTCTGCTTGTGGATATCTACTGTAGTTTACTTGCTACTAAATGCCTCCAACAATACTCTAAATATCTTTAGATGATTTGAAGCCACTAAATTGCGAATTCGGGAAATTATTATCTGATTATCTAATTCTCAAAAGTGCTCATTCTGTATCAATCCTATCGCAACCCAGTAAACACAACTTCACTGTAGGTGCTTTTTTTTGTTGTGGAACCATGCTGTTCTGTACTGGAACCATTCTTTACTGTGCTCAGAACTATTTGGCCTGATGGTGGAAAATCACTTTTTGTATTCAGGTGGACTGATAAAAAAAGTGCCCTTTCTCCTGGAAGTTGTGTAAAGACAGCTAATTAGATTAGAGCTTGTCAGACCAAGAAAGTGCTTTCAAGCTTTGTGGGGAATATGCAAAAGACTGTCTGGAAGACTGTAGGCAGTCTGTGGGTTTGCTATCTAAGGCTGAGACTAGGTTGACCCTTCTGTCATTATTTGTGGGTCCGTCCGGAATCTCTGCCTCATTGATCTCTGTTTGGTTGGTCTGATGTTTTTTTTTTTTTTTTAAATGCATTCAATCACTGGCTCTTTTGCCCTTGGTGTTTCAGACAGGCCAATAAAGTAGCCGGAATAAAGTAGTCGTTGCAGCTGTACCGGTGTAGTTCTAGCCGTCGAGTCATTTGTGTGTTGAATGCTGCTCAGTTTCTGACTGTATTCACAGCATTGCTGTTTTTGGCTGCAGTTTCTGTGTTCGGATGTCATATGATCCACCTGTTTCAGTATAGATTGGTAATATATCTAAATATGGCCACTGCAGCTCACTAGCGGTTGCTCAGGATAACCCATCATTTGTGATGTAAATATCATCTAACAATCTTTGAAGGGTTATAAATGAGTATTGGTGATGTATTACTTTATATACAGTTTGATTGGTGATGGTGTTCCTGCACTGTGGTTCAGTTCTGAGAACTGACATTTTTCAGAAATTTACATTTCTGCCGATGCCAACCATTTGAAAAAATTACACTGTATTTGTTTATTTGTATAAAGCTGCTCCACCATCCAATTGTTGTGAATTGAAAATAAGTGTTTTTATTTGTTTGTTTCTTTCTTTCTTTCTTTTAGTATTGATTGACATTTACTTCTAATACATCCACTCCAGACACCAGTTGCTTAAAAGTAGTTGCAAAAATGGCTCAAACATTTTTTTTGTTGTTGAGAAAACCTCTAACATCATTTGTTGGCAGATGCCATTTGGTTTGATATTTTGTATCTGATTAATTTACATTCAGACAATGTAAGTGTGGCTTAAGTTCATTTGTTTGGTCACTGTACTGTATGAATCCTCATAAAAAAAGCAATGAAAAAATTAATCCAAACGTCTGGTTTCTTTGCTGTCATTGCACGTGATGTTTGTATCACCATCACTGATTCAAATCAGTGATAAATTATGCAGTTGTCTTCAGTTTTACATTTCTCCTCTAGATTTTATTGGAGGGCAGCTGTAGTGGAGTTTTTCAGTTTAGTCTGCTTGGTTGGTCTTGGGTTTTGTGGCTATTTTCGGGATTAGGTGAAAAAGGTGCAAGCTTGTTATGATAGCTGTTGCCGGGTAAGGTTTATCGTCATGGTAATGGTTATTATGATGTAATAGGTATGGTGGATCTTCTCCAGAAGACAGATGGCTCTAAAATGGAGAATGTAATGAAGTGATGAAGACCCCCCCCCCATTATTATTTCTCTCTCTCTCTCTCTCTCTCTCTCTCACCATCTTTGTCTGTCTTTCCTGCTCATTAACTGACTTTCTGACTTCTACCCTCCTCTTTCACAATTCTGTCTCGCTCTCCCTCATTTTGTGTGTACATCAGTCCTCTGTGACCATCTTACCAGCTCAGCTTTATGTACTGCATTTGACTGCCCCCCTCCTCCTTCTGTTCTCTTTCTTTACTCTTCCTCCACTGTTTTCTCTCTCTCTCTCTCTCCCACGCTGGTCACTCTCTTCCGTTCATTATCTGTGCTGATGTTCTCTCCTCCTTTTCACTCCTCCATCAGCAAGGTTAGATGTTGTTAGATGCCCTCAGAAACCATCCATGCTGAACCATCCATGCTAAGAGCTTTCATAATCATTTTACATTGGTTAGTCATTTCTTACACCGTATTAATTGGAACGCAAAGTTGTTGCCGTAAAGGGATAGTTCACCCAAAAATGTTTTTTTTGTGAAATGTTCACTATTCACTTTCATTGTATGGAGATAAGACGCAATGGAAGTAAATGGTAACTGAGATTTACATCTATTAAGTTTCACTGAGGAAAGAATGTCATACAGGTTCAAGGGCATAGGTTTGGTTTGAAAGTTGGTAAGGACATTGCAGGGAGGAAAATATTCAAACATTTGGTATTATGAAAATGTAAAAATGTAAATCTGGTAATATAGACAAAATAACATTATTTTCTCATATACCCCATGTGATTCTACCCTCCCTAGCAACCGGGCCAATTTGGTTGCTTAGGAGACCTGGCTTGATTCACTCAACATGCCCTGGATTCGAACTTGCGGCTCCAGGGGTGGTAGTCAGCGTCTTTACTCGCTGAGCTACCCAGGCCCCCTTATTGTACAATTTATTAACAAAATATGCTTTTCATATCTATCCCAAAGGTCCTCTCCAATGTACCAAATAAAACATGTATTGGCTAAATGTATGCTATTCGTTGTGTGCAGAAAATATTAGTTCATTTTTGGGTGAACTGTTCCTTTAAAGTCATACTGCAAGTTAATTTGCAATATATTGCTAAATATTATTAATCCTGCAGCTCTTCTGACCACCAATAATATTCTTAATTTGGGATGGCAATCAGTTCTCTGCCATTTATATTAGCATCTTAAAATCCAGTACCTCCAAAATCCAGTACCTGGGCGATAAAATGTTCTTGTTATTTATCGCAATAAAAGCTGATAAGCTATTGAGTAATTTGTGAAATTTAGCCTGTGTTCTACATCTAAACCACAGGTGCCCAAGCTTTTTCTCGCAAAGGGCCAAAAATAAAACTTGATTAAGGGTTGTGTGCCGAAAGTAAACATTGCATTATAACAAATTCAGGGCCTAATTTCATTTATGAAAATGGGGGGTTGGGGTGGAATCCCCCCCTTACATGGCTTACCCTCTTCCTTGTCACACATAGCCTACAAAACTAATGCACCGACACAGAGGAGGAGATGACAGCATTTCTCCAGATTTGGAATGAGGAGCTTAATTTAGCAATTCCGTCATGCAAATTGAATAAAACAATTAAACATTAAACAATGAACGTCAGAGATATGATTCATACACCAAAAGTGGTTAATGTTCTGTAAAATTATTATTGCATCATTAATAACATTTTATTTAACATCAAGGCAATTTAAAACATCCATATATTATTTTTGTTAATATTCTCATGAACTACATTTTAGCATTTGATAATTATAGCATGAGAGAACAACACCGAACTGGTGCGGAGTGAGAGAAGCGAAGTGACCATCTGTGCGCATTTATGGTTTGAGCATCTGCCACTGAATCTGCAACATCTGCACAATGGACGACACAAAACAAATAATGTTCAGCATAAATTCAAATGAAGATCGCAATAGATATATTTAAAACTATATCAGGTTGCAGGGGAATTTTTGTTGCCCAGAGCCCCCGTTAATTTCCGACCCAGGATGGAACTAGAGAAGGAGATGAGAGATGTAACTGGTGTTTAAGTGTCTTTCTACACTATGCAGTTTGTATATTGCACAATTAATGTTAACATTTTAGTTGATTATGAACAGGAACTATAAAGTTTTATTGCACGAGAAAATTTTATATTACGGAGACACGGTATAACACTATTTGCAAGTGGAATTAATAGGTTTAGAAAGGTTTATTCATCTAAAACATCTTAAATTCAGTAACTATGTGACAAATTCTTACATTAAATTCAACAAGTGCTCAAACACACTGCTGACAGCTGCAAGAGAGAGAGAGTGCATTTACTCTGGCACCTTTTGGAATTTTATTGATTTGATTAGTTTATCTGCATCTACTAATTCACAGCTGCACTGTAAAGTGAATAAAAGTGTGCAAGAATTTTCCACATTATGAATGTGGAACTTGCAGGGATGATTAAAACTTTGTGCAATACCCACAATCCCGCGGCAAATTTCAGACTTTGCAAACTGTATTATGTTAAAATATGAAAGTTGCCCCGGTTAACCTACTTTATGATTCCATTACCTTACTCTGCAATCTGCTAAATGAAAGCAATGAAAAGCTGTGTCAACAGCATTTTTTCCCCCCTCTTGTCACATACGGCAAGGCAGGCCAAATCAAAGGTCATCTGACCAACTTTGATCCGTGGGCCCTGGTTTGGGCATCTGTGATCTAGACCATCAGGTGAGTGCCGCTAATTTGCTAATATTAGCGGTCTTGCTAACGATTAGGCTACACAGATCACTGTATTCCAGGTCCGGACACCAGATTGATTCCATCCGGACAGCAAAACATCATGATGATTTTTGCACCCTCTCGTCATCTCTAGTGAGCAACGCAACAAAACAACAGTGCTGTGTAAACCATCTTTCTGCGCTGTATTCTTGAATATTTTTGTCTAGCACTGAAAACACTGCATTTATGCCCTGTCCGCTCTGCATTTACCGGCATGTGAGTAGACATAATGCGCCGCATAATTTAACACTGTTTCAGAGCACCTTTACGCCATAACATTTTTCCTTCTAAATTCAGCTTTAATAATAAACAAATAGATTTCTGTGCTAATTTTATGAAATTAATCAGATGTCATCATGTCTGGTATGGATGACAAGCAAAGACAATAAAATTACTAGTTTGTAGCCTAGTCTTTCTCACTTATGACCTAGTCTTTTATTCACTAATGAAAATATAAAAATAGCCCATTCAGACTTTTACGTTTTCAAAATTTTCTTTCAGGGGATACCCCTGAACCCCATTCAGTATCATTACTCAGTCACAAAGAGCTTCTATGCAACAATTCTTGCTATCTGAATCTTACGGAATATTAAAATTATTTGAATGGAAAAGTGATATACTGACATTATGCTTCAAAATTAATATATGGTCTTTTAACATTCATATCCAACTGGACTTGATTGATAAACTCTATAACATATTTTAGTAAAAGATGCCTCAGATGCCACTGCTTTGGCCGTCTCTGGGCCCCCGATGCAGTTTTGCATAGACTATTTTGACTGTTTAGGATTTCCTTTCTTCTGCCAACTAGGAAATAAAAAAAAAATAAAAAAACTGCAAATATGAATGTATTTTATGATAAATATTGAATGACATGAAAAAGAATATAGTGATATTTTTGTCCATATCACCCAGCCCTACATGAGAATGAGTAAATTGACAGATTTATCTATTCCTTTAAAGTAGATAAAATACAATCAAATGACCTTTTGAAAAAGCTGTAAACTAGACAGCAGCATTTAATACATTAGCATTGCTTTCCTAGATGTAAACATGCAGTATATTGACGTTTTTTTTCTCACTTTTTTTGGAATCTTGCACAGAAGTGCTGTGTATTTGAAAAGGGCTTTAACTGTTAAAAAAAAAAGTGTTTCGAGACACCTGTTCGTGGTACTGTATTTATCTTTTTTAGCATGTGAATGTGTTCAGTGTGAACAGACCCTAAGAGATTATCTGCGAAGATACAAACAAACAAAAGAAAACTTCCCTGTCTCCCTTTCTAACTAAATATAGCAGAAAACACAAAAGATTAAACAAAAATAGCACCCACCTCTCTACTACCATGAATTAATTACTATTTAAAAAAAATAAAAAAATAAAGCACTGTAACATTTTAAGTGAACAATATCACCCTCAATCTGTAATTAACAGATCACTTACAACAATAACCTACTACTACAATATAGCAGCAGCAATCTGGAATAAGGGAAGATAAGCTCTCTGAAGTGTGGCACTGTCATGGCTTTATACCAGTCTTCCTCTCCCAACAACCAATCATGACAACGAGTGGTTGGCAGCCATTAGTAACAGCAGCTGAAGGCAGTCTGTGAAGAGAGAGAGAGATGGAACAAGGATACACACTGTGTACACACACACACACACACACACACACACACACACATAAGATACGTCCTGGGACATAACGCACGCTAAAGCACTACTTGCTAAAAAAAATAGCTAGTCACTGGAAAAGCTATTTTAAAACAGCTGAACTGCTGTCACACTAAGGAAAACTGTAGTTAAGATACAAATTGTAGTTTGGTATTCCTGAAATATGATCATTTAAATTCATCAGTTTAACACAGTGCCAGAAGCAATAAGCACTTTAAACATGGTTTTGTCTATTTTTATAGTGTAAACGTGTTAAGATGCAGATTTTTCTGCTATTTTGAGGGTAATTTAAAGATCACTATAATCTAGATAAGCAAAAACCCCAGATCTACACACGAAATCACTGACCATGATGAGAAAACAGCTTTATCTAAGTTTACAAAGAGCTTGGGTATAAACACATCCCCCCCACCCTCCCACCATACATACAAACATACATACATATATATATATATTAGTATACACTGATCAGCTGCAACATTAAAACCACTGTGAAGTGAATAACATTGATTATCTCGTTACAATGGCACCTGTCAAGGGGTGGGATATATTAGGCAGCAAGTGAACAGTGTGTTGTGGCATGTATGCAGTGGTTAGTACCTACCAAAAGTGGTCCAAGGACGGACAATCGGTGAACCGGCGACAGGTTCAGGGGCACCCAAGGCTCATTGATGCGCGTGGGGAGCGAAGGCTAGCCTTGCTGACTCCGGTCCACCGCCGAAAGTGCCTACAATGGGCACGTGGGTGTCAGAACTAGATCATGGAGCAATGGAAGAAGGTGGCTTGGTCTGATTAACCAAATTTTCTTTTAGATCATGCGGATGACCGGGTGAATGTGCGTCGTATACCTGGGGAAGAGATGGCAGCATGATGCACCATGGGAAGGAGGCAGGCCAGCAAATGCAGTGTGATGGTCATGGCAATAAACCCAGACAGTAAACTTTAGGTCCTGATATTCATGTGGATGTTACTTTGACACGTACCACCTACCTAAAACTGTTTCAGACCATGTACACATATATATTTTAGTGCTTTCAGTCAATTGAAAATTTGTAATCACGATTTATCGCATATTTTTCATGGTTAATTGCGATTAATCGCAGATTTTAAATAATAATAATTTGACTTTATAACTTTGTTTCCTGTCAAAATGCAATCCTTCTTAGAATTTATATCTCAATGATGCTTTAATAACATTTCAATGTGAAAGTTGCTAAATGCATAAATCGATATTAAGAAAAATTAAAACATGAAACATTTTAAAGTAACTGTATGCGTTAATTTTGACCGCTCTAAATATAAATAAACAGAAATATTTGTGTTTTTGTGGTAAAATTGTCTTGAATAAATATTAGTAGATGTGTCCAGCTGGCAAATGAAATCAATACTGAATGATTAGATCTGATTGGTTTTGTTGCAGAGTAATCAGACAGATGACCGAGTGGTGGTGGCGTAGTGGGCTAATGCACACAACTGTTAATCAGAAGGTCGTTGGTTCGATCCCCACAGCCACCACCATTGTGGCCTTGAGCAAGGCTCTAAACTTCAGGTTGCTCTGGGGGGATTGTCCTGTAATAAGTGCACTGTAAGTCGCTTTGGATAAAAGTGTCTGCCAAAAATGTAAATATAATTAGCAAATTCTCCTGATGAATGTGGTTTTCTATTCTGTAATTATTCAAAATTGCTGTCCTTGAAATCTTTGCTTCCCTCAGATACATTCAAAATTCACTGATTTTACTTATCACAGACCAAAACCTAATCAGAACCACCTGAAGAGTTTGATAAGCACTAAGCTGTTTCGATGCTGTTATTTTTCTCCCCAAACCTTTATTATATACTCAGAGAGGAGTATAAAGCCAATTAATTATTCTAATGAGCTAAATTATCCTGTTCTGAGGTAGAACTCTCATTAGCATGCAGTTTCTGTGCAGTGTTAAGTGTTTATGTTCTTTCCATCACTGTAGTGATCAGAATGTACTATGACCTGTTATTTTTTTTAGCATGGTTGCATATTGTGGAAAAAAGATTTATGCCTAAAGGAATAGTTCACTCAAAAATTAAAATTCTCTCATCAGTTATTCACCCATATATTGTTCCAAACCATTTGCTTGATACTTCCATGGAACACAAAAGGAGTTATTTGGCAGAATGAACAAGCTGCTCTTTTCCATTTAACAAAAGTGAATGTAAACTGGGGCCATCCAGCTTACAAGATGGCAAAATATCTAGATAAAAGTGACCCATATAAGTAGTTTACCATATTCCAAGTCCTCTGAACAGTATGATAGCTTTTTTTTTGTAAGGAAAAAAATAAATTTAAGTAGCTATTTGCTGAAAATTTTCCCCACTATTATAGCTCTCAAAATTAGCTCTTGTCCACATTAAAATCAGATTCCTCAAAATGGGGTAAAGGGTTTGATAACACAAACAACATTTTGAGAGATGCTAATTTGAATATACTATATATATATATATATATATATATATATATATATATATATATAGTGAAAACATTCTTACTTTGGTAAATAAGTGGCATTTTTTTTCTGCAGCCCTCATTCTTTTCTCACATTCTTTCTGTCTTCACTTTCCCTTCTTTTTTGTCGTTCCCCTCCCTCCCCATTTCACAAGCTGAGCACACAACTGTCAGAGTGAGAGACACCAGGTGTTGATGTGCACTCTATAGCTCTGTTCCAAAACCTAGTGAGCTGCCGAGCTGCCTACTGACTACATAGGCAGCTGCTTCCTAAAGGCCAAAATATACTTTCGTTTTCTGTGCTCGCAAATTTTGTCATCCGCACAGTGTGCAGAAACGCAGCTTTGTAGGCACATGTGCCTGCCAATGACTGTACCAAAAAAGTATCACAAAGCAATCATATTGTGTGTAACGGTAGCCAGCTGGTATGTGATAGCTGTGCAGTGTGTAAACCTTTCTCTCCTGGCCTTAAGTGACGACCGAGGCTAGAGCCATGGCTTTATAGTCTCCTTGCGTCCGTCTCCCATGCCGGGGATTGCCAATTTGAATACCACTCGGGGTGGGTCGAGTAGGACCGGTTACACTGGTGCCTTGACCCGGGACAATCAGAGCTGAAATGTGGTAATAAAATTCTTCATTTTGGTTCTGCTGAGGAAGCAAAGACATACACATCTGTGATGGCATAATGGTGAGTAAATCGTGAGAAAATTATAATTTTTGCACGTGGCTGAGTCTGTGTTTTCCCAACTCCAGTTTTTTTTTTTTTCCCAGGAGAGATTTATGATCAAAATGTACCTGTTTAAAGAGGTGAAACAGACCTGGCACATGTTGCAGGTTACGTCCGGTTTCATAATGCTTTCTGCGCTAAACTTTGGGGAATATGTTTTCATTTGTAAATCACCCAAATGTGATTCTAAGTGGCATGAGTCAGAGTTTTGTGTTTGTGTGTGTGTGTGTGTGTGTGTGTGTGTGTGTTTGTGTGTGTGTGTGTGTGTGTGTGTGCGTGCATAAAATAGCATAAATCTTTGGCAATTATCTATTATGCTTCAGTGATCGGATGAGTCATCATCATTTGTTCTAAGATATTGCTTACCAAAACATTATTTTCCTAACCTCATTTACTCTGGAAATACATAATTTAGGGGGAAAAGTCTGAATTGGGTTGCCCTTGGTGCCAGGCCTATTTTAATAAAGTCTTAAATCTCCCAGCACACTCTTGTGTTAGCTAAGCAAATGCAGAGAGCTGCACAGTCATGCCAGTGTTTATATGTGGGTGATTATGATATAAGATGCCTTGAATAAATATTGGATGATTTCAAGGTTAGTTTTAAGAATACTGTAGGCTTGTAACATAATGGCTTATTATGTGGGAGAAAGAGGACTAATATAACATTAAGAGTGCTGAAACTTTTTATCCTTTGGAATTAAAATAAAATGTTACCTAAACATTTTTGAACCACGGATGGCGGCCTAAGACACAATTATCGGGTGATTCATAATGTGTTATTCTAGACTTTTCTGGAAGGCACTGGTGTATGGGGATAATTGGGATATGATTTTTGGAACTGGATGTTGGATGTTCTAGAGGTCTCGTGACAATACAGAAAAATCATAAAGTGTTGTTGCCACTTCTATCATCTCCAACCACCAGATAAATACTTCACTTCCACCCACATCACACTCGCTTTGGTGCTCAGCTGTGAGGTTTGTTAACACTCATCTTCACTCATGTTCAGTTAGCTGTCTGTGGCTCTTCTTAACACAGAGCTCATTTTAGCAGAATAAAGCTTGTTTTAATGTATTAAGGTGATGCAAGTTATTATTGGTTTTAATAAACTTAAAGGAACAGTTCACCCAAAAAGGATAATTATCTTATTATTTACTCACCCTTATGCCATCTCAAAGGAACATTTTATACTGTAGAGTGAATTTTAATGTGATTTTTGACAGATAATTGAGTTATCAGTGTCTCAAAATGTAGTGGATCAAGGCACTTGCTAGTGCCCAAATTTATGTTCACTATGAAATGATTTACAATATGGGGAACTGAGGAGTGGAATGAGACGGATTCAATGTCATGTTTAAAAACGTTTCTGTATGGAAACCTTAATTGAGAAAAAAAAAGCAATACCCTTATTAGATAACGATCATGTCTTTGACAAGCTGACTTGATGCAAGCTGACTTGATGCATGATTTTTCAATGTCTGTAATGATCTACATCTCGCTAAATAGCGTATACCATGATTATGGTGATTTTGGTCTATGTTGTCATCAGCCAGGGAGCATCAGTGCAATGCATACAGAAGAGAAACTTCTCTTCAGCCACTGCCTTGTATTTTGTGTCAATGTATTCGACAAATCCCAGACAGTCCCAATCAGACCATCATTTAGTGTGAATCTTTAGGGGACACTTCTATAAGACACTTTTATAAGAAATGATGGTGAGCTTGTCAAATCTGCTGAAAACCACTGATCTATGCAATGGCAAGTTATTACTCTCCTTTTTTGTTTACAAAGATGTTTGCTTTTTTTGTCATTTGACACAATGGATCTCAATGTGGCTTTCAGTAATGGGGCTATACATTAATAACACTGGTAGTTTATCTTTGTTTCCACCCCGCTTAGTGTCAACTTATGATTTTTTTAGTATAATAAATTAGGCTTTTTCCTCCAACCACTGGCAATATGCATCATAACCCTACAGCCAGTAATGTTTCTCAATGTGGCACCTCTCAGCCAATAAGATTCCTGATGGAGACAGCTCAACCTGATGTGATAGGAGCTCTCAGTGGATTTAGCTTTTATTCATTCATTCATTTATTATTTAACTCTTATCTGTCTAGAAAGTCCTACTGACCTCCTTTTTGGTTGAAGCATTATTATCTCCTCCCATATTGGCCCATTTCATCGTATCTATTGACCTTTGTTTAGGAGTTTATTGGATTTTATCAGAAGATTTGAGTTTTTACACAAATGAAATTGGATTACATTTCTTGCATTATTTTTCTTGGTTAAAGATTTTAACAATCAGGATTATAAAGACGTTATAATTAAATTTTTAAATTGTTAATTAACAATCATTAGGGAATTCAAAAATGAACTAATTCAGATTATGGGGCCATTCAGACCAAATGTGTAAAACAAAAAATAGATGTAAAAACAGAACAGAACGCAGGTGTCTGGAGGCACGTTTTTAAAAGTTGTTCTTTTTAACTTGACACGGCAACTAGAAAAATGCATTGCTCCTGTTCGAGTTGCTTATGAAAAGGAAAACGTGGCACAACTGTCAAAGACGTCTGCCTAGCGCATGTCTGGATAGAAAGACTATTGAAAAACAGCCCAGATGGATGCAAAAACATGGACAGCTCTTAAGGTTTAAACATGCATGGTTGATAGAAATGTATGTCTTGTCATACAAACATGGATAACATGGATAATGTGCATAATGATGACAAACTGGGAACCTGCTTGTGCTTGTTTACACATAATAAAGATTATATGAGACGGGTGAGTATGTTAAGAAGCCCACACCTTCTAATGAGCTGTGTTTCTGCCATAGCAGCAGAGGTGGGGCACTTCTAATGATCACAGCATGCACACTGTCTGCGTGCCACGTGAATGTTGTTGCTGACAGCTAATGTATAGCATCTGTCATTCCCTATTGTTCATATGGTGTTGATAAGGTCATCAGGTTCAGAGTTTAAGCACAGATAATAGTTTCCCTATTGGGTCACTTATAAAAGCCAATATTTCACCCAGCATTACATTGTAGATACATCTTACGGTTGCTGTTTTTTTTGTGGCGTTGTCTTTGGAAGGCCATGATGGTTCTTTTGACAGGAGTTATTCCATCACATATGGCTCCTGTTATTTGAAGGTGCTGGTCATTTAGTAGTAAAGAGTAAGTCACACTCAGTTTTAAAGATGCAAAATTAACAAACAAAATGCATACGCACTACAGGAAATTATGTTGTGCTCTTAGGCTTCTGTTTCGAATAAACAATACATTATATGTAAAAAAAAATAACAATAATACATTAAAATGTTAAAGGGGTTATATCATTGCTTTTTTTACTTTACAATTTTTCTTGAGATTCACTTAAACGTATAACGTATAACATTAGTTTTAGTTCTGAAACTTATTGTATGTTTTTAAAATAGAATAAATTCTTATTTGTCAAAAGAGCAAAGACAATTTGATTCCTTATGACATAACCCCTTTAAAATATACCATCTACACCAGTTTGCCACAAAAATGCAAACATACAGTTTATGGTTTTATTTTGAAGGCAATAACACACTAGAGAAAGCTGTAATTGCGAGTTTTTGCAGATAGGAATGAGTAAGAGACCTTTTAAAAGTTGTGGAATCAAGCAGGAATACGTCGAATTGGATTTCCAAAAGCACAACTGGACTCTTCTATCTGTAATTCTCACTGGTCACTTGAGTTTTTCCTCTATCTACAATTTGGTAAAACATCATATAAGAATTAATTCAGAGGGCTGAGTTCTTTGAACTTGAACTTTAGTATGCAGCAAAAAACTAATTATACACATACTCTTTCATATTTGCTCTCCCGAGCAAATGCATATCCTGTTATTCAAATCCTATTGTGATCACTCTTAAGTCCTTATTCAGAGCTTCACTCATAAGATACAGGAAGTAGTGAAGAAGATGGTAACCTACAGCCCTGCCATTTGCTGACTTGCATGCCCTTCATATTCAGGAACTAAACATTTCCAAGTTTCCTATCCAATGGTAATAATCACCGCCTTCCACTAGTGATATGATTAGCTATGATTAGCTATGATTAGATATGATCTAGCGGACTTCTGATTATATGCCATTGATTTGTTTTTGCATTATATTGATGTGGCTGTCACAGGAATGGTTTGCTAAATTAATCAATTCCAACATCCCTGTACACTCATGTTGACTATGATCTGTAGAGATGTTCTATAGCAAACACAAACACACAAACACACAAATACACAATGAGGATATTCATATTCATCCTTGGGTGGAAGGATTTTCAGACAAAGCTCTGTGTTTGTGAGCTGACCCTGAGGGACTTAAGAGAGAGAAAGAGGAGGCTCTGTGTACTCTGGGGGAAAGTAGAGAAAATGGAGGAGGGGTGTTTGTGTGTATGTGTTCATGTGATTGCATCTAAGGCTCTGATTGGCTGTATCCAAACTGAGCCGCTTGTCATGCATGAAGGAGCCAGCTGTCATGAACATCCATGATGTCAGGGATGGGTGGAAGGGATGTCTAAGTAGTTTGCCTTTGAAATGATGCTTGCAATGGCATGAATGCAGTGGCGAATTAGAGGCATTTCAATTTGTCTACTGTATAGGCCTATCAGTAACAACAACTAGTCCTAATGTGTTTTAAGCAGTCTAATAATCCAGGTCGTTTCAAACTGGGGTCCAGGGAACCCCACAGTCCTCAAGGGTTCAGGGAAAATTTGAGATAAAAGAAAAATGGCTTTGGAAGGATTTTATTCTGAAAAAATCTATACAAATAAATATGAATTGAAAATGTTTCTCTTTTTTGGTTTTATGTAATAGTTCTCTTATAGTTGGAAAATAAATAAATGCTGTCAACTTACTGCAAACTTACTCTTTTCTAAATAATATTTGTATGATTTGTTTTGGCTTTAGTACAATGACAATATAAAGGCCAATTACTTAATTTAAACAAAATTCTGTCTTCATAACAGTATAATTGGGTCTTTATACATGAAAATATATACAGTAGCTGCCTTTATATTTTAGTAAGGGGTCCCACACAAGGGGGTCATTGGCATCAAAAAGCTTGAAACACCTGGGCTAATTTTGCGCTAATTTTCCACTTCTTTTCTGCCAGCATTTTTGATTATAATGGGATGAGAGTGTTCTAATATTGTCAGGTTACTCACTCTCTGTGAATAATTAATTCAAAATAAAACCAAAACAGGTTTGTTTTTAATGCTAATAAGAGGATCTTTGTGAGGTCATAGTGGTTCTTTATTGTACATTTTTCAAAGTCCTGAAAATGTGTTAATTTCTAGTTTAGTTTTATGTCTTTGTTTTGCTATTGAAAGCTAAATGAGATTCTAAATGACGACAGGTGTGGTTACAAGCCAATCCCGAAGCAGCAATCAGTTTTACCTCTGATATTTGGTATCTAACGTAAGCTTAATGTCAATGTTGATCGTATTGGACACTTCAGTTTAGGCTTGTAATATTTGGAATTGTTTTGTTAGACGAGTAAAAAATAGAAAAAGGTCCATTTATAAATTAGTGGAAAATGACATCTGTTTTGTTATATAAAGCAACTCATTTGCAGTTAATTGTTATTTCTACCTCTTTCCAGTCACAGAGCACTTTATATATCAGAAGTCAGAGAAGATCCTGTAACTTTGTTTGGGGGAATTTGTAATGTTTAATAATTTATTTTATTATGAAAATTAAATTTTGCATTGAAGAAAGGTAGAGTTTGTTTGTATATGCGGTCAGTAGTTCTTAGAAAGAAAATCGGAATTGGAAAAATCGGTACCGGCAGGTCACACTTGGAGAAAAATCGGAAATCGGAATCGGCCAATAAAATTGCAATTGGTGCATCTCTAATATTTTTACAAACAGGAAGTAGGGCTGCACGTTTTCAAGTTTTTCATTAACCGTTAACCGAGGCCCTTAACGGTTAATACTCGGTTAATCATAGTGTGCGCCAGGGATGGAAATTAACTTTTTTGTCCACCGGCCACTGTGGATTTCAAAATCTACCAGCCACTCAATGTTTTTACCAGCCACTTTCTTGTTTTTAACCGACAATGTGTAACTGCATGTGAAAATTAATACTACAAGATCTACAATACTTAAGCCGTTTATTTAATCTCAAGTCTCAATGAAATACTGGCATTTTCTCTTTCTCTCTTATAGCCTACACACACAATCCATGAACTGATATTCATTTCAGTTCGCATACGAGGAAAACACAATGTTACGGACGTGAGCGCTCTGAAAGCGGCACTGAAAGATGCTTTAAAACTTCCACAGAGACATCAAACAGAAAGCACAAAACCTTTCTTTAAAGTGAATTTTGTTTTGTATTAATTGTGTCTTAATTTTAATCAATGTTTCATCAACCAATTGCCTGGATTTAATAAATAAGAATTAAATATAGCAGACGATATAATAACGAAGCGCGGAGGCGCCGGCGCGTGAACTGGAGCTCGTCTCATAAATGAACCGAAACTCAGTGTATAAGGTAGCCTTGCCTCACAAATAATTCAAAACTAAAGAAAACAGACACAGACTGCTCTCTGCTTATGTAATCCGTAAGAAATGTGCATTTCTCTCTGGTGCGTTACTGCGAAGACCGCGAGTCAGCATAGTCAACTTCATTTTTGCAAATGACACGGACAAAGAAAAGACTTGTTTATTAATAAATAATTAAAATATCTCCTTGCTATATTTTACATATTCATAATCATTACTTTTGCCGGTTCTTTGTGACAGATTTTAGGAGCTTTATTGGCAGCGCCACGCCGCCACCCTTACATGAGCGCGTCACTGCACCCACCAGAATAGCCCTGTTTATTTGTTAAGGATTTGTTTACTGTGTGTGTGATTCATTTAATGGAAAGCACATTCATTGAGTTGTCTTGCTAATCAGTGTCTCCTCGTTTATTCAAACTAATTTGTCCTTTAACAGACGAACGTCGCATGATGCTATTTGTATTTACCCGCCACGGTGGCCGGTAGGTGAAGCGAGTTTACCCGCCACAACACAAAATCACCCGCATTTGGCTGGTGGCGGGTGCTAATTTCCATCCCTGGTGTGCCCGGGTGTTGGCTGTTGAGATGGTACAACAACGAGGTTGTACTTGAAGTATATCTAAGCACTGCATTGCAATACTTGCATTTTGCCCCGTCATTCTCGATTTTAAAGTGCTCCCACGCTGTGCTTTTCTTTGCCCGCTTCATATTAGAAAACTGGTCAAGACTACTTCTTTTGGACATTACAAATGTCTGGGAGCGCTCTGGCAGTCTCTGGTGGTGCAAAAATGTATTACAACTAAATTCAATGCACGCCATTGACGCCACTTAACCGAGCAAAATGTTTCACTCGGTTACGCAATTTTTAACGGTTAATCGGTTAATCGGTTAACCATGGACACCCCTAACAGGAAGTGATTTGAAATCCACAATCGTGATAGAAGGCATTGTTTATTCACATGACAATGGAGATATACAGAGCACGTTGCTGTATTTGCTGTAAATTAAATCACATACCCAGGATAGGATTGGTGTTTGTTTTAATACATTATCAGACTTGACCAAGTGTTTCAGAATAGAATGAAAATAACAATAGACTATGAAAAAATGGATCAATAATCATATATAGTATCTCACAAAAGTGAGTACACCCCTCACATTTTTGTAAATATTTGATTATATCTTTTCATGTGACAACACTGAAGAAATGACACTTTGCTACAATGTAAAGTAGTGAGTGTACAGCTTGTATAACAGTGTAAATTTGCTGTCCCCTCAAAATAACTCAACACACAGCCATTAATGTCTAAACCACTGGCAACAAAAGTGAGTACACCCCTAAGTGAAATGTGATTACTTAATGCTTTTTAAAGATCGACGTGTTAGCTGAACTTCCATGCATTATTATTATAATATAAATGGCTAAACCCATGGATTAATGTCCGCAGTGTGATATTTAAAGATTTCAATGTGCTCTGTAATCTCTGTAGGATTACCGTGCCTGAATGGCTGACATCAACTTTTATAACTTTATGGTGTGTTTTTCTCTGCAGCAAGTAAAAGTAATGTTAGTGTGCAGTTTTCTCATAATCTTCCATTCCTCTAAATTTTATTGTGCTGCAGTGTCTGGTAGGAGTTGCCTCATAGTTAATCCTCTTTTTATTTTAAAGCACTATTTTAGCACTTTTCCTCTGTAGAGCAAGAGATTGTTTTAACAACAGGGGGTTAAAACAATCTCCTAAAAAGTGTGTCATAAACCATGGCTTTCTCCCTCTGCCAGAGCTAAACTCAGATGAAATATAGAAAATATATTAGTTTTATATTATGCACTCCCTGTATGATGATGTCATAATGCCAGTCATTTAAAAACTTCCATGTTCCGTGACATCATCCCACATTCCATTTCTCCTCTTTTCTGTGTTTGTCAGAGCTTACACTCACTTATGTAACCATTGATCCACAGATGGCACAGCTGACCTCCACTTTGTTAATGTGTTTGTGTGACCTTCTGCATATGAAAGACTAGAGCTGATCTGATAATGTTCCAATAAACACTGAAAACTGGAAAATATGTTATCTTTTTATCTTCCTTCAGGCTTTAAGGTCTCGATATGTGTTATTTTATTAAATGTAAGGGATGATTGATCATACACATGAGTTGGTGTTGAGACCAGAAACTCAAAGACAGAGAGCCAGACCAATTCCAGACCCCCTACATTGAAAGACCCAGACCCAGATAAATACTAGACTTTATGAGACCCAGATGCAGATAAGTACCAGTGCCCTGACTCCCTAAGATGCAGACTCACAACAATAATAGCCCCTGTAAGACACAGGCCAATCCAAGACCCCTTAAGACCCAGACCAGACCTCTTAAAACTCACACACATACCAATATCAGAACCTGAAAGACCCAGAGTAACACTAGACCCTCTGAGAACCAGATGCAGACCACTAGAGCCCTAAGACTGAAATCCAGAACATTACCAGATCCCCTAAGACCCAGACCAATATCAAACCAACTAAAACCTAGACCAGTAACAGACAACCTAAGAACCAGATGCAGACCTATAACAGACCCTTTAAGACACAGACACAGACCAGTACCAGACCCCCTAAGATCCAGACCAATATCTGACCCCCTAAGACCCAGATGTAGATCAAAATCAGACCACAAACAATCCAGTCAGAGTGTAATACCAGACCTCCTAAGACCCAGACCTAGACCAATATCAAACCATCGAAGACCCAGACCAATAAATGACTACCTAAGACCTAGATGTAGACCAATACCAGACCCCCTAAGACCCAGACACAGACAATTACCACACCCCTTAAGACCCAGACCAATATCAGACCATCTAAGACCCAGATGTAGACCAAAACAAGACCCCAAACAACCCAGACATAGACCAGTACCAGACTCCCTAAGACCCAGACCAAAATTAGACCCTCTAAGACCCAGATGCAGACCAGTACCAGACCCCTAAGGCCAAAACCAATGCTAATCCTCCTTAGACCAATGCCTGTCCCTCTAAGAGCATGACAAAAACTAGATCCCCTAAGTCACAGACCTAAAGGAGACACATTGAGGTTCAGATCCAGACTAAGACTTAACCTCAGGAACCATACCAGGGCCAGGTGTATGTTTCTGAAGGATGAATTCAAATTGAGTTTATCTTTTTAAGAAGCCAAATATTCTCAGATCTCATGTTTTAAAAGACATTTCTATGTCTATGTCCCTCTTAACACAAGACAATACATATATGACATAGACCTCTCACTTTTCCTTGCTCTTGCTCTATAGATTCAGGCTAAAAGTCTCGCCATCTGGTATGCATCTCTGGACAGACCTTAAACCTAAATGGCCCCATTTGTGTTAAATAGATGTACTGTTGAAATATTTTCATCTGAGTGGGCATTAGGCTAATTGACCTGAGGATGAATGTCTTCACAAAAGCTTTTAGAGTGACATCCTCTTCCCCAATCTTCAAAACTAATTTAGAGGAGTGCCCAAGTTAAATAAAGAGAATATTTTTGTCAGCTTATGTGTGTGTGTTTTGGGTAAATGCATAGTTTGATGTTCCTAGACGCCACCTGCTCATCAGCATCAAACATATTGAACATGTTCTTTAATGCTTTCCTCATATGCTCAGATGAATATGAATCAAAATGTCTGAAAATTGATTGCATGACTCGGTAAATGTTCATGCCTTCTTTATTTCACAGTTAAAATACATGGAAAGGGATGCTTAAATACCCAATCAAATGACTTATCGAGAGCAGTTTTGACGTATTTCCTTCTGAAATAGGAAGTTGGGGTGGGACATATCGAAGGACTTGTCCATTTTTGTAAACAACAAATATGCTGTCGTTTAGATCACAGACATGAAACATGATTTGCTACCTTATCTCGCTAGTCAGAAGTATGTGGTATTAGGGAAAGGGAATGGTTGCATTATACAGAGCTTCTTTTTTTTTTTTTGGACAAAAATTTGTGTGGTCTAGTTGAACATGCTTTATGTGATTGTTTTGCATTACTGTGGGGTTAACACAGCTCAGTATTTAAGAGAGCGATAGAGTTACTTTAAAAAATCTGTGCCCTTAAACTGGATGCATTTTTATTCAGTTAAGTTGCTATAAATATATTGATTTTAACATACTTGCTTATAAATATTCTCTTTAAACTGTTGCTTCGTCATTACAGTGCTAGGACTGAAAGAGAAAACTCGCCGTAGAAACAGACTAATGTTCGCTATAGCGCCTCTTGTGGCAGCATTGAAACTGTATACATGCGTTGTGTCATAAATTGTGGTCTGTCACATTTTGGAATGCAACAATGCAGGAAATTGAGTATGCGTAGGTACAATAGAGGCGTCTGCGTTCATGAACTTCAAATTTAAAATGCGGATATCTGCTAAAAGAATATTTTGTCAACTTCTATGATTACACTATCATTTAGATGTCCTAACAGACATGGCCTAAAAGCTACAATACTCCAATTTTGATTTCATAGGATCTTTGTTTTCTTCTTGTGAATGATGTCATTCTGTCAGTTAAAGCATTCTTGGCATTTTGCTTCACATTTTCTATCCAATCCGCTTCATTTTCACCAGCACGAAAAATTTGTCAAGCATCATGATTTGATTATGTAGACACATGTGTTTGATAAATACTTCTGACAGGCAACTCAGAATGACTGTGGTGTCAGGATTCAGTGTGAGGTCAAACTCAGACAGAGATTGTGGTAGTGACAGAGATGATATGGAAGACGATGACATCAGTGGAGTGTTTCAATTGATTCGACTTTAAAATGTATCTTTAAAATTGATTTATTTGTAACGTTAATGACAGAGTTGATCGATACATTTATCATTTTTGTGTCATTTAGATTATGCTATTGTTTTTTAGTTTTATTCCATATCATTGTTTTCCATCCAGTTAAATAATAGAATTGGTTTTCTGAATTAGAGTCATTAAGCATAATTATAGAAGTAATATTGAATTGGTGCTCTGTAAACTCACCCAGAATTTCAAAGTGATGTGTGTGCTAATTTTAATAGTTTATGCACTGAGTACCGGTAATTAATTACTCATGAGGCCACATGTTTTTGTCTGTTGTTTGTCCTCGCTTTGAATGGGGAAAAGAGTATAAATGTTTGAACCTCAACAGACTACGAAAAATGCTATACATCTGTTCAATGACTAATCCAGATCCTAGTGCGCACACAAAAATGGAATTTAATTTTGACGATGTACCGTTGAACTGTAATGGAAAACCATTCGAGTTGTACAAACCCATAGCTGCAGTCTGTCTCTGTACCAGTCTCAGGACCTTCCATTAACCCCTTTATTTACATGCAAACACACCCACACACACACCCACCCACCCACCCACACATACACACACACTAATGTCAGGCACATGAACAGAACGGGTCTGAATGAAGTTCTAATGAGTTTGCCTTTGGGTTGAAGTTTTACAGTGTCCAGTCCTGCAGAGTTTTTAAAAATACTTTTACGCTGGCCAGTGTTTTTTCTGTAAAATGGCAGCAATAAAACCCTTCAGCTCCAGCACAGGATGTATGCTGGTAGCCAGGTTTTGGTGTAATTCAGTATTTAAGAATTGGTTCTCTTTTAATTAAAAATTTGTAATTTGAATTGAATTGGCCACACCCCACAGGATATATAATTGAGTTGTTATGGGAATGACAGGAAAAGGAATGTACTGAATTGCAATTCAAAGAAATGTTTTTCAATCAAATATAAATAGTGACATCATTAATTTGGACAAATTATGCTTATTCATTCCTTTTTACTGTATGTAGGTAGAATACAAATCAACTGATTAGACACATTTCTCATATTTAAACTTTTCTCAATACTGTCAAAACAATTAGTACTGCCATTAAAATGGATTTTAATCCATTCTGGGAAATTACGTGTTTTTCCACCATGGCCCATAAAATGAAAGATAGTATATTTAAAGAATATACCAAGTTCAATACAAGTTAAGCTCAATCGACTGCATTTGTGGCATAATGATTACCACAAAGATTTTATTTGACTATCCCTCCTTTTCTTAAAAAAAAGCAAATAAGAAAAAGGAATGTAAATAACAAACATAGCATCCGAGGACGACTTCACTATTTTATTCTCTGTTGCCTCGCTTTATTTCCAGATATTCCAGAGTTGTTGCTGTGTTTTTTACTTACCATTCTATCGCGACCTGCAGAGGAATCGCACATCGATATTTTACAGCAATGTTTATAAATGGGTATAGTTTAGAGTGTATGTGCTTTTCCCACTGTACTCCCGGAAATGTTTTGTTGACTTGTTGGGCTCCATCCTATGACATTTGTTTTTCAGTCTGTTCCATGCACATACGCACTCTTCAAAAAATGATTAGAATTTTGCGTATGTGGCCACATAAGCAGCTTTCTCTGGGAGAAACCTAGGTGTGTTAAACCGCTTTCTCTTAATCCCTTAAACGACATAAGGAAATCAGTGTTCTCCTTTTCATGACGTTTATTTTATTTAGATTTTTTCCAAAAGTATAGCCACAAAACAAACAGAATATGTGTTAAAATGATTTTTGTGTGATAAAATGACTTACTAACCTTTTTTGTGTAGTTATATCCAATTTTACAGCTTTATTGCCATCATGATGTAATGTCAACAAACCATAAAACTTTAACTTTAATCCATGAGTTTCAACAGAAGAATTAATGTAAGTGCTTTTATAGAATGATTAGCTTCACATTTCTGCCTGTAAACCCTCCAAAAGTTGGCCCCACTCACTTCCATTGTAAGTTCCTCACTGTAATCTTGAATTTACAGGTGGGCCAAGTCAAAATATTTTTTTTGTGGTAATCAATATTATGCCACAAATGCTGTCAATTGAGTTTAACTTGTACTGAACCTAAATATTTATTTAAAAATAACTGAATCCATTTAAATTAAATTTTTCTATAGGTGACATTTCTAACATTGATTATTGACTTCTAGTGTTTCTGGAAATACCCCATATAGTATTTTGTGTGTGTGTGACATGTTTGTGGATAATTCATACTGAAAAATGAAGCATGCATTTTTAATTTCTTTGAATTTCATTCAGTTTTAATCATATTTGTCTAAATCCAAATTTGAATTACAATTTGACGTACCTTTTTGTTAACTCAAATATAAATTCTGTTCAAAGCCAGGAATTGAACTGGAATTTAAGAGGTTTCTCAATTCAATTCACATCATTGCATACATTCATGAAAAATTCTTAAATATGTGTCAAACTATTTCCATTTCTCTATTTGTCACAATAAATGCCTGACTCAGATTTTATAAATTATATAAATAAGATGATGATTTATCTATTGCGGAATAGATTATGAAATTTAATAACTACTTAATTGAGCTAGCAATAAAAGGAATGACTGAAAGATGGCGTGTACAGGAAGTGGACACAGGAATGTCCGCAGCATGTGTGATAAAGCTGCAGTCAGCTGTATGACAGAGCCAGAGCTGCAGAGCAGTTGAAAGCCCTCCGATAAGGTGAGGTTCCTCAGCAGGGCTAGGCTCTGTTAAAACCACCCATACTGGTGAGAGAGAGAGAGATTCTCATTGGTGTGGTATATGGGAAATGCTTTTACAACCTCTCAAGTATTGCAACATCATTCAGTCCTGGAGAGAAATTAAGCCTTTGCAGTGGAAAGAAAGAAAGAGAGAGAGAGAGAGAGAGAGAGAGAGAGAGAGAGAGAGAGAGATCATATAAATTACACTTTGGTCTCTTAAGTTAGATTCATTGCATTTTATTTAGTTTCCCTTGGAGCAATGTGAACATTGTCCTGGTCCTGTGATAAGGGGGGGCCCACTAAGGTCCTCTACTGTATTGCCTACTCATTGTGGCCAATTTGTCTTGGGTGCTGTGAATTATATTTCAAAATACACAAAAATAAATAATGTTTTATTTTATATGGCCCTATAATATTATCTTTAAAAGGTTAAGTTTCATCCTCATTGGATTCAATCATTTTTCAGAATCTAACAAAAGAATAAACGCGCCCCTGTTTTTCATGTCAGTGTCTGAACCTTCTATTCTTCTTAAATATGACTTTACATGCAAGACTTACTTTCCTGACTCTTACTGCTGCATGGAGTGTAATAATAGCACGAAGTCCCCAAAGAGTCAGAGATTCAGGCCAGTGCAGTCGAAAGAGTCAGCTCCGCCCTCTTGTGGCAGGTGTGTATTATTACAAGTATCTACAAGTGAGGGCATCAACCTGCAGAGGTCCTCATGAGGACACTAAAATGAGGAAGGAGAGAAAGAGAGAGAATAGGAAACTGGAACCACCCCGCCATAAAAAAAAAATCATTTTAACAGCCATTCAGGCTACACAGAGCATGTTCAGTTGTGCTGCGCTTTCAAACACGTGCTTGCATGCAAACAGAGGGAGACAGAGGGGTTTGTGATGGTTTGCTACTGACGGACAGTAGGAACAAGTCAGTGGGAACCAGAAACACAGGCTGAGCTCCAGTAGAATGGCAGCAAGGATGGAAGAGGGACAGTGAAGTGGATCCAGGCACCACCAGCCCACATAGGGATGCTGCTAACACTGCTGTTCTGTCTGCGAGTGAAAGGTACCGTTGTGTACTATACACAGAGAGAGAGAGAGTGAGAGAGAGATAAGGGTGAGAGAGATTGATGGAATAAGAGAGACATGGAAGGGGAAAGAGTTGTTATATGGAGGAAGAAATGCATGTATTTTGCGTAGTCTTATGCTTAAACAAGAAAAACAAATAGTACAGTTTTGCAGCCAAAGAACACTTATCTTGGATTAAAGAAAACATGACACAAATACTGATTAAGCCAAAATTATTTTGCAGTGTAAGAATGGCAGAATGAGGAGAGTAAAGCAAAATAGAAGGAAAATGATTGCACTGATATTTATTTGGCTTGAGTGAAAATTAGTGATGGATTTTGTTCCTTAATATCCCAGTAGTGTATCCCCTATGTTTCCACCCTGTCATTTTTGACCTTGCTCTCGACTAAACTGTGTCTGGTTCTAGTCTGTTGATGAAAGCTCTTTCTATGTACATATCTATGTTGCACATTTGCACGTTTTATTTAAAAAAAAATTTAGCTCACAGTCCGCTCTCGCTGACGTAACATGACTTTAACAGGGATACAATTTTTATATGACTGCAATGTTACATCTTTGTTGTAGTAGGGCTTTCAATCAGTTTGATGGGATCAATTTAATGTATTAAGCAGTTTATTTTGTGTGCATTCTTTGAATGAGTTGAATGGGTTTTGTTTTTTAGTTTTCAGACATTCTTGAGTCTGAGTTTACCTTGTTTTAACACATCTATGCAGTCTGAGAGCTGTGCTGATTACGATACAAGTGCCGTAACGTGTCCCCTTTTGCACCTTATGGACAATGAATGCAACGGTTACTTTGCATTAAAATGTCTATTTATGGATTTGGTGACTATTTTATAGTGTACAGCTCAGTAATAGATCCTCATGTGCGCTGTCCAGTTTTGTTGTTTCGAAGAAAAATGCCGCAAACAGATGTGCTGGAAGCTTGTACTGAGGTCTGAAGAAACTGAGTGTACTAGAAAGACATTTTTTAAAGAGTGGTGTGGTGGTAAAAGCTCAAGACTGGTAACCAGAAGGTTGCTGGCTCAATCACTGCAAGGAGTGTGTCATGAGCCATCACTGTCATCATTGTACCCATGAATATGGCACTTAACCCCAGTTAGCCACAACAGCTGTTTAACATGCTTCTAATTTTAACTTCTCATCCTGCTGCCATTGGGTTTTTATTTGTGTTTGTATATTAACTTGTAGTGGCTAAGCATATTTTAAATTACCCAGAAGTTAAATTATAGTGAATCTGGAGTGCTTTAAATATAACAAGTTTAGCACACATAAGCAAATGGAACCGAACGAAGCACATCTGTTACTCTGAGCATAAGATGAAGTTGTGGAGCACAGAACCACTCTGAAAACACTGAACACACTGTAATAATGCACTAATGCAATACAGACAGGACAGAGCAGCACACATTAAGTCTAGCATCAGACAATCAATTTAAAAAAAAAAAATCGCAGCCCTTTGCAGTTTAATAATCGCACAAGGTCATGTCGCGATTTCGATTTATTGTGAAGCCCTAACCTCTATATGTTCTTACATTTTTAATTAAATAACGCAGTCCAGGTAACACTGGCTATTTTAAAATGGCATATGAAACAGAAATGTGTTTAACTACCTTCAACTGTTAAGGCCACTGCAATATTGATTCTTTTTACATGACGTCATGACTGTCAAGCCAAAGCTTTCATAGAATTCTGTGTTCTACAAAGACGTGATGATTTTTACAAGTCGGAATCTCGTCATCTCATGTTCATTCTGACATAACATGAATACACCAAATGGGATCTATGGGATTTTTCTGAGTTTGATCAGCCACTGTGCGAAAACCGTAACTCCGATTAGTTAGAAAATGCAGCACTCTATTCCAGAACATTCTATAGGTTTGTGCTGTGTTTGGTGTATGTAGCTATAAACACCCTGTCTTCACCGGACACAAGCTGCGATCGTGTCACTTCAAATGCAAATGCAACTAAATTGATTATAATCAATGAAGCTGTCTACACTGGAAGCGTCTGTAGCAGCGTGTCACGACAGTAAACGAATAACCCGTTCTATTGCTGATGCGCTGCAGAGCAAAAAATAACTAAAAAATGAAATCTAGAGCAAAATGTTTCTAAAAATGTATGGCAACATATGTGGACAGTGGGAATAAGTTGGGAAATTTTAAATAATACCAAGCTATAGAAAGTCAGATATTTTAAATCAAATTGTTGATCATGTTTCCAGGAGCGGCGGCACGGTGGTGCAGTGGTTAGCACTGTCGCCTCACAGCAAGAAGGTCATGGGTTCAAACCCCGGTTGCCCCGGCCTTTCTGTGTGGAGTTTGCATGTTCTCCCCGTGTCTGCGTGGGTTCTCTCCGGGTGCTCCGGCTTCCTCCCACCATCCAAAGACATGCAGGCTAGGTTAATTGGTGTCTCCAAAAATTGCCCTAGGTGTGGATGTGAGTATGAGTGTGTGTCTGTATATGTGTGGCCCTGCGATGGACTGGCGACCTGTCCAGGGTGTACCCCGCCTTTCGCCCAATGTTAGCTGGGATAGGCTCCAGCCCCCCGTGACCCTGTACAGGATAAGCGGTTGAAGATGAATGAATGAATGAATGTTTCCAGGAGTGTTGGTTATTCATGTTTTGAGATGTTACAGACATAACATCAGAAATTAGGATAATCAATCCTGTTTCCAAGTAATGGCCAGCATCATCCAATCACTGCCAAGTGCCAACCATGTTAAAATAAAATTATACATGATAAATTCTGAATCTATGTACTGATTACCATTGTCCCATGTCTGCCAAATATGTTGAGGGGTCCAAAAATCACCTGCTCCCTTGCTCCCTATTTAGTGAATGACTTAAGCTGTCTGTTTGCACTGGAACAGTTCGAAATTCACCTTATTTTAATCCTAACTCTTAAATCCATTGATTCTCAATGTGACAATACACAGTAAATATAAGATTTCTTAGGAATACATTTCGTTAAAGTACACATTAGTAGCAGCGTGGAGTTTCGTGATAAATCACTCAAATTGACGGATGAAACTAGAGAATTTAATCTTTTGTCTCAAACAGGTTTCAATGTAAAAACTTAATTAGGTTTCATACCAGATGCCGTTTTGTTGAAGTTTCTGCTAAAGACAAACTCCACTGTGATCTGTGCCATGCTGTTTGGTCACATGACTCTGAAAGTTTAACTCTTTACTGACAGCACAGATTCTTCTGAACTGAGATAACTCCGTTTAAATTAATTTAAATTATGCATTGCATATAACAGAGCCAAAATACAATGTCTTTTGGTTGCACGAGGTTAAAGCCAGTTTGTGATGTTTCTGGTCTCTTGTCTACATATTTAAATTATGTTTTATGTCTAACCACATTTATGCAGCTTTAGCAACAATAACATTGCAATAATAATTATATAAAAAAATTATGTTTATAGCAGTGGATGTCTGTTATATATAAATGTTATTTATTTTTATTTTTATTTTTTGACGCTCCCAGTGTAGACAGCCTCAAGCCATTGCAGCATGTGACATTGCATCAACGGAGGCGCCCGGTGTAAACAGGGTGAAAGCTCTTGAAGTCTGAATTTATTGTCTGCATTCAGGGATTTTGGAAAAACCCTAATCAGCTCAAAGTGTAGGATAGTATGCTGTTTTTTTCATGTTGGATTTGTAAATTTTCTTTACAAAATGTTAGTGGTGCTTGCCCATGCAGAAGCATGATGGATGTGGGTGGTTGCCAAGGCTTTGCAAAACAGTTGCTATGGTGTGTACAGTATTTTTCTAGCATGTTACTATATGGTTGCCTGGGTATTCCAGATGGTTACTATGGTGTAAATGCCAAAGTCAAAAGAATCCATGCCTAAGTCTCGGGTCCCTCTGCTATGGGATTTTTTTGCATGTGTAATTGTCGAACATTGGACATCCATTCACATAGAACAGTAATAGCACACCTGTTCTCAACAAGCCACCTGATTTAAGAGATCATTCATGTCCATATAACAAATGGTACACAAGTTATATGCTGAAGTTTAAAATGTATTGTTAGGGGTTTGTATAAATTATAATGTCACTGTGTATGTCTATAATGACATTCAGTAAGTCACTGAAACTAATTCCACCAGCACTGACTTTGTGGCAATACATAAAGATTTGATTATTAAGAACTTGTGACTTGTGATATCTGCATGTGTGTTTTATTTATATTGGAGTGTATATTTAATGTTTCAAAGACTGTAACACGTGTTTATACTCGGCAATGCGGTCTCATGGGACCACTGTTCTCCTGAGCAGCAAGTCTTGAGTGAAGCTTTTGTTCATTTTACTCCTAATTACCTAATCCTGCCTCATTCTGTGAACTCAACACGTATCTTGTTATGTAATATTAGACTGGCACTACTTAAACAAACACAATCACACATGGCCTAAGGCACCTTCTTGGACTCAGGGTCATCTATTTTAACAATGACGACATAGAACGCTGGAGGGACTCACTTGGGAGAACAGTGACGTTTTAAACCTTTGAAGCTCCAAAAAACAAAACACATTTTTCAAATTTTAAAAACATCTCAAGGAGCAAAAACCTCATTATGGAAGAACTTGATGTGTTTATTTCATATTCAAGAGAATAAGAGGGAGAGAATGACATGCCAGTGAAAAAGAGAAGCTAAAAAATAGGCATCAAAAACCAAAGGGTTGCCCGCAAGCTCTGTGCTGATGAGTTTGACTTTTATCCCAAATAACTCTGATGAGCTTGAAGCTGAGGCTGCAACACTGAAGTCAGTTTCTCACATTAAAGGAATATTTCTTAAAAAAAAAATTATGGCCTTTTTGACTGACCCTCATGATGTTCTAACCCCATATTACTTACTTGCTTCTGTGGCAGACTAGTCTAACCATGAATTTGGAAACAGTAAGTTAAGCTTTCTTGAGCTAAACTTGGCCTGTGCTTACTGAAATTCAAAGCAGTGCCCCCAGTGGCAAAAGCGGAAAGTGTTTCTCAACATACGGACCCATGCAAGCTCCAGTTTCTGGGTAAAATATCCACAGAAGGGCGCCAAAAGTGAGTTGTTTTTAGCGGATGTAATACAGTAAAGTAAAATGGAACCTGTGAATCTTTCTCGTCACTGATTATGGGAACACAATTACTTCCTGGTTTCAACTCAGGACGAAAACCTGCGTCTCCCACATTGCTAATCCAACACGCTTCCTGTTGCAGGAGAAGGTAACCACATTTGAACATATGCAAAAATGTCTGATGTGACATGGCACTTGTCAGCAACTCTGCATAATGGGGCCAATGTCAGGGTACTAGAACATTCGGAAGCAATGGTTCCAACTTCTCTTTTCCTCATGTTGTATGTGGAACACAACAGATTAATCTTAGAAGGATATCTTGGCTGCTCTTTTCCAGAGAGTGAAAGTAAAGGAGAACTGGGACTGTCAAGCTCCGAAGTGGCAAAAAAGCACCATAAAAGTACTATAAAACTGGTACATACCACTTCAGGAACATTCTAAAGTCACTATTCACTGAAAATCTTGACATCTGTCTTAGCTCTGTAGTACATACTAGAACAATTGTTCAAACTTAGCTCCTTTGTGTTTCACAGTAGAAAGATATTCATATGAGTTTGAAGCGACATGAGAGGGGAAAATGAAAACTTTTGGGTGAACTGTTACTGTAATTATATATTTTAGGCATTTCTATCAACACCAAATTTCCCCTCATATGACTTCTTGAAGATAAGACTAAAGACTGCTAAAGACTGTGTAGATTGAAAACGTCTGACTTGTTGACTGTGGCCCATCTGACACATAGACACAAAATAACCGTCTACGTTATTTTAATAACTAGACTACTAACTAGTCTTCCTCTTCACATCGAGACCTGTCCCTCTATTTAAATGTTCAAATCTAGCCTCAAGACCCATTTTTATTCTCTAGTCTACTTCTGTTGCTTTTAAATGTGCTATATAAATACACTTTGACTTGACTTGACCTTGACTTCATAACTCCTACCAAATTTCATAATGCGTCAGAAATGATCTAAGACATTTCAGAGAAAGAAAAGAATGAAAGATTATATGAAAGATAGAAATGTCTTTATGTGTGTGTGTGTGTGTGTGTGTGTATTAGCTTGATGCATTGTGACCTCAAACAACTTACACAAACTGTGATTCATTCTCGGCTGTGGAGTCTCTTACCACTGTATGATTCAGAACACATTACCATCAGCCAGAGGCTTAAAGACCCCATTAAACAACCCTGTCTTCTGAAAATTCTTACAGATTTTACAAGTTGGCTATTTCGTATGATTTCATAAGAGTTTGTTCATATAAATTTGTATGATTTCATCACGTGCAAATGCCTGGATGCTTAATGCTGAAGCAAGCTCGAGTTTCGCACGCGAGGCTTTAAGGACATGCTTATTAATATAAGCCCCTTACCCAAACCCCTTATCTTTTTATTTTATCCCCTTTACTCGCAATTTGGAATGCCCAATTCCCACTACTTAGTATGTCCTTGTGGTGGCATGGTCGCTCTCCTCAATCCGGGTGGTGGAGGACAAGTCTTAGTTGCTTCAGCTTCTGAGACAGTCAATCTGCTCATGCTACTTTCTGCGATCCACACACAACTTACCACATGCCCCATTGAGAGCAAGAACCCCTAATCATGACCATGAGGAGGTTACCCCATGTGACTCTACCCTCCCTAGCAACCGGGCCAATTTGTTTACTTAGGAGACCTGGCTGGAATCATTCCTTTGATTTGAACTCACGACTCCAGGGTTGGTAGTCAGCATCAATACTCGCTGAGCTATCGCGGCCCACCCAAACCCTTTATCTAAACCTAACCGATCAGTTGAGTGTGTATACATGATAGGAAGCTGCTGTGTATGACAGAAGCAAGAAACTGTCACATATTAGATGGAAACAATGTCCAGTGATGTCATTGGCTGTAGTGAAAGGTGTATGAATTCATACGAGTGCAGTTGTATGATATAAATAGCCAAATTTAGAAAAGTTGAATACTTACAATTTCGCCATGAGATTGTGTAGCATTAAATGGCTTGGCAAGCCGTTATCTCTCCTGTGTTAATGTATTTTTTTTTAAACAAGACATTTCGGTTGGGGACAAACCCCATATTGAAGTGCTTGTTGTTGTTGTTTTGTTTTTTTAGGCTTTATTTATACCATGAACCATTATTTACTACAATTTGTTGCTAGGGAATCTTGATTGAAAACAGTCATTATTTGGGTTAAATTACATGATGCTAATGGCGTAGAATTTAAACAATTCACCTTTAACACACACAATCACAAACCTTTCTTTCTTTTCCCCATGTTATGGAGTGGTTGCGGCATAGTGGGCTAAAGCACTGAACTGGTAAGCAGAAGGATGCTGGTTCTATCCCCGCAGCCACCACCATTCTGTCCTTGAGCAAGGCACTTAACCCCAGGTTGCTCTGGGGATTGTCCCTGTAATAAGTACACTGTAATTCGCTTTGGATAAAACCGTCTGCCAAATGCATAAATGTAAATGTTATGTGTATTCATCTTAGAAATTTCACTGTCACTGTTCATTTTCCTTTCTTTCTTTCTTCATCCCCATTCACATGGCACCTCTGACATTGTCTTCTTTTTCATAACTCATTCCACTTTCTTGTGTCTTTTTCAAAAACAAGTTCTAGAATGCACTGCATGTGTTGTTTGCTCACAGACTCAAATGAGCTTTTCAGTATTACAGCATGTTTATGTAAATATTTTCTGTAGGTGTCAGTTGTCCTGACTCTGATTGTCAAGTCGTGTGTGTGTGTGTGTGTGTGTGTGTGTGTATTTGACTTAGGTCCAGATAAACCCACACACTGTATGAAATGTACAGATACTCACATCCCACATAAGAGCAGATCATATTAGTTACATCACAGCAAATGTTCTTGTGTGTTATGATCTGCGTTGTGTGACAATGTGGGAGACTTTAAAAAGACATTACAAGTGTATAATTGCATACATAGTGTTTTATAGGAATCTGAAGCATTTGTGTGTAGGTTAGTTTGGGGTGAATGGGGTAGTCTTGTGCCGCTCGCTAACTCCCAAAGTAATAAAATTATGACACGGCTGTTAAATTAACTTCCATTTAAATGAAGTACAAAACTTCAAAGCAGCATATATTCACAATAATTCTGTAGCAGTTTATAAAGCTCCTTGTCAAGTAACTTATAAGCACTTTTGGTGGGGGACAGGGTTCAGCATGGGCATTCTGACTGGTCTGCGGCTACGCAGACCCATACAGCAAGCTGCGATGCCCTGTGTTTTCACTTTAAACTTTATTTAAACTAAATATCCAACTTTTTTTTTCCCCAAAAGAGCAAGGAAAATCCTGTCACCATGAAATGGCCCGATCAGATTATTTTGCTTAAGGGAAGAAAAAGTCAAGCAAAGGGCATCTTTGGTCCCGATCTTGTTCTCAGGAAGCTCAAAGTGGTGGGTGTAACTTTTTCCAGATTTTGTTAATAACTTTTCATATTTTTAAGGGGTGTTCACACTGATAGTGTTTTGCCACCACAAAGCAACTTGTAGTCATTTATTTTTAATGAGAGTTGGCAACATATACTTGGAAACAGTTGTACAGAGCAGGAATGCTTACTAGCAACCAACAGTACAGTGATTTAATCACAGAGATTTAGTTATTTACAGCACATTCATGCAGATACTTTCAGGGCTTGAAAAATGAAATCTTGTAACTTTTAAGGAGAAAACCTGTTCTCAAGCCTCTATTCTCTAAGAAGAGTCTGTCTAAAGTGGCCAAGAACAGAAGCGTTAGTGTTTCAGTGTTCGAGTTGGTGGCCGAATATAAGGGCTCTTATACAGGAATTTCTGGCTCCTGCTGTGTTCCAACTGTGAGCCTTAGTCCTGGTCCTTCATTCAGCTCAAATCCCAGTGCCTGCTTTGATCCCACACACCCTCAGAGCAGAGGAAAGCCCCCTTTATCATCTTCCTGCCAGCCCAGTCAACAATGTGTGGAAGTGAGTCAAACCCATTTTAAATGGACGCGCTCTCCGAGCCCCTGGCCTTTACACGCTCACCATAAAAAGACCCTCACATAGGATATTTAGCCCTGGCTGGAGCTTTTTGGGGTCATTGTGGGACGCCATGGCAGGCTTCTCTCCATCGTTGCAGGACTCGCAAGGTGCAGAACTAACTCTGGTGCCGCTGTGTTCTCTCATCATAGTTCCTCCGACCGGGGGAGGTGGAAGAAGAATGTGGGGCGATTCAACAATGATGTGCTCTCAGACTGCTGAAGGAGGTATACACGTGATTATCATAGCGCGGCAAGAGAAGGATGCTAACTCAAAATCAGTGTTGGGGTGTAACTAACAAGGCTATACCTAGCAATGGTACTAAATTAAATACATTTTCAGTTGTGTGACAGTGGTTCAGCTGTTTTAAAAACAGTGTAGCTATTAAAGTAATTTCTTTTTCCAACAAGTAGCAGCGAAACATTACATCTCTTTTTTTTTGTCACACTATATTGCGCATACAGCTTTACAGCCAAGTGAACAGAGGCAGCAATCACTCTCTCAAATACTGTATGTAGCTTTGGAAAAGTCAAATTTGTTTTAGTGAATCTGTTTATTCGGTTCATGTAAATGAACCAGTTAAAAAATAAATTATTCACTAATTTTATAGTCTGCGCAAAAAATCCTTGTTCAACATTTTGATTTTATATAGCTAAATATTTAGTTAAAACTTATTTCATCACCATGTTTTAAACATTGTTTTAAACAAGTTTTTGTTGTTGTTGTTTTTAGTGTACATGGGTAAATTACATGACGTACATTTTTTTGCCCAGATGACTCAAACATACATTCAAAATGCAATTAGCACAAAACATTTTTTAATACATCTTTACTATGATAATTTAAAAAAATAAAAAAAATAAAATAAAAAAATAATAATAATTCTGGAGCGTAGTTAATAATGTCTAAGTGGTTTAACTGTAAAATAGAAGTTTCATTAAATGCTTGCATAACTAGTTTAGAATAATATTTTATTATTATTTCTTAAAGGAAAAATTAGCATTGAAACTATTTTGTTTAAAACATTATTAATTTGAAACCTTTGTCAACCAAACCAGAAAGTCAGGTATATAACCAACATGCAAGTAGCCATAGTACTGTTATGTGAAAAAAAAAAATATCATTACCATAATATTTTTTAAAAAATATATTTTACATTGAAATCTGTTTGAAATCTTTTTAGAAATTAATTAATTTGTATAAGTAATTTGTAAGTGTATCAAAGGTGCAAGAAAAGTTACTTTTTGTAGAAAATGCTACAAATGTTTTTTCTAAAACAACATGGACACAAAGATTACAATCCGACAAACTTGACACATGTATTTTAAGCTAGATTTTTCTCATTTCTTTTCTCAAAAAAGATTTCTCATTTTTATAATCTCGAACAACGCTATTTGTCAATGACCCACATTTATCTGTTCGTTTTAGGCTGTCACCCTAATCAAGATTAAATAATTTTTAAAGAAAATACTGCTGCCATTAAATAATCTGATTATCTTTTAAGTAATATTTTTAAAAGATATTGTCAGTGTTAATAACTTTAAAGGTGCACTCAGAAACGTTTGTCTTTGTGTCATCTTGGATTTACCAATAGTTTTCAGTTTCAGATGACATTGTAGAAATATAGTATTCACAGTCAGCCATGATTACTTTAATCAATGAGTGAAAGTGTCAAATAACAGGACGGTTACTGAGATTAAGTAAGTAATATTCGGCTGGTCATGTGATTTTAACATGGCAGCCCCCATGTGAGGACCCTCTCCATGTAGAATAAAACAGCTTTTATAAGGTCACTGATGTGATTGGAGTCTTCATTTGAATGTGAGTGGTCATGATTTCCTACATATAATCGCAAAATTACAATTAATGTCTTTAGGAGTTAAACTTTTTTAATGAAGAAAAAATTACTGATTGCACCTTTAATGTAGTTAGCTTTTTGTTAGTAGCTTAGTAATGTACTTTTTATGTACTTTTTCAAAAGTGTAGCTGTACTTTGATCACTTTAAATAAAGAGTAGTGTGGCACGGTGGAGGGCGGGACCGGCGCGTGATTGCGCACGCCCGGTCCCGTATCTGGCTGATTGAGCCGGCAAGAGGGTTAAAAGGCCACTCGCAGACGGCGATCGGGAGAGAGAGCTTAATCAGCAGACGTCTGCTGTCCTAAATGTTTGTTTTAAGTTCTTAATTAAATTATTATTTATATTGACAAGCCGGTTTCTCGCCTCTTCCTTGCCCGTAACGTGAATATGATCTGTGTTACATTGGTGCCGAAAGCCCGGGAAGGAAGAGGGATGCGCCGTAGCAGAGTTCTCGCCACTTCTCAATGGAGCAGCCGCGGCCATCTGCCGGGGGACGGAGGAGCCCAGCCGCCTGGACGCGGAGGAACGGCCGCCGACCGCGAGGGGAGGAGGGGCTCCTGGCCGACCGCCTGGAGCGGTTAGGGCCGCTGCCAGGGGCGGGGGAGTTCCCTACTGGCCGCTGGAACGCGGCGGGGTTGGAGACTGCCGACCGCGTGCGGGGAGGGGCTCGCCGCCGACCGCCTGGAGCGGGAGAACCGCTGCCAGGGGCGGGGGGAGGCCCCTTCGACACCCCGGGAACGCGGCGGGGCGTTCCGTCCGCTAGGGGCTGAGGACTGCCTCCGATCTGCCCGGAGAGGCGCGGCTGTTGTCCTGAAGAGGGTGGAGAAGTGGCTGAGGAACGAGCTGCGGCGTATCAGAGAACCGGCGAGTACGTTTTTTTTTCTTTCGTTTCTTTAATCTCTCTCTCCTCTCTCTCTCGATACCGCTCTGCGGTGGCCTTTTCCCTCTTTTTTTAAATTATGGTGTTTATGGGAGGGGGAGGTACTGCCCAGTGCAGGGACCCCCCCCCCCCCCCCTTATTTTTAATGGTTGTTTCCCTCCCCTTGCCCCCTCCCTCGTCCAGGTTGATGGGGATGACCCGCCGGCAGACCGCGCGGGAGGCGCCCCCCCCCCAGGGGATGTACGTCAGGCCGGGGGTCCCCAGCCTGAGAGAACGGGGGAGGAGTGTGGCACGGTGGAGGGCGGGACCGGCGCGTGATTGCGCACGCCCGGTCCCGTATCTGGCTGATTGAGCCGGCAAGAGGGTTAAAAGGCCACTCGCAGACGGCGATCGGGAGAGAGAGCTTAATCAGCAGACGTCTGCTGTCCTAAATGTTTGTTTTAAGTTCTTAATTAAATTATTATTTATATTGACAAGCCGGTTTCTCGCCTCTTCCTTGCCCGTAACGTGAATATGATCTGTGTTACAAGTAGCTTGTTGCTTGGCAAGCTAAAATTAAATTTTGAAGTTGCTTCAATACCAATGGAAAAGTGTGATAGCTTCTCTCTCTTGCTGTCCTTCTGATCTCTATTTCTTGTATCTCATTTTGGATTTATCCTTGATCAGCTAAAGAAAAGAAAACAATTAACTTGATTTAAATATTCCACTTATCTGCCAATTAATGTTTACATACACTTAGTTTAAAGTCAAAAAAACTGATTTTTTTTAACCACTCCACAGATTTAATATTAGCAAACTATAATTTTGGCAAGTCGTTTAGGACATCTACTTTGTGCATGCCATGAGTAATTTTCCCAACATTTGTTTACAGACAGACTGTTTCACTTTTAATTGACTATATCACAATTCCAGTGTCAGAAGTTTACATACACTAAGTTAACTGTGCCTTTAAGCAGCTTTGAAAATAACAGAAAATGATGTCACCATTCCAACCGTGAAGCATGTGGGTTGGCAGCATCATTATCTGGGGCTCTTTGCTGCAGGAGAGACTGGTGCACTTCACAAAATAGATGACATCATGAGGAAAGAAAATATGTGGATATATTGAAGCAACATCTCAAGACATCAGCCAAGAAGTTAAAGCTCTGTCGCAAATGGGCTTCCCAAATGGACAATGACCCCAAGCATACCTGCCAAAGGCATGCAAAATAGCTTAAGGACAACAAAGTCAAGGTATTGAAGTGTCCATCACAAAGCCCTGACCTCAGTCTGATAGAAAATTTGTGGGCAGAACTGAAAAAGTATGCACGAGCAAGGAGGTCTACAAACCTGACTCAGTTACACTAGTTCTGTCTGGAGGAATGGGCCAAAATTCCAGCAACTTAGTGAGAAGCTTGTGGAAGGCTTCCCAAAGCGTTTGACCAAGTTAAACAATTAGGCAATAAAGGCAATGCTACCAAATATTTACAAAGTGTATGTAAAATTCTGCCCCACTGGGAATGTGATGAGAGAAATAAAAGCCTAAATAAATAATTCTCTCTACTATTATTCTGACATTTCATATTCTTAAAATAAAGTAGTGATCCTAACTGATCTAAGACAGAATGTTTTCTATGATTAAATGTCAGGAATTGTGAAAAACTGAGTTTTAATGTATTTGGCTAAGGTGTATGTAAACTTCTGACTTCAACTTTATTTATGTTTTTTATATAAGGATGTGAGTTTGGTTCTGATGTTGATGGACGATTATTCTGTAACGCTGGTTCTCACTCTCCTTTCATAGCCAGTGGCAGAGATTTCAGTGATATCCGGTGTGGTATACTATCTGTCTCCAAAGGCATTTTTAAATTTAAGGTCAGCATTTTGGATCACTGCCAGGATACCTACTGGATCTACATAAATTATTTTTAACTTAACCTACCATTAATGGGAGATTTGTCTCATATTTCAACCAGTCAAATGTTGACAAGTGTGTCGGAAATTCTATGATGGATTATTGTCATTAGTGTTAAAGGTGCACACAGTTGTCTATGTTTCACTGGCTGACAAAACCGTGGTCTTGGACTGTACACTGATACCTACGGCATGGATGCAGCATAAAAAAAAGAAGTTTTAACAAGTGCCAGTAGAAAAATAACCTAGACTAGACAATAGCACTCACTGTACAGAAAATATGACATTTTATTAAGTTAAATGAGTGTGATATTTTGCCCTTAATGGGTAGAATATGAATGACTCTGATCATAACTGCACTCTCATTCTCTATCCATGGTGTCCCTAATTACCCTCCTGTTCTCTTGAACGACTGCACTTAACTGGTGACACCAGCTGCTCAGTCCGTGAATTATAAATCTGCCCTTGATCCAGTAGACGGAGGGTGACGCTCCACCTGATATGCAGGGCTGGAATAGAGTCTGGCATTATCCACACCTCCATCTGAATTAGCACAGAAGAGTTGCGATCACACAACACCACTTAGTCAAGTCAGTTTGCTATCATTCAACATCATGACCGAACACACACAGTGCACTGAACATATTCACTTGTTCTTGTTAATCAGAGCTAAAATCATGACTGATGCTCCTTTACACACGCACACGTTGGTGTAGCTCTGACCACATTTATAGCATAATACACTTGTAATTACCAGTTTGTAGCCTAAAATAATGTCCTCGTAAACCACCCAAACACACACACACACACACAGTCAGCTATCAACACTGTCATTTGTAATGTTGGTAGACAGATGACGGGTGTCCTGTGGCTGCTGTATGTATCATATGTTCATATGTAGTAGGACAGGTGTTATAAACAAACAGCGAGAACCATAATTTCCTGTTTTTTTCACAGATCACATCCATTCATTCATTAAAGGTGCACTCAGTAATTTTTTCCCCATTTAAAATGTACACATGAAGAAATTAATAGTACTTTTTCCAAATATGTTGATGCATATGTTGTATACATGATATACAGACTCATATCAGGACTAAAAACCACAAAATTCCAATTTTGATGATGTCTTGTTCATGTCTTTAATCCAATATGAAATTGGTAGCATGATATTGTTTCACAGGAAAATCTCAGGAATGCTCACTTTTGTCTTTGGACACTGTGTTTTCCATTTTGGTTGTAAACCTGGGCTCATATTTATGTTGTACTGTATTCAAGATGGGCACTACGATAGGGACTACTACCATAGCGGGCAGTGGGAGTATTCCTGGGAAGAAAACAGGTCTACCTGCGCTTTGCCAAATTGACTCCAAATCAGCTGAACCACCAGGGATTGAAGTCTCCACTCTCTTCTGAGTGTCACCTGTCGCAACTGCGTGTCCACTACACGATTGAGTTCGCCTGGGATGTGAGTGGCCTGCAACGACTTCAGTAGCTGCTGACTCCAAAGGAGGAGATGACGGGCAATTTGCGACATGCGACGTGAGCGTAAACTGCCTTGGCGATTTATATATGCTACCATCGGCATGTCGTCCATCCGGACTAACATGTGCTTGCCCTGCATCAATGGCCAAAACATCTACAGAGCCAGCAATACCGCCAGCAACTCGAGGCAGTTGATATGCCAATGCAGTCGAGGTCCTGTCCAGTAGCCTGAGGCTGCGTGCCCATTGCAAACTGTGCCCAAGCCTGACTTGGATGCATCTGTTTTGACAACGACACACCTGGACACTTGTTCTAGGGGAACCCCTGCCTGTAGAAATGCAACGTTCCTCCAAAGGCTAAATGTGCGGTGACAGATTGGCATGATAACCACGTGATGCGTATCATGGCACCATGCCCATCTCGGGACTCGAGTCTGAAGCCAGTGTTGAAGCAGTCTCATATGCATCAACACGAGCGGTCGCTGAGGACGCCATATACCCCAGGAGCCTCTGAAATTGTATTAATGGGACCGCTGTTCTTCCCCTGAATGACTTCAAGCAATTCAGCACCGACTGAGCATGCTCACTTGTGAGGTCCAACTTCATACAGAGAAAAGAGATGCTCTGTACTGGAGAGAGCTTGCTCTTTTCCCAGTTGACCTGAAGCCCCAATCGGCGGAGGTGTCTGAGCACCAGGTCAATCTCGAGAGTGAGCTAGAATCAGCCAGTCATCGAGATAATTGAGGATGCGGATGCCCACTTCCCATAGCGAAGCACGGGCTGCCTCTGTGACATTTGTAAAGACTCCAAGTGGCAGGGACAGACCGAAGGGGAGGACCTTGTACTGATATGCCTGACCCTCGAATGCAAACCGAAGGAACTGTCTATGTCGAGGCAAAATCGAGACATGAATGTATGCGTCCTTCAGGTCTACTGCCTCAAACCAATCTAGATGCCAGACGCATGACAGAATGTGTTTCTGCGTCAGCATTTTGAATGGGAGCTTGTGCAGGGCCCGATTCAAAGCTTGCATGTTTAAGATTAGCCGCAACCCACTGCCTTTTTTTGGTACAATGAAGTAGGGGCTGTAAAACCTTCTTCATCTTGGCTGGAGGGACAGGCTCTCTCACATTCTTCTCTAGAAGAACTGCGATTGCTGCACGCAGATCAGTGGTGTCCTTGCCTGCTACCTAGGTAAAACGGACTCCATTGAACCTGGGCAGGCGCCTGGCGAACTGAATCGCATAGCTGAGTTGAATCATAGGGCGGAGCAGGAGCTGCCACATCGAGAGGCCTCAAATCCCAAACTCTTGGCTGTGCTACGCACAATAGTATCGGTCTGCGACAGGAGAGGAGGCTGGGCGTCCTCGTGTCACGTAACATACACCTGATCGTGGATATGTGTGTGTCGCAGCTAGGTGTACGAAGGCAGAGGACTCATGTCCGCAGTGCCCCTTCTGTGAATATTCAATGTAGTGCTGTCGTGACAATGACGGCCATAGACACTGAGTGTGTGACCCAGAGAATGAGGAAACCGCTCTTTTTTTTTTTTTTAAATGAAAGTGCCGGAGCCCCTTGGGCATGCGGCAAAACCATAAAAAAAGGGAACATATATTCTCCTCCTGGCCCCTAGGGGGGCATCAGCTTCCTGCGAGAGGCTCTATGCTGAGGCTGAGCCATCGGCTTGGGCTATGGCGGGGAGCGACTGGAGTGGCTTTCCCTCTATGAAAAAAAGAATGCCGCGATCACTATATCACTATGGTCATGTTCTCGCTGTAAGAACATTAACCATCCACGAACGCTGTCTCAGTGTGACTACGACCATACACGTGAGACAGCGATCGTGGCCATCAGAGGAAGAGAGATAACGACCGCACCCAGGAACTGCACATAAACCGAAAGGCATCTTTTAAAAGATGCTTTCCATCAGTGCCTACTCTTTTAGAGAAAATAAACTCTTTTAGTGTGGCTGCTGAAGTGCCCAAGGGCGTTCTCTGCACTTATCTGTGCGAGAAGAGAGAACCCACTGTAAATGTGCTGTATATCCAACAACCTTTTAAACACTCGTAGAGGTGAATGGAACACCTTTGGATTCGCTTTCAACACTGATCGGCTCCGAAGAAAAAATCTGAATGAGTGGATGCAAGCCGTCTCCTTTTATACCTATGTCCGGGGGAGTGGCATGCAAATTCCACTCGCCAATTCTCATTGGCCTTTTAGCAAATATCAGAGGTGATTGGGGCTCCCAAGTTTGACCCCTATTATCACTACATCGACACCATGTCTCGTTCCCTCCATCAAGGATGGAGGTTACAACAGTAACGAAGATGTTTTCCATACAATGACAGTGAATGGTGACTGAGGCTAATGTTCTGCCTAACATCTTGTTTGTGTTCAACAGAAGAAAGATAAACAGGTTTGGAAGACATTAGAGTGAGTACATTTTGACATAATTTTCTTTTTTTGGGAGAACTATCCCTTTAAACCAGTCTAGGGTGATCTTCAACACTACATCAACACAATGTCGAGTGAGTGACAGATAGGGAACTGTCATTGTATGGTGACTGAATCTGTCAGTCAGTAAGATTCTGCTTAAAAAATTATTTGGGCATACTATTCCTTTAACAGCTGGGTAGTAAAATATTTATCATGGCGGTTCTAGGGGTGACTTCCCGTACACTGGTAGTGGTTTAGTAATCCAGGAAGGACCAATAAATGTGCCACTGATGTGATGTCACTTCCTACTGCCTGAGAGATCTCTCTCTCTCTCTTTAGTCAAATGTTGGAAATAATGTAAAAAAAACTGTGGTAACTATGGCAACAGCACAGTGCGATTTCTCCAGGTTTATCACTGTAGGGGTGAAGTTAATAAGATTATAGATAGATCTCTCTGGGATGACAGCGCTAAAGATCACTGCACTCTCTTTTTAATTAGCCTCTCTCTTTCTCACAAACACATAGACACAAATCAAGAAAATATGTTGTTGTGTAATTAACATCATCTGTTCAATCCTGTTATAAAACAACTGACAAAATACAGCTCTCCAGAAAGTGATAAATCAATATATTCTTTTATTTCAATGAAATAAACATCCTGTTTTAACCAATTCAGAATTAAAGCACAATTGAATATTTGAACTAGAAATAGAGCTTTTTTTTAGTAGAGCATCCTGTTTGCTGAGGTGACCTATTAATAATTTTGTACTTTTGTAGTTTTGTTTGCTTACAAAGCCCTCCAGTTTTAATGATCACAATTGCCTTTAAAATGACTGAATAAAATACATTGAACATAGTCTAGTTGTATGGAATTCTTGTAATGGTGTTTTTAGGCCTGGGAATGCTTTGCAACATCAAAGATTTTCAGATTTGAGAAGACATGCGCAGATCCTGCTCCTTTTTAACAACAAGACATAAGAGAAAGGCCTAATCATTAATTATACAACTTTTGTGTTTTTTCCATCACACTATTGAGAAATCTGCCAAACATGTACACTTGATGGAAATATGTACAATCCAAGATTATGCAACCTAGGGAGGGATTGCTCTGGTTTAAAAGTGGATATAGTTAAGAGCTTCTTGTTCTTCTTTTTAGTGTTCCTCCTTTGATGATAGTTTGTCCAGTATGTAGATCTACATTAACTGATCTTGCACAGTGCTTTAACTTGTGTATTTATTGTGCTGTCAATTGCATATGAGTTTTCTTTGTTTTTGTTTAGATGTTAGTGAATGGATGTTCAGTGTTATTAACAGGGACTAAAATCAAATTGTTTTTCATTTCGGTTTATTCTGAGCAAAAAAACTGTATTTAAACTGCAGTGTCCTTTCCAGTTGGTGACTGGTTAGAACGAAATACAAGAACTGTTAATAATGTTGAAAAAAATAAATAAAACAAATTATGACAGTTCTCTGTGCTAAGGCTTGGTGATTTACCAGTTGCAGTGTTGGCAGGTTTTACAAGAGAAACAAGAAACCTGATCTGGAAAAATAAGGATCTTGCCTCACCCAAAATAAGTGAAAATGGCATGGCATATAGGAGAGAGAGTGTGTTGCTAAGGCAACAATGGAAAAATTTAATTAGTGCCTGCCGCACCCTCTACCAGGCAGTTTCCAGCTGATAAGTATCAGCTCCACCAAACCATCAAGCAGGAAAGAGGTTTTAAATATAGTTCAATCATTTTAGCCTGGTGAATCACTTGAATACATCATTGTGACTCAAAATCACTGGCATGTCATGGAAGATACCAAGTTTTGCAATTCCAGTCAGAGTTAAATTTAGATTTAAAGTTGTTTTGGTTACAGAACTCATGATAGCTGGCATTGAGATGAAAGGAGGATTCTAGGATTGAGAATGTCAGTGAGGTAGACAGTGGTAACACCCTGAACCCAGAGAAAAACATCTTATTGTATACTAGTTATATTTACTTCTCTGTTCTTAGAAAAACTTCAATATCATGGAAGTGCCATTTTTCAGAACAGGTAGCTAAAAATGCAAGACTTCAAATATTATGGTAAGGAATTTTTCTAAACCCCTAACTCCAAGTATTAAACTTCTGCAATTAATAAATCAGTTGATTCCATTCAAACTTTGTTTTGTAGATAATTTCAGCCTAAACTTTCAACTTTTTTAGAAATGTAAGATTATTTTTACATTGAATTGCATTGATAGAAAAACAGTATTTGCATTTGAATTCTGATTGGTCTTCTTTCTAACACTTATTTGCATACTGAATTCTGTTCTTTTCTGATTTTTTTTCTATTATTTACACACAGTAATTGTTTATGTTGGTTCACACAGCCGACAGAAAACAAGATGCATGCTGAGAGTCATGACAATTGCAAAGTTGCTGTGATAAACCTGAAATTCCCTAAAACATTTAGGTAACTATTTTTACTACTATGCATGCACTGCTATTTCCTGCAAACCTAGTTTAATGAAATGCAAACCTAGTTTATGATTTAATCTTCGAAATTCAGAAACCGAGTACAGTTGTGTGTAGCTATACCTGAGCCAAGATGTTGGGCTGGTGTTCAAAGACAGGTGTTGAATTTCCAGCCCCCATCTGGATGATTATGATAGCAAACACAGAGCAGTTTCTGGAGCAGATGTTATTGAGGCTGTCTGGGAGAGATGTGTGGGGGAAGATCATTTGTAGTTCTTTTGAAGTCGGTCACTGGGTTGTTGCAGCAGAAGAACATTGTGAATTGTTTTGCTTGTTGGTAGAAGGTGACACTTTCATACACTTAATTCACACTTAAAAATGTCTAAATGTTAGGGGGTAACTCAGCAAGTAAAGATGCTGACTACCACACCTGGAGTCACAAGTTCGAATCCAGGGCATGCTGAGTGACTCCAGTCTGGCATCCTAAGCAACCAATTGGCCTGGTTGCTAGGGTAGGTAGAGTCACATTGGGTTAACCTCCTCATGGTCGCTGTAATGTGGTTCTTGCTATCGGTGGGGTGCGTGGTGAGTTGTGAGTGGATGCCGCAGAGAAAGAATAGTGTGAGCCTCCATGCACGCTAGGTCTCCGCGGTAACACGCTCAACAAGCCACACGATAAGATGCACAGATTGATGGTCTTAGATGCGGAGGCAACTGAGATTCGTCCTCTGCCACCCGGTTTGAGGCGAATCACTACGCCACCATGAGGACTTAGAGCGCATTGGGAATTGGGCATGCCAAATTGGGGAGAAAAGTGGAGAAAATCAAATAATAAATAAATAAATGTCTAAATGTTATTTAATTTAATACAAAATATGAATTGAAGTAATGCTAGCGAACAAATGATGCTAGATTTTTTTTTTCCAGAACTAAATCATTAACTATCATAATTTTCTTAGCCATTTTTGCAATTACTGATCCTAACCAACTCTTTCCAAGGTCATTTTAGTGGATGTATGATGTTAGTCCACTATATTATAGTCATGATGTAATTTGAAACCTAGCATACTACTTTTAGTGAAATATTTAGCTTGAAAATTTTGTTTTTGCAATAGTTATTTTGAATAAATGTTACTTGGTTGAATATGGTATGTAATTCATTGATATACATTTTGCCAGTGGGCCTGCAGAGAAAAAAAAAAGACAGGTGTAAATAGGTGTTGCTTATATACTATGTTTTCAGTTATAACTTCATGAAAAACTATAACAGCACATACAATATTACATACCATTACTTAGAGGAGGTGATTATCTTTTAAACAAGCCCACACACACAATGTAATCGGATGCATATATCATTAGATAATCCACACAAATCACAATGTGCACACAGCACATAATGTGTCATCTGGCTTAAAAACATGCTAACTTTCCAAGATCAGATAAATAATCGGAAATTATGTAGTATGTTGTCCAGCATCATCGAACGCTAAACCAATCATTTTACGATTCAGATTGCTGCAACCAGAGGTGGAAGTCATCCAAATATGGGCAGAGAAGATCATTCACTCTAATTTATATGGCCACCAGGAGACGACAGACTCGATGGCTCAAATGACACAGAATGGAACTGAATGAGATTCATTACTCAGGCTTGCATGCTTTGGAGTGAGAGCATACTTTTAGTCATTGTTGTATTTGCATGTTTAATTAGTTCTCATGTACTTTTCTCAGGCTTTTGAACACTTGGAGACGTTTTTGTAATGCTATAAATTTGGACTGCTTTGTCGTATCAACCCCCCCGTAGCACACACAGTATCAAATATTCATACACAAGCATCCCAGGCTTTTGAATCTCCTTCGGTGCTCATTAGTGGCTGACACTTGAAAGTTTAGACAACATTTCAATATTTATCGGTTTTACAGAGCTTCGGTTGAGGGCAGAAACATGAAACAGCAGCAGACACTGCAAATCTCCAGGGCTTGAACACAAATTGAAAAGTCTCCCTTATACTCGGAAATAATGAAGGTCTGCCAGATCAACTGGAACACTAATATATATATATATATATATATATATATATATATATATATAGTGAGAGAGAGAGAGAGAGAGACAGTGAGAGAGACAGTGAGAGGAAGGGAGGTATCTGAATCTCCTTTTGGTCACTATGAGGACAACAAGTGTATTTATAAGATTAAATGTCATTATTAAACAATATCATTGGTGGATAGTATGTGAATTGGCATGCAGCCACTATTTTGGTCAGTCAGGTGTGTACACGCTCCAGTCTTTTCCAATCTAGTCAAAGTTCATGCTGTCAAGGTGACTTGATCACTGACATAATACATAAAGACAAAATCCAAGAGAGACAGCAGTTCCTCTGAAAGATCAAAGTCTCATTCTTGTTGTACAAGGACCTGAAATAGATGCTTGAAACTTCCTTGAGACAGTCGACATGTGACCAAAGTGATGCTGCAGGGAATAACAGATCGACAAGAGACAAGGATTGAAAGACAGAGAGATCAGTGGTGCTAGAGCAAGTTGAGAAGAGGGTGGGTCAGATGGATAGAGCAAGAGGGAGAGGGAGGGGCACATAGCTTTCTATAGTGGATTTAAGTGGGGCATGTTTTCATCCAATTGCAGTTGAATTCCATCCACGGTCACAGGAGGTCAAGATCAGCCACACTTCTATCCATCTCTTCTGCTTTTTGAATCCTGTTCTCTTGTTCCATTGCGGTATTGATTTTTCATTCCTTGTGTCTCCATGCTGCTCCTATACAACCGTTTCCTCTCTCTCCTAGAATCAATCTACCGCCGTGGAGCAAGACGATGGAGGAAGCTGTACCGGGTGAACGGACACCTCTTCCAGGCCAAACGCTTTAACAGGGTAAGTCCACCAGTCTTTTTCAGCTGGAATGATGACGGTTCATACATTTGACCCACTTTGCTTTGATATTTGGTTTGTTTGTGTGTTTATAGCATTATTCTCTTTTTAACAAGGCAAATTTTAGCATTCTTTTAATACAGGAAGAAATAGTTTACTGTCTTGTGAAAGGGAACGTGTTTTCAAATGTTTAGAGTTCTGTTTATATTTGAGCTGCCTGAATTAAAAACAAGCTGTGGATGTCATACACTTGAAAATGGAAGAGAAAGTTACGATATCTGTTGTGCTGTCTGTTATGATAAGTATCTGTAACTGCTGTGGTGACTGTGAAGTTAAGTATCTACTGCTCTAGCAGTGACTGCTACAATAGCTTCTTTTCCACCAACGGGTCAGTGTGAGCCAGTGCTATCAACTGGTCAGCCAGGCCAATAGCCTCGGACCTCGAGCCATGAGGCAAAAATCTATCTGCATTTCCACTATCGGGCCAATAGCCGCAGCGTTGCCCTAAAACCACCCGCTGGTATCAGACTTTGGAGACTAGTTAGCCCTCGAAATGAACACAAATTTGTATTGTGCCAATATAAGATGTGTATTTGTGAATTTTTCCCAAACCTGTACCTAGTGCACTTGAATCACAACTTTTCAAGTTCTACGACAATACACTTAATTCCATCTCCATTTTGGCAGACACCATCAATCCGACGTTGCATCTGCAATCTGACCTGACCTGAATCTGCTAAACTTCACCATTGACATAGACCATGCCTCAATTCCCAATTGGCCTTCTTTGGCCCAAGAGTAATTGATGGGCCAAAGGCCATTGGCCCAGAGGAGACACGATGAAACCCCAGAAGTGACAGTGGGAACGCAACTGTCACTTCCACGCACTAGTACGCCCTCATTTGGCACAACAGTGAAAACTAGGCTAATGAGTATCTGTTGCTCTACGTTGCTGTAGTAGGAACAGTTACAAATCTGTAGATGTAGTACTGACTGTTTCAAAAAGAATAAGCAGCTGTAGGACTGACTGCTATGATATATATCTATTGCTGTAGAAGTGACTGTTATAAGTATCTTAAACTGTAGTAGTGACTGTTATGATAAGTATCTGTTGTTATAGTAACTGTTATGAAAAATATCTGTAGCTGTAGCACTGACTGTTAAGATATGTATTTGTAGCTGTAGTGACTGTTATGATATACAGTATATCTGTTGCTGTTGTAGGAACATTTAGAATAAGTATTTGTATTTTACTGACAAGCATCAGATAAGTATCTGTAGCTGTTGCACTGACTGTTATGATACGTATATGCTGCTGTAGCTGTGATACGTATATGCTGCTGTAGCTGTGATGCGTATATGCCGATGTAGCTGTGATACGTATGTGCTGCTGTAGCTGTGATACGTATGTGCTGCTGTAGCTGTGATACGTATATGCTGCTGTATACGTATACTGTGATACGTATATGCTGTTGTAGCTGTGATACGTATGTGCTGCTGTAGCTGTGATACGTATATAGTGCTGTAGCTGTGATACGTATATGCTGCTGTAGCTGTGATACGTATATGCTGCTGTAGCTGTGATACGTATATAGTGCTGTAGCTGTGATACATGTATGCTGCTGTAGCTGTGATACGTATATAGTGCTGTAGCTGTGATACGTATATGCTGCTGTAGCTGTGATACGTATATGCTGCTGTAGCTGTGATACGTATATAGTGCTGTAGCTGTGATACGTGTATGCTGCTGTAGCTGTGATACGTATATGCTGCTGTAGCTGTGATACGTATATAGTGCTGTAGCTGTGATACGTATATAGTGCTGTAGCTATGATACGTATATAGTGCTGTAGCTGTGATACGTGTATGCTGCTGTAGCTGTGATACATGTATGCTGCTGTAGCTGTGATACGTATATAGTGCTGTAGCTGTGATACGTGTATGCTGCTGTAGCTGTGATAGGTATATGCTGCTGTAGCTGTGATACGTATATAGTGCTGTAGCTGTGATACATGTATGCTGCTGTAGCTGTGATACGTATATAGTGCTGTAGCTGTGATACATGTATGCTGCTGTAGCTGTGATACGTATATAGTGCTGTAGCTGTGATACGTATATGCTGCTGTAGCTGTGATACGTATATAGTGCTGTAGCTGTGATACATGTATGCTGCTGTAGCTGTGATACGTATATAGCTAGCTGTGATACGTGTATGCTGCTGTAGCTGTGATACGTATATAGTGCTGTAGCTGTGATACGTATATGCTGCTGTAGCTGTGATACGTATATAGTGCTGTAGCTGTGATACATGTATGCTGCTGTAGCTGTGATACGTATATAGTGCTGTAGCTGTGATACGTATATGCTGCTGTAGCTGTGATACGTATATAGTGCTGTAGCTGTGATACATGTATGCTGCTGTAGCTGTGATACGTATATAGTGCTGTAGCTGTGATACGTGTATGCTGCTGTAGCTGTGATACGTATGTGCTGCTGTAGCTGTGATACGTGTATGTTGCTGTAGCTGTGAATGTTATGGTATCTGTAGTACGGATGCACATATCCGATAACTGGATCAGTATTGGCTCTAATACTGATATTTTTAATCAGATGGGTATCGGTCCAACAAGATCGTTCCTAATCCAACTGCTTATTAGTTACATTATGAATACTAGATGACATGAAAGAACCATAAAAGTACCTTTAAATGAGTCTATATGACTTGTGCATTATATGAAATGTCTCTTGAAACCATAGCTTTGTGAATCGCAAAAGACTGCACTTAATAAATGAAAATAATAGTCTTTATGCTCTGTATGTGGTGCTCTGTTGTCACACACTCAGAGCATGCAGGGGGCTAATGATGCCCTGTTTTCAGCACTCTCATCGGCTTGCATCATAGATATAGATGCTCGATAGTTCAGTTTGCTTATAACATGCTTTGTGTGCAGCACCAGAGGAGCATTTCACCAGATTTTGAAAAAGATGCATTCAACTACACAGAGAAAGGTCTTGAAGTTTTATGTTAAAATAAAAGGCAGAGTTTTTAATTTTTTAGAAATAATGATTGAAGTACATTACTATAACTATTGTATTAGAAAGATCTAAATAATTATAATAATAATTATAATGAATTTGATATCACAAATTACAATATTTTATAAGCTGACTGTGATCCAAAAGGTAATTATAAATTAAAAGTGGGCTGATATCCCTTCACAACTAAATTGAACACAAAAGAGATCTGAATCCCCTTTAATTTCAGAAAAAAAAAAACATTTTGCAAAGGAAAAAGGCTTTTTGTCTACTAAAGATGTTCCTATAATTATAGCTAAATTAGTGACTGTTCTGATAGTATGTAGCTGTAGTGGTGACTGTTACAAATATCTGTTGCTGTAATAGTGACTTATGATGCATATCTGTTGCTTTAATAAGTGTCTATTATGACAAGTATCTGTAGTAGTGACTGCAGTAGTGACTGTTACAGTTAGTTTCTGGGAAATGTGGTTGGGCATCATTGCAGTTTTCAAGGATACATTGGTCTGCTTCATGGGTCTTTGGTTTTAGCCCCAGTTATCTCACCCCGACTCTATCTATAAATAAAAAACATTATTATATTGACTGTTAGAAAATATGTACAAAGGAAAAAACAGAGAGAGGGAGAGAGAGAGAAGAAAAAGGAGGAAGAGACTGATGCTCTTAGTGCAGTGTCTGTGTTATTTGCCCTTTCTTTAATCAGATCTCCTCCCTGGAGGGTTTCTTATGTTAATGGAGACCCCTTCCTGAAGATGTCCTCATTCTTACTGACCATAATATGAGCTAGATAATCAAAAACACCAGAGACAGGGAAATAAAAGGACATTTGTGCTATTTTTTGAAAATGTTGAAATGTTATTTTTCTTGAAGACGTTTCAATCCCCCTCAGCAGAGATAGAGGATAAAAAGAAAAGTGTAGAGAGAGAACAATGCTTTGAAAGAGAAACTTGATGAGCACAGCACTGTGGCACGATGCCCAAAAGCTCACACTCGCCATATCAGGTTTGTCATGTTAATTACTCATCTCATTTCTCCCAATTTAACAAGTTAATCGATGTATTGCCATGTTTCATAGAATATTACAGAATTTCATGATGTCATCACCAAGCTAATTGTGAATATGTCATAAATGTAAAATTATAATCATAAAATTATAATCTTATGATTGAATCTGACTACAGAGTCTCATTTTTTAGACCAGATACCTTAAAGTGCTCTGATGCTCATGCCAGACTGCTGACGGGACAAATGTCTACTTAACCCAGATATCTTTAGAAATATCCTATCATGTTTTCAGATTTTACTAACAATACAAATGATTTGGATGTGGATGTGTTGTTCTGTAGTGTTATTTAGTGAATATACTGAAGTAGTTTTCAGTGTCTCTTTTGACTTTTGTTAATGTTTTCACTCATCTTGGGCATCAGTGTTTAATGTCTATTCAACATCAAGGTATAACTTCCTGTCTTTTGACATCCCTCTTTCTGAGAACACTTTCCTCTAATTCTACATAGAAACAAGTGATGGAGCTGAAGTAGGTCATTATATTTTAGTGATTTTTAACAGCTTGCCTGGTGAACTTTTAGGAAAACTTCTAACCACCTGCTGAACACATTCTTACTACCATTGGTCCACGTCATCGGTAGGTGTGACCTGAAGCTCCACCTACTTTTTTTACATCGATTCATTCAGTTAGTCAAGATTTGTCAACATGAACACACCAGTGTGCAGAGTTATTAGCAAGCTGGTGCAAATGTACCTACATCTGTCCGATCGTTCACGTAGAGACATTTTCCAAGACCATGTCACGCAATTTTATTCTTTAAAGTAGTCTACAAAATAAATCAAATCTACTCAAATACTCTCAAGTGCCCATTCACTCATGTGCCATCTGCAACAAAAACCATTCAAAAAATCTGCCCATATTAAGATATCTTATCATCATTCTTTTGTCTGTATTTTGCACATTAACACTCATTTATACATCCATCTTTGCGGTAGTATCAGTGTCATCATAAATTACAATAACAGAGTGTAATCGTCACATATTATGGCCGTTTATAGTTTGTTAGTGCATTAGCCTTCATGAATTCAGAATGTAAACAAGAATGTTTTTTTTACTGCATATTACTATATTACTTATAATATTACTAATATTATAATATATTATAATATAATATTATAATATATAGTATTACTTAAAATCATCATCAAGTGGTTAAAACAGCTTCTTTTACTGACCTCATGTGAATTCTAATCATAGAATGTGGCATAAAGTCATTGATAGCACATTTGAATGTCACATTATTTACGGTTTTACATGTAGCTTCCTCATAATTAAATGCTTCTCCAAACGCCTCCCACAGCGGTGTTGCGGTTGTATGAATGTTTACAAACGGTATACGGTTGCTTGGCTTTTTCAATCTTGTTTTTACTCCTGAATGAAGAATGAAGAAGAACTACGGGGCCTTTAGATGTCGTGTCACATTAAAAAAATTACAACTTTTAAAAACAGATCTTTAGACCCACGCATTCTGCATCCATTCCGTAGCCTTATTTTAAAGCCTCCTGATACTTCTATCAGGCTATTTTCATATAACGTGGTAGAAAAATGCAAAAGATTATTTGTGTTTGTTTATCTTGTGTTTGGCTCCTTGATAAGAGGAAGCAGATTGAAAATCCTTGAAAAGCAGAGCAGATTTTCCTTATATTTGAGTCTGGAGTTCACAGGGATTCATTTATGATGTCATAAATAGTGAAAGTGGCATCTGTCGCTGTGGTGATGGAGGTAGCAGGTGTGGCATCTGTGTGGTATCAGACAGATGGTTGAAGCTTTAGAGTGTAATTCAACTGCAGATTTGGCAACTGTGATACGAGAAACAGCCCCTAAAACACAATAAACTATAATTGAGCTCTTGTGAAAATGGCGATATTGTTTTAGAATGGCTGTGTTTTTATGGTTAATGTCATAATTTATCATGTTGACAATGGTTTGTGGAGTGTAAGAAACAGAGGAATGCATCTTCAATTTTAAAGGGATGGTTCATCAAAAATGGAAATTGTTAGTTATGGCAATTATCATTTTAGGGTGAGCCTTATGTTGTTCCAAACCCATATTACTTTTTCTTTAGTAGAACACAAAGTATAGTCACCACTACTTGCATTGTATGAACAAAATTATGCAATGGAAGTGAATCGTTTGCTTTATTTTTACTCTGATTTAGAATATTATGAGACAGACTATTTCTGTAATTACTGATGTGTTAATTTCTGTATTGATTTTATTTGACATGTGGAGACAGTTTAAGGGGACTGACCTAGTTTACATTCTGAACTCTGCTGTTATTGTGTTCTTCTGTAACCAAGTGGTCGTTTCAAATTACTTGCATTAAGTGTGATTTGGGGGTGGGTGGGTGGGGGTAATGCACTGAGATCATTTCCAGGCACTTCACTCATCTTGGCTCTTCTGAGGATGCGGTTGATAAAAAATAAGTCCAGGTCTTTCTCATCTCATAGCCAACTGACCTGCATTTTCAGCACCAATGCACAAAGATAACAAGCTCTTTAAACCTTCAGAAACTACAACTCATTTAGATATATAATACAAAAAATACTCCAATTACTCATAAATAATATTGTATATGTTTACAATCTTAAGATGAATATAAAAAAATGAATATATATTTTTTTTTTTTATTATTTTTTTTTTTTTTTTTTATAAAGTTTGTAATTATGGTGCTGTTCACTGCATCAACCTCCAAAAAGTCTTAATTTATTCCTCTAGATGGCAGCAAGGACTAGAAATTCTTTTTTTTTTTCTCTTATCACCTTCCATCACAAAATGCAGATCTGAAATGCAGGTGGTGCTGTAACACATTTTAGCCCTCACAGATGGGCTTGTCCATAGACATTCAGTCTAATTTTCAGTTCATGCACCACTCCCATTGTTTCATATCATGGACTCTGAGTGGACTAGAAGCTCAATTTAGGTGTCATTAGAAAGGGACTTATTGTAACTTTTGCTTCCATTTTATAGTGCATATGTGTGTGTTTACTTTGCTATAATTTGGGTACAGATGAGAAAAACCTGAAAACACAAACTGGTACAGTTAGGGTTTGGATTAGTCTGTAGTATTTATAATTAGCTTTATATAAAAACAATAGAAGTCATGTCCTCGTTTAGATAGCTTGGTAAATGTGTGTTTGTGTGGCCCCTGGCCAAAAGCCCTATCAAATTAATACCACTGAATACGTACATTGTAAATGGAAATCTATTTTACCCAGCAGTCAGAAATCCATTCTGGCCATATTATCTAATCTCAGGTGAATCTTACTTCAAACTCACTCAAGATGAGTGTAATCCAGCACTGGGTTTTGGTGGAGCCTTTAACATGCTGAGAGGAAACATAACATAATAACACTCTGTGTCTTTGTCTGGCCATCTCTAGCCATATTCTCCTATACAGTACATCTGTTTTACGTCGTTAAACTTTTTTTTTTCTCCTTGTTTAACGATTACATGTTCTTTAAGTGAGCAAAATAAATTATTTTTTATCTGCCTGTGTTTTTTTTTCTCTGTCACTTTGAGCTTTCCATTGGAGATGCACCAGTGTATCGGCCAAACATTGGTATCGGACGATAAATGCATTTATCTGCACTATCAGACATTGGCCAATTGTTAAAAACAGCCGAAATCAGCTGATCAGCCGAATTTTTATTTTTTAAATAATCATGTCAAGTCATTTTTTTTATTTGTATGGCACTTTTCACAATACACATATTTTCAAAGCAGCTTTAAAGAAAATAACTATTTTGTAGCTCAATGGCAACTTTAAATTCATAATTTTTTGCTATAAAATGATACGAAGCGAAACATTACTGATTCATTATAAGTCATTTAAAGGGCTCCTAGCCAAAAGCCCTATCAAAAGAATATCACTTAGTACAGTATAAAATGAAATCTATTTGAATCATTCATAATATAATATACTTTTACATTTAAAAAGGAAAATGTGTTTCATCTTCAACCCATTCTAACTGATGCTTCCACTGTTTGACTATCACAAATCATTTCGTGTTAGCCAGCTAGAAAACGTTACCTTGGTGACATATTGATCAACAAACGAATTATATTGACAACACAGCTCTGGCCCGAAACTCTCAATCTGGCCCTTTAGGCCATCTTCATTTTGAGCTCTGCCGCTCTTTCTCTCTTTTCATGCAAAACCAATATTTGCCCTCATTTCAAAGTGCAAAGTACTCATTTCAACTCCTTTGAGCATGTTGTTGAACTCCAATCCTGCTGTTTTGAGATCTGAGAGGTCTTAGTCTAAAAACCGTGATTAGTGTGTGTGTGATCACAGTGCATGTGCAATCTATGTGGGAGTTTTTGGGCTGGTTGGTCTGCAGGCAAAGCTTTCTGATATGGATGAGCACTCCAATTCTATAGAGATTCACAGATGTCACTTTGAAGAGCCTCAGGTCTTGTAATTATCATCAGCGTCCTACTTATGGCAGTGTGTATTTAAAAACTGCTGAAATACATGGATGGCTTTGAATTAGACCTCTACATGTTTTATTCCCTCTATATAAAACAGACAGAGACAAAGGGAGAGAGGCAGCGAGAGAGGGAGAGAGAGAGAGAGAGAGAGAGAGAGAGAGAGAGAGAGAGAGAGAGAGAGAGGAATCACAAGATACAGAGGCAGGCGATATAAAAGGGAGAGGTGGATTGGACAGTGTTTTGTGTGAGTGGGTGGGTACGCATGTGAAAGAGGCTGATATAACCGTTTGATCCTCTCGTGGAGCTCTGCGCTGCTCTCTATAAAAAAATCACGAATTGCAAAAAGAAGACCGAAGCTCTCCTTCTGCTCTGAAAGTTTTGCGTTACTTTTAAACTCTTGTCTCTGTTCATTTTCAACTTCTGCTTTCCCCCCAAGTCAAGGCATGGCACCTCCTGCTGTAATGATTTAAATGTGTTTCAAATGTGTAAAGCTGTATTGAAGAGGGGTTTTTACCCATCGTTTTATGGGCGAAGCCTAGAATTTAGGAATGCACTGATATTAACCAACTACTGACCAAATTAAAACCATCTGCAAATTGGTTTTAAGCAAGAATATGCAGCTATGAACCAATGATTCATTTATATTTTGTTATCATCAGACTTTGTAAAACTCTTTGAATTCAAAGGCACAATCCAGAAATAAGGATAGCCACAGAATGTAGAAGGGTTGGCTTTCCTAAGAACATATTATGTTTAATTATTATTCTTTCTCTTTCTCACATTAATTAGGAAAACATGCCGTTTCTGACGTGACAGTTGTGAAAGTGACACTTACCTATACATGATGAGGTAAAACCATCCAAAATGCTTTGAAACCAGCAAACTTTGACTGATTGGTATGGTATCCATTAGGGCTGCACGATTGATTGCGTTAAGATTGAAATCGTAATATTGTCTTACACAATGCTGACAGAAGCAATAATTGCAGTCTATTTTTAAACACAGCCATTCAAGCTTTTGTAATCGTGTAAGCAAGCAGCCCCTTCTTGTGGTCTGGAGGGCATTTTCCATTGTCCATTACAACACAATAGAACTTAAAAGGCATTTTGTTCCTTTGGAAACTTTTTATTTTTCCATGATATGGTTGACATTTCCATGGAATTATTCAACAGAATGCATACATACATGACGTACATGTTGTATTTGGTATACATGTGGCATGCACTCGGCTCTCAAGGCCTTAATCTCTCAACTGTGTTAAATGTTTGCCATGTGCTGTTGGCAATCGGTTGGGTTTAAAGTTTAATCCACTGTCCTGAATGGAAGCCTGATATGTGCAGAGTTAATGTGTTTTAAATGAGCACAAAAATAAATTGTTTCTCTGACATTGTGTTTGCTTAGCAGCACTGGCTCGATTTGTTGAAAAGTTAATTTAAATATCCACATGGTGGAATCTGTGCTGGGATTTATACAGGAGGGTGAAAGAGAGAGAGAAAGAAAGAGATGACTGTTTATATGAAAGATAGAACACCTTTATAAGAAGAACCAAGCAGAATAATTGCTTAGCGCTTCAGGTGGTTCCATGGTGTTCTTGTTTCATCCTTTTATTCTGATAGTTGATCTAATGCTGCTTTCAAATCCTCTCAGGAAGACCCTACTTAAAAGCTTTGAAATTGTAATTATGATGTAATGTGTATGTGATGTAATGTGAATTAAATAGCCTATTTGTGCAATTTGAATGTTTATTTCTCTCTTTTTCACTTCCCAAAAAACAGGATGCTTTTTATAAAAATGTAGAGCAAAGGATGTGCGTCTACTTTATGCTTTATCAATGGTTTTTGCTATTCTTTTTGGTGATACTACTGGCACAGAAGTGACATTTCACCTTTAAGTATGACCATACCAGTTGACTTGCACCATAATTTGTCTAACTGACACCCCGCATCTACTAAACAATGTTATTATGACATTGTTTTGGCATTATTGTGTGCTAATATCATAAATACGTTAAGTCCCACTTGAAGGAACATATTTCTTGATGCCAGCTTCAAGCTTTAAAAAATGTGTAAAATGTGTTTAACCTAAGTTCCATAAATTGAGCACCTGACGGAAAGCAGGAGTAAAATGTAGGTCATTCATCAGGGCTGGAGGCTTCATAAATAACAAATAAATCTCTGCACCTCATATAATAAGTAAAAGCTATCTAAAAATTCATCAGCTGCATATGGATCATGACATGATCACAGGGCTGTAAAATAGAGCTTTGAGCAAGTCCAGGTCTATATGTCCGATATCCAAAGACTTCTTCTCTGAGGGTTTGCTGACAGACTGTTAAACTGATGACCTTGGGGTATCTGGGAGAGTAGACAGAATCACTGATCTGACAGGAGGAGTGAGTAAGTGCATGTTTGTTATAAGAAAATGCTACATGAAGAAGTCCTGCTATGAGAGAGCCCCCTGGTGGGCTGTTGGTGTATTACAAAAACAGAAGATGCCAGCTTTGCATTAGCATACTGTATGTAATTGCTATGTTTGGAATTTAATTCTCAGCTCACTATTTACTGAATTCTGTATACTGCATTAAATATATAATGTATAATGTATTCCACAATTGATACTTTGTTGTGACCTGATCTCGTCACATTGCATGTTAGCGCCGCCCAGTTAGCATCATGGAAATAAAAAAGTTATTTTGTCTTTTTAATACAAATTTGTGTAAAAATGTCTTAACTTTTGTCTCTCTTCTCGAATAATGAGTTGAATTGAAAGAATATGTTACAAATCACAGTTGTATTTAGTTCTGGTTTATTCATCACACTAAAATGGGGGTCAAGTCTAGCGCATTGCATTGTGTTATAAAGTATTACATATAGTATGCTCAGTTGTATACTGAATATTTTGGCAATAATAGGAGCTCATCAGAGTATTCTATTGCATATAGAAAATTTGCATACTATGCACAGTATACTCTACAGAATGTTATGCTTGATTTCTAACATAGCCATTGTTAAATTTTAGAATACCTCTTGTTGATGTCTTACAGATGGTTACCCAGTTTCGACAGTTATTTATCTTTCTTTCGTACATTTTTATATAGCAACACTTGCAATCTTTTTTGAGAGCCAGTGATGGCTTTATCTTCTATTTGTCGCTTTCGCATTCTCTTTCCTACTCGCTCACCTGCAAACAGAACAAACTGAGTTCAGGATTTGTGATTTATTTATTTATGACTCAGAGGGAGTGGGTGTCAGACTGTGTGAGCATCTGTGTGTTTGCTCATTTGAAACCTTAACATTGGTTACAGCGCTGTCAGCAAATAGAGTCATCTGATCTACCTTGTCTGGATTTTAAAATAGAAATCTGTTGATAAACTAGAAGTCCCATAACTGAGCCTTAAATATATACAGGTGCTGAGCGTGCCTCGGTGATATACTCGTAGATGTCAAATTAGATGTGCTATATTAGGCTTTATAACACTTTATATGAAACTAAAACTGCTATCATTATACATGTTCAGATTATTAGCATTAAATCGAACAGCTTAGATTTATTATATAAATATTGAAAAACTGTGCACAAGTGTACCAAGGAGAATTGCTACTGTTTTAAAGACATAGGGTGGTCACACCAAATATTGATTTAGTTTACTAATATTGATCATGTTTACTGCACTTTGTACTGTACAGTACAGTATTTTGTTTTTATTTTATTTATTTCATTTACACTATCATTTTGTAATTCAGTTCTACACTGATGTGCTCTATCTGCTCATTAAATGATTCAATGAGTTGGCCGCATCCATACTAATACATATTTGTTTACGCCTCTCATCCACACTGGAGAGGCATTTTCCAACACCGTAAACAAAGGCTAATTCGGCTACATCAGATAAAGCGGCTTTGTTTTCCAAAAATTGCTAGTCCATAGAAACGTATGAAAACTCTTAAATCTCCTTACTGCGGATGCAAAAAATTGCTGTTCCATGTACAGTCTGAAACGCAATTATCCTTGTATCGCTCAACAGAAATTCCAAGTAAACTTCCTGTCCAATTTTGAAAAATTGCAATGTGAAGGTTGTACAATAACATTTATCTTTAACAATGCTATCAAAGTGGGTAGCAGGCACAACAGCGGTATCAAAGTGGGTAGCAGGCACAACAGCAGTATTACAACATGGGCCACCATCTTGAGTGTTTTGGGTTGAATGGATCATATGACTGCATCACATGGCAACAAAAACGTCATCGTGATCAGATATCTCTGTTTCCCCTATCCACACTACAACGCAAAGACAGTGTTTTCAAATGTATCCACTTGGGAGAGTATTTTCAAAAAGCTCAGTTATTGCTGTCAGAAGCGGCATCTCAGTGTGGATGAAAGGCCAAAGCGAAGAGAAACGGATGCACTTTCAAATTAAAACATATTAGTGTGGACATGGATGAAGACTTTCGAAAACACACTCTAGTACAGCATACTTTGGAAACTGATGACTTTATTATAGTGTGGACCTGGCCTTTGTTTTTGTTTGTTGTAAAAACTTAAGACTTACTTATCCATTACAGTGTTTTGAATTGCTAAATTGGCCATAGATAATGATAGTTTGGCTCCAATAATCATGTCTGTCTGTCTCTCTCTCAGAAAGCGTACTGTGGCCACTGCAGTGAGAGGATATGGGGACTGGGGCGTCAGGGCTACAAGTGTATCAACTGCAAGCTACTGGTCCATAAACGCTGTCACAAGCTCGTCCCACTGACCTGTCAAAGGCATATGGTGAGTCTTTTAGTTTTTAGTTTTTATTTGGTCACCACCAGACTTTAAGTACTTAAAAAATATAAAAGCATAATCAATTTCTCTGCTATTTGTCATTTCGTTCAAACTGGAAGTACATCCTCAGCCATTGTAAATTACATGACAGTTCAATCATAATGGAGTTTTTACTCTGTTTTTAAACTTGTAAAATCTCATAGATAATTAATTCAGCATGAGATTGTTGGCTTATTAACAGTAATCAGATTTCATGATTTCTTTATACAGAACCCAAAGCTGAAGAGCTTTAGTGACACTATCTGACATTCACTATAGCTCTCACTCAATATCTCTCAATCTTTTTTCTAGACTGAGATTACTTAAGATAAAATCATGTTTTCCACAGGTCAAGGCTTCACATTACAATACAATAATGTCTTCAGAGAGGGACACATTATTATACTTGAAGTAGATTTATAGTAGTCCGATTATGGCCAGGCATTACATTTATCTTTTAGTGTGTTTTTGACATATTTTGTGATTACAAAAGCTTTGCTTTCTAAATCCGTGCCTGCCATCGAAAGCTGTTGATATTTTACAGAGGCCCCTGGGCACAAAATCCTCCGCCCAGAACTCGTGGTCCAAACTCACACACAGCATCTTAATTGTTAGAAACAGTAAAAGGAAGCTGTGGGTTTTTCTTTAGTTTAAAACAAATCCACTTCCTCCAACTCCTTTGCTGTCACAGTTAACATCACAAGAAATGGAGATCTATAAATATCTATAAAACAATGACATATGTTTCATGTTTGTGTGATGAGTATTTGCGGAGTTTCAGTTCATTTTTGTGACGTGTTTCAGTAATATGCTTGTGGAGACAGAGACGTCTGATAGCTCACCCTATTTATTTTCTTTATTTTACAAAAGCACACGGTTTTGTTGTTATTGTGAGTGTACACAAATGAAAGTTGTCCCTTTATATTTATGTCACTTATCTGTATACCCAAAAATGACGGAGAATTTTATGTTGTTTCCGCTGTAATGACAAACAAATCCAGCAGGAGGTGTCGGCGCGTCCGTTGACCCCAGAGGCTTAATCAGCGGAAGGTTCTAAAAATATTACAAACAACAAAGCGATACTTCTCTGCAGTGAACTGACGAAAAAAGACAAAAGATATAGGCTACTTTTAAAATATTATGTGAAATATTATGTGAAAGTACCCTGAACTATAGAATGACTCCCACATATTATAATATCTTGAACAGGTGTCTGTCGAACAGGTGTCTGTCACTCCAGCCGGGCTGTGGTTCTCTGTCTTGTTGTGCTGATGCTGATGCTCAGGTTCATCTGAAATAGCAAGGCTGGATGTTGTGCTAAACTCCTCTTCGCTAGCATCACCGCAGGCACCGCTAGGCTCTTTATTTGCGTTGAGCCGACTTTTGAAAAAAGTGTAGATGGTTGGAATATTTCTCGTAATTAAATCATCTCTGCTATCCTTCTCCCTTTTAGCTTTCCGTTTTGTGGCTCCACTGCTCCACCGTTTTTTATCCATGTTGTTTGTTTTTTCGATGTCCTCAATTCTCTTTTTTTCACTATCTTCTACCGCCGGTCTTGCCGCTATCAACAGTTTCCGCGGTAACCTGACTCATTGTCATCATCAGACACAGCCAAAAAACTGATCATTATACTTTTTTGTGTGCAAATAAATTATTGTTAACACACATACACACAAACACACACTCATTAATTAATTTTATTTTAATTTAATAATACAAAAAAAAATGAGGCCACACAGTTAGTGGGGTCTTACTACAGGTCAGAGGCCCCCGGGCACCGGCCCAATATGGTACATTATAAAGTAAATAGGGTTCATTTTGATTTCATGCAATAACTGGAATTCAGAGGACCACAGAAGAAGAAACTGAGATGAAAACTAAACTATAGATACATTTTGTCTATATCCTCTCTCTCTCTCTCTCTCTCTCTCTCTCTCTCTCTCTCTCTCTCTCTCTCTCTCTCTCGCTCTCTGCAGGATCCAGTCATGCCATCACAGGAGCCGTTGGTAGACGATGATAAAAGTGGAGAGGAAGTGGAGCTCCCCCCTGAGGACCCTGAGGAAACAGACGCAAGTAGGTCTTTATCTCTGCTGTGTGTGTGTGTGTGTGTGTGTGTGTGTGTGTGTGTGTGTGTGTAAATGCTGCTTTTGTGTGAGTATTGGGGTCATTCTCTCCTCTATCTGTCAGAGGGCACTGCTGACTCTGGGTGACTACTGTAGTACGTCAGGTGTGATTAATGTCGCATTAACCCAATTGAGAGAGTGCCAATCTCTGTCTCCCCCTGCTGGAATCTGCATAACATTACAAATTCTACATTTCTCTCATTGAGTGGCATCCAAATTGTGAAAAGAAATCATTCTTTTCAACTGGTTCTTTTTAATGATTTGGTCAAACTGATTTTTAAAATAACTTTAATATAAGGGAGAACTTTGTTTGGCAAAAGTGTGAGGTTGGTGACATATTGATATAATAAACAACAAAACATTTGAGCAGTCAAGACAGTATATAATGTTATCGAAAACATGCTGGTTACAGCTGATAAACTGCGGTATTTAACTAAAATGTATTTTACTACAGATATGAAAGAAAGTAAAATGCCATATAAGCACTTTTGGGAACACTTTTGATAAATGAATTGCTGAATAAATGTTTTGAACAGGTGCATTGAACCGTCTGAATTAACCAATTCACTCAAATACCTTACAAATATTTTTATGATTTTAATATTGACTATTTTAAATATGACAAAAGCAATCAAGAAATATAAGAACAGTTTTGTTAGGGGTCAGAGGTAAAAACACTGAGTTAGTAAACATTGTGAAGAACAAAACAGTTATTTATAAAGGACTTGCTTATTATACCCACCTGCTTTCACTCCATCTCTCTCTCTCTCTCTCTCTCTCTCTCTCTCTCTCTCTCTCTCTCTCTCTCTCTCTCAGTTCCAGTCCCTTTCTTAGCACACAACCGGAAAGTGGAAAAAGCTGAAGATGACGCAGAGGTGAGAATTAGGTCATCCTTTATGAGAAGCTCACATAATGACACATGCATCCCAAACTCACAAAGGCTGTGTACGAAACTCAAGTAATTGTCTGTTTATATTCTGACAATAAGAAAAGGGCATTGTTTTTATATAATGATACCTTGTAAGGACAATGATTTCATACAGGCTTCCAAGGCACCATAACATAATGTCTAATTTCTAGTGTACCCATAATACAAATCGCTTAAAAAACATACTAAACTATGTTTTTTGAAACTGTATAAATGCAGAAAGTTTTTTGTGAGGTTTAGGGTTAGGGGATAGAATCTATAGTTTGCACAGTATAAAAATCATTATGTCTATGGAGAGTCCTCATAAGGATAGCCGCACCACGTGTGTGTGTGTGTGTGTGTGTGTGTGTGTAGGAACTGAAGGCAGTGGTGGATGGTATCGAGGGGATTCAGATCTCTCAGGGTCTTGGGCTGGGTGACTTTGACCTGATCCGGGTCATCGGGAGGGGAAGTTACGCTAAGGTGCTGCTGGTTCGACTCAAGAAGAACGAACAGATTTATGCCATGAAGGTTGTGAAGAAAGAAATGGTGCATGATGATGAGGTAACTGACTGTTGCCATGGTGGTGATGCTTAAAGGGAAAGTCTCCCACCACCCCCCCTCCACCCCAATAATTTTTTTTCACTTCTGATATTATTTTCTCATAGTTCTTAACTCCTATGGCTTACTTTCTTTCATGGAACACAAAAGGAGATGTCAGGTAGAAAGTTATCTCCCGAACTGCTGTATTCGGCTCGGCCTTAGCCCAACTGGGGGCCGGCCGTGTGCACTCACGGTCCTGCCCAGCCCTTCTCCTCGCTGTATGTCCAGACAATGCAACTGAATGGTGGCCAGAACTTTGAAGTTCCAAAAAGCACATAAAAGCATCATAAATTTAATCTATATGACTCCAGTGGTTAAATCTATGTCTTCAGAAGTTATATGATAGGTGTTGGCAAGAAACATATCAATATTTAAGTCATTTTTACTATCAATCTCCAATTTTACTTTACTTTAACATTCTTCTTTTTTAGTTTTTTGTCGATTCGTATTCTTCGTGCATATTGCCGCCTTCTGGGCAGTTAGGAGAATTTATATTAAAATAGTCTTAAATATTGATCTGTTTCTCACCCACACTTGTCATATCACTTCTGAAGATATAGATTGAACCACTGGAGTCTTATGGATTAATTTTATGCTGCCTTTAAGTGCATCTTGGAGCTTCACACTTTTAGTACACATTCGCTTGCATTGTGAGGACCTATAGAGCTGAGATATACAAATGAAAAAAAGTCATAATCTGGGATGCTTGAGGGTAAATGAGAAAATTTTGGGGTGAACTATTCCTTTAACATCTTATCTTGTGTTCCACAGAAGAAATTTGTAGGGGTTTGGAACAACAAAAGGGTGGGAAAATTATGACAATTAAATTTTTGCATGAAGTGTCCTTTTAAGTGCGGGGGGCTGCTTTAATTTCATGGTTATGCTTTAGGTTAAACATTAACATTTACTAAGTCCTAGTAAAGAAATAAAACATTTAGAACACTTGTTCTTTTGTCAACTTCAAAGATGAGAGAAAAGAAACTTTAGCACTCGAGGGCTCAGTCATTAGCATTCAGTTCAGCTAACATTTTTTAAAAGCCATTTACCTATTTTTATGCCATGTGACTAAATACTCTGGAACTGCAAGTAAATTACATCCTAAAAAGTTTGGCTGAAGCTATCCCAAAAATGTACATAGTCCCAAGTGCTTCAATAGCAGCTATGCTAAGCTGTGATGTCAAAGGCAGCAAAAAGGGAAAAATGTGTCAATTTCACACTGACAAAACATCTTCTACATTATAATGAAATAGTTTGATTTATATATTGCTGCAAAAATATCATTTCATCAGAATACATGGCTGGCTATCTTTGAACAGCTGTCAATGGAGAAACGTGTTTCATTCCACATAATGATGTAATTAGTGCATCTACCAGCAGGGGCTAACCGAAGCTAACCATGACCCATTTAAATGTTTTCTGTATTTTAAACTTTAATTTTAATTATGACCAGTAGAGGGTGCTGTAAGATTGTGCTAATTGTGAATCGTTTGCTAAATCCTCCCTCCATCACTACTAGCTTGAAATAGGTATTTAGGGGATTTCGCAAGCTCATTTATAGTAAAGATTAAGGATACCTTCTAACTGTAAAGTAAACCTTTAGTGGCTATTTCCTGTGCTTTAAAATTTTCCTCATTTTTATTATTTCCCCATAAAGTTTAAGAGCCAAATTAAGCTAATAATTCATGTATGCTATTTATCAATATGTTCTTCTTCTTTTTCACCTTCAAACCACATGTCATGTCTATTTATGATAATATATCCAGTGCCAAAACTATCAGATGGACCTCGTAAATCAGTGTCTTAGATTAGTTCAATTGAGTTTACATTTACCTTTACTGTATTAGTCCCAGGGTGTAGTGATTGTATCAGATTGCAATGCCGTGGAATATCATATTCATATGCCACGTGTTATTGCGAGGTTCAAATTATAAAATGGTATTACCATGGTAAAATTTCCAAAAAACAATAGTAATACCATGGTACTGTTTGTTAGTGACTGACTCTAGTTTTAGACTACAGATAATGCTGTTTTTCATATATTTAGGTATGGTGCCAGGCCGATCGTTTTCAGTAGCCATTCAGTTTTAACATTAAATTAAAGTTAGAATTAGCAAGATAGCATTTGGCCAATGAATTACAAATTAGTAGTTTAGTTAATAATTTTGCCTGAAGAACTTTCAATGCACTTCTTTTTAAGACAATTCCCTTTGTTTGAACCTTCAACCTTTGAGTTTCCTGCCCAGATCTTTAGCCACTACACTAAACCATCTATTGATTGTTGATGCCAGCTGATTTTCCTTAGCATTTTCTGTATCTTTATTCTATGCCTATATCATTAAACATGTTCGAAGGCGCATCTCTCTGTCTTGTGAAATTCAGCCGAAGATAAACTCCTAACCCCAGCTGCCTGCTTCACTGTTTCTTAAAAACACAAGATGAAATTCTTCATTCTCTGTAATTCCCCTGGAGGGAAGTTGCCAAGACCACCACAGTGGGGACCATAAGAGTTTTCCACATATTTGAGGCTTCATAGAGTGCAGAGTTCTCCTAAAATGAGCTTTGATTGTAATAAGTGTAGATTGTGACATTATTCTGTTATTGGTTGATTTTGAAATCAAACGAATCCAGAATATAACTTTAGCCATTCCTCATTTTTTATCTCTTTCTTTCTCTCTGAAATGAAACTTGATCTGTGTAAACAGGTCAAACAGAAAGACAAATCGAACTGTACAGCTATTCAACACAGTGTAAACTCTGTACAGTCAAAGCTTTACACCTATCAGCCACAACATTAAAACCACCTGCCTAACAAATTGTAGGCCCCCCTCGTGCCAGCAAAACAGCACCTGAGATGATATTCTTCTCACCACAATTGTACAGAGATCTGAGTTACCATTGACTTTGTCAGTTCGAACCATTCTGGTTCGCAATATTAGGCATGTGATTTTAATGTTGTGTCTGATTGGTGTAGTGTTTATGCAAACTTGGCTCATGCAGAAGCATAAAGCCATGCTTGGCTGCCAGCTAATGCACATGAATAAAGTTCACAAACCCCTTGTTCACCCAGAGCAAAGGTCTATGATGCAATTGACCTCTGAATTGGCACAAACAGAGAGGGTAATGATTTCCAGGAAAGCAGGCTTTCAAGGAACTTGTTCTTTGTCTCATTTTTGTGTGCTTTACTGTACTGTATCTCCTTATTTATGTTCTGCAGTAACCATTTACACTAATTTAAGGTCAGTTTACCCAAAAATGCTAATTTTCTCTAACTATATGCTGTTTTTTTCCTGTTGAACACAAAATGAGAAATTGGAAGAATCTTCACACAGATGTTTTCCTTACAACAACAGTTCATAGTGACAAGGTTACAAAAATGGACAGGAAAAACACCATTTACTCTTACTGTTACTGTTTACTCTTAGTTGCATACTGTACATGTGTTGCACTTGCTATAGTTTACTTCCATGTTGATTCTTCATTAATTAGCTATGTCAAATGTATCACTGAAAGAACAGCGCCACCTTGAGTAAGAGATAGCATGTATAATATGTATGTGAACATGCATATGGGATACTGATAATTCACCATTGTTGCACAGAAAATCAACATGATATAGTATTTATATGTATTTATATAGCATTAATTTGACTTGTAGTAAACAAAGAAATAGATATCATGTGATAGTAAACTTGTATAGATATGAAATAATCTTAAAAAAGTGCAAAAAACATTCAAAACAAACCAAACAAATAAACAGACATACCCAGATTCTCTAATGACCCAATACACTTGGAACTTAAGCCAATTTAAACAATTTTGGCTTTTTTTTCCTTCTTTCTTTTTTACACTATTTATAAGAGATAGATTGAGGAATACTAAAGAAGTGTGGGCATAGCTCCAAAAAATGGATGAGGTAAAGATACAAGGTTTGCGTTTAAGGATTAAAGTAGTCCATAAGAATTGTGCACAATATTCTGAAGACATAAAATAGCTTTGCGTGACGAACAATCTATTCACTGCAAATCTTGTTTGTGTGCATTTTTAACTATAGTTTGGGGAGTTCTTTTTTGAAAATGTTACCCCTAGTCTTTGAGCTTAAGTTCTTTGTTATTTTTCAGCTTTAGTTTTTTGTAACAAAACTTCTGTGGAGTTATTTGAGCTGATTGTAAGTGTTGCCTAATGTTCAAGTGTTAACAGCAACTGATATTGCAGACACACTTGACTTTATCAACACATCACTCAGCCAGTGTTATCACCCACAGGGAAATTGTCAATAAAGATGTTTTGTAACATCCCATCTGGAAAGTTTATTTAGCATTACAGATGAAAATGTGTGTCAGCTGTACGTTTGAATTATACACTGTAGACTGTATACACTACCAGTCAAACGTTCGGACATACCTGAGGAAATTTATATTTCTCATGATAATCTTTTAAACCTTATTGATTTACAGGCTTTGGCTTAAAAACTTTAAACTAGCTTTAAGTAGGCAGTGATGTAAAAGTAAGTTCCTAGCACACATGGATTTTTCTTTCAATACTTTTTTAAAAGCATCTCAGGTGGCTACATAATGAAGTTGGTTGGGAGAATGAGTGTGGGATGGTAGCTACTTTGAAGAATATATGCTTTTTGGTCTTCCATTAGTGTTATTTCATAATTTGCTGACTTTGCTATTTTTATCAAATGTGGAAAATAGTAATAAATAAGACTGAGGAGGTGTGTCCAAATGTTTGACTGGGCCCATAATTGACTTGTGAATTGTGATATTGTGGTTTATTGTGTTTCTCTTTTCTCTGTTGTCTTTCCTTTCTGCATTGTACATATCTTTAAAAGAGGAAGAGAAAGGTGCTTTTCTCATTTAAAATATATTTTTTTGATTTCAGATATTTGACGTCCTGACAGCATGCATAGTGCAAAGTGTTTTCCGCTGTTAAACGATCCAAGATCAGGTTTTTCTCAGAAAACACATCTCTGAGGCTTGTTTTATTTTGCCCTGCATTAGTCCCCACAGTATAGACAGTGAAACTTCATGTCCTCTTCTCTAGTTCTTAGAAAACAGTTAAACAGCTTGTTGTTATTTTCCTTCGTTTTTCATGAGTAGTCAAACTTCCCTCTCTCTCTCTCCCTCCCCCTCTCCTGTAGGACATTGACTGGGTCCAGACAGAGAAACATGTGTTTGAACAAGCATCAACCAATCCGTTCTTAGTGGGACTTCACTCCTGTTTTCAGACAGAGAGCCGGTGAGATAAGAGCATATTTCATTCAGCAAACTACACAGCTTTAAAGTATAGTTCATCCAAAAATAAAAATTCTTCCATCATTTCCTCACCATGTTGTTCCAAACCTGTATGACTTTCTTCAGTGTAACACAAAAGGTGATGTCAGGCAGAATGTTAGTCTCAGTAATCATTCACTTTTAATTGCATCTTTTTTTTTCATACAGTGAAAGTGAATGGTGACAGATCCTTTTGTTTTGTAATTAAATATATTTTTTAATTAATTCAATTTTTTAATTATTTAATTAAAAATGCTTAAATAATCTACAGAGTAAATGACATCTTAGCCTATAAGAAAACAATCACCTTGTATTTAATTAATTAAAGATAAAATGTGTAATACCTACACACTAGTTTCTCAACACAAAACACAACCAAAAGTTATCTGAAAGACTGTGCTTCAGGAATGTTTTTTGCTCTCCGTTCAGGCTGTTTCTTGTGATCGAGTATGTGAATGGAGGAGATCTCATGTTCCATATGCAGAGGCAGCGAAAGCTTCCAGAGGAACATGCCAGGTATGTGACATGCCAGGTGTACCTCTCTCATCAACAAGGCGTTTCCATCCGCAGAACTGCCGCTCATTGGATATTTTGTTTTTGGCACCAGCAGTCCCGATTCTACGGGGGTGCTTGACGGTGCTAAGCACCCTCAAATGAAATTTAGAGCACCCCCAATTGCAGACTACTGCGTGCAGGTCAATTTATCATGAATGTTTTTATTAGATCTGGCTTTTAGACCTATCACGCATCCACAAGCTTTTAATATACTCAGGGTGGAGATAATAGATGCAACACCCCAATCAGAGATTTATACTTGCATAAATTGGAAATACTTAATTTCTGCAATCTGGCAACCATGCATGCGAGTGCACGTGCTGTCTCTCCACAAAAAACAACAACTTAGTGCACAATAGTGAACGGAGGGGACACGCGAGCAAAACCAAGCGAGAGAGGAAAAAGGTTGTTCTTTGTGTTATTTGTGAAGCCTCTCACACCTGTATGTGAATGTTACTCTGGTAGTAATCATTTATCAGTGTCATGCTGCCTGTTTTATTCAGTTGTGTGCTGAATGGGATGCCAAAAAAACCATTGACGAGACCCACATCATGACCCATGAGCCTGTAAACAGGTTGATAATGTTTTCAGAATAAAACAAGTAACGGGTCCACTTTGCTGCCTTTATTCAGTTTTACTACCACATGATAGAAAGTATAGCAGCAAAACTTCAAGCAATCACAGTATGGTCCCTTCAGTATACACTTCAGAATATTGTACATCATTCATTGAGTGCATGTCTTAGCTTAAAAGATAAAACTATGCAGAACATTTTGTCTTCTCTGTTCCATGTTCTACTTAACGGCTGATGTGGCCCCAGTACCAAAGTAATTGCACACCCCTGCTCAATTGAATATGTAAGACTAATACTGTAAATGGGCAAGCAGATTTTCTTGAATCCCAGCAAACACAGAAACATCCTTGCATTTTGTGAATGCACAAAATGCTGCATCAAAACGTATTAATGTGTATGATTTTGCAAATCAGTGTGTCCTAATCTGCAGGCGCAGAATTTTGATGTCATTTTCAGCAAAAACATGGTGTGTCTGTATAGTTCTTTGGATTTTAAAATTACTTTAAAACCAACCTACGCCATTGATTTTGAATGCAGCTATCATACACTGCTGTTAGTCTTTATTACTCTTTATGTGTCAGGATGGTCTGTTAGATGATGACTCCCCAGTGAATCCTGTTACAGTGAAAGCTCAGAAAGCTGGTGTAATGCCCCCTTTCACACGTCTGATAAACTGAGATCAAACATTGGCTAATTAGGTGAGTCAAGCGTACCCCCAACTGGCCCTATCAATATGCACTCTGCACACCCCGCATATGCAAATCAACATGCTAATTGTGGCTAATGAGCCTAAATATTCATGAGTTGCTCCTAAAGGTCCCACGAGCCCTCACTGCACGCCAACATGAAGCAAACGTAGCAGAGTGCCAGTCTTGAAACCTGATCAAAAATGTCACCACTAATTTTTCCTACTTTGAACACCTTTCTTTTTATCTTTTTTTTTTTTTACTCTAACTTTAGACAGTCAAATGTTCCAACTGAGACAGAAGGAAGTGCATTGGGAAATTCTGGAAAACTTGTTTATCTAGATGTTTATCTACGTTTTCCAAAAATAAATATAAAAACTGGCATAGGGTATTTAAGTGCATGTGATACAAGATTTTAAAAATGATTCTGATCCGTAAACTGATATATATATATATATAGATAAAATAGAGATAATGCAAAATAATTTTCAACGTTCTCAGGTAAACAAGAGATATTGTGTTTTTTTTTAACATGTCGACTGTTAAAGTGCCAATTATAGTCCGATCCACATTAAAATTGACTTGCTTCTTTGGAATCACGTTTTATTGGTGTACTAAATTTCAATCAGAGCTTTTGTGTAGGAGTCTTTTGGTGGCTTTTGGTTAAACTAAGCCACACCCATATGTTTAAATTATCCTATTATAGCAATTCTAAATAAAATCGTTCTACATTTATATATATATATATATATATATTATTGGTTTTATGTATTTAGTTCAGAGAATTGTGCTACATTGGTTTTGTTGAGGTTGAGTGAAAAAACTAGGACTAGTTCACAAAAAAAAAATATAGATATTTTTTAATTATCTCAAATATTTAACAAATTATTTGATTGACACCTATGGATCTTGAGGCAAAGTTGCTCAGAATGTGGAGATCTATCATATGGTATGAATAATGTGTGTCTGTGTGAAACATTGCAGAATACACAACCATTCAAACACATGTAAAACGCAATGGCACAAACTTTCATAATTTTATAGCACCACCTATTGTTCGATCTTCACTAAATCTTGCATTCTTCTTCAAAATGATATCTTGCATATGCATATTAAATTTGAAGAAAACAGTCCTTTTCATTTAGGAGTTATTGGCTTTTGCGTAATCTAGGCCACACCCATATGTTTAAATTACTCTGTTATAGCATGCCAAATCAAAAATGTAACTTTTTTTTAATAATTATTGATCTAGGCTGTCCAAAAAATTCTTCCTGTTTAGGTTTTTATTTGCTGTCCTGTAAAAAACCTTGGACTAATTTGCAAAAGTAGGTTTTTTAAATAATCTCATATATTTAACGAACGATTTGATTGACACCAATGGTCCTTGAGGCAAAGCTGTTCAAAAAGTGGAGATCTATCATATGATATGTCTAATGTGTATCTGTGTGTCACACCTCATAATATTCAGCAATATAAATGCATGTAAAATGTGATAGCGCCTCCTGGTGGCCCCCTTTTTTTTTTGCACAGACCTCAAATATGCCCAATCAATATTGGTGATGATTATGATCTGGGTGTTGATACTCGTAAAGAAATGTGAAAAAGAGTGGGTTTCCATCCGTGTTTTTATGCACATTTTGAAATTGCGCATAAGAAATCATGAATAGAAATGCTTGATATGCAAATAAACTAAAAAATTGCGTAAAATGTAATGTGCTAAGAGGAGGTTTCACATTAGTTCAAATGCGCATTAAGGGGATGGAAACAGTTTATTCGCATCTATCCATCCATCCATCCATCCATCCATCCATCCATCCATCTATCCATCCACTGGTGGCCAAAAGTTTTGAATAACGTACAGATTTTGCTCTTATTGAAAGAAATTAGTACTTTTATTCACCAAAGTAACATTCAACTGATAATTTATAGTCAGGACATTAATAATGTGAAAAATTACTATTACATTTTGAAAAAAAATGTCATAACTTCTTAATTTACTTAAAAGATTTCTCATCAAAATATCCTCAATGTTCAGCAATGACAGCTTTGCAGATCCTTGGCATTTTAGCTGTCAGTTTGTCCAGACGACATTTCACTCCACGCTTCCTTGTCGGGCAATTCTCACACACCTTACAGTCTAGCTGATCCCACAAAAGCTCAATGGGGTTAAGATCCATAACACTCTTTTCCAATTATCTGTTGTCCAATGTCTGTGTTTCTTTGCCCACTCTAACCTTATCTTTTTGATTTTCTTTTTCAAAAGTGGCTTTTTCTTTGCAATTCTTCCCATAAGTCCTGCACTCCTGAGTCTTTTCTTTACTGTTGTACATGAAACTGGTGTTGCGCGTGTAGAATTCAATGAAGCTGTCAGCTGAGGACAAGTGAGGCATCCATTTCTCAAACTAGAGACTGATGTACTTATCCTCTTGTTTAGTTGTACATCTGGCCCTCCACATCTCTTTCTGTCCTTGTTAGAGCCAGTTGTCCTTTGACTTTGAAGACTGTAGTGTACACCTTTGTATGAAATCTTCACTTTTTTGGCAATTTCAAGCATTGTATATCCTTCATTTCTCAAAACAATGATTGACTGACTAGTTTATAGAGAAAGAGTTTCTTTTTTGCCATTTTTGACCTAATATTGACCTTAAGACATGCCAGTCTATTGCATACTGTGGCAATTCAAAAACAAACACAAAGACAATGTTTCATTTAATGAACCAAATAACTTTCAACTGTGTTTGATATAATGGCAAGTGATTTTCTAGTACCAAATTAGCAATGTAGCATCATTAGGTGTTGGAAGGATGGCTGCTGGAAATGGGGCCTGTCTAGATTTGATCAAAAATGACTTTTTTCAATTAGTGATGGTGCTGTTTTTCACGTTATTAATATCCTGACTATACTTTGATCAGTTGATACCACCTTGATGAATTAAAGTATCAATTTCCTTCCGAAACAGCAACATTTGTACATTATTCCAAACTTTTGGCCACCAAAGTGTATATATATATATATATATATATATATACACACACACATTGATTGATAGAGAGAGAGAGAGAGAGAGAGAGAGGGGGGTAATTTGAGTTACAGTAGACTTTGTCAGTTCAAACAAGTCTGGCCATTCTCTGTTGACCTCTCTCATGAACAAGGCATTTCCGTCCACAGAACTAGCCTCACTGGATATTTTTTAGTTTTTGGCACTATTCTGAATAAATTCTAGAGACTGTTCTGTGTGAAAATCCCAGGATTTTTTTTTTACACGCGTTTTAGGGACGAAAACCTGAAAAATGTACATGTATAACCATGGCATTCACAATCTTTTGTTCCTTATCTGTATGTTCAGTGAAAACGAGTCTTACCAATGATTTCTTTTTACCTGTTTCCTGCAGATTTTATGCTGCTGAAATTTGCATCGCTCTTAATTTTCTGCATGAGAAGGGGATTATTTACCGGGACTTAAAACTGGACAATGTACTGTTGGACCAGGATGGCCATATCAAACTAACAGACTATGGCATGTGCAAGGTAGAGCCTAATGATCAGTATTAACAGTAATAACAATAAAAATACTTCTTTACTGCTATAATGTTATAATGTGAACAAAAAAGTGTCACTCATATCTGCTTTTCCATTGTTTCAGGAGGGAATCAGACCAGGTGACACCACCAGCACATTTTGTGGGACACCTAACTACATCGCTCCTGAGATCCTGAGGGGAGAGGATTATGGTGTGACAACCTATCCTTATACTTCATGAATCATGCACATCCTCACTATCAATACAACATGATCCTAAATGACACAGAGCCCAAAATTTAACATAATATTATTTTAGAGGGATTGTTTTATTGATTGATAATTCTCTCTCTTATTCTGCCTCACCCTCCCTATTTCTTTCTCTGCTTGTTTTTGTTTTCGTTCTCTCAGGGTTCAGTGTAGACTGGTGGGCCCTGGGTGTGCTCATGTTCGAAATGATGGCAGGCCGATCTCCATTCGACATCATCACTGACAATCCAGATATGAACACAGAGGAATATCTCTTCCAGGGTGTGTTCACTGGCCCCTCTCAGCCAAAACAACACATTCAGATCTTATATTTATGCATACAACTTTAACAATTATGCAGCCCTAACCATAAAATGAATTATGCATCTTAATCCCTGTGTTAAATTGAAATTTTAGCTCAGTGAGCTCAGGGAATGTTCCCTTGCAGAAAGTCAATGAGATCTATTGAAAGGGCCCAAATTCAAAGTTGCTGAATACTAAGTGCAGTGTTTACTTCAGAATTATTTTTTGCTGTAGGCAAGCCCCCAAAACTACCACCACAATAATTAGTCTTAACCACCTACTAAACATTTCATTTGCATCTCTTCAAACAAAACTCTTATGAATGTATATCAGCGTCATGTAGACATCCAGTCAGTTAGTTAATTGTGCAACTGCTTTGATGGATTCTGCGAGTAATTTTGCTGCTTTCAACCAATAGTCTTTTTGATTAATTAAAGAACCTAATAAGCTAATAAGAGTCATTTGTTCATGAATCAGACTGCACTAGTTATGTTGTATGTTTGTTTTTGCATACTAGTAAACTGTCTTTGTATTATTTTGCAGTTCATTTATTTAGTTTGTATCACATCACTTCAGACTGCATACTCACTAAAGAAAATATATTTTTTTTGCCATGACGCTATAGATTCAGCAGTGCTCTATAGTAGTGCAGGCAGTGCTAAATAAAAAAATATTTGTCATAGTTTTTGATGAAATGTTGTTTAAAATTAGTCAACATTTCATCATATTCATACATTTCAGTAAATTTTACTCTGAATAAAATGTCATATAACTTTAGTCGACATTTTAGTTACAAAAAGACAAAAACATGTTTCAAACTGAACCATATATTTGTACTATGTAACTACTTACATTTTATTTAAACATGTATCAAACAGATTAATATTTTTAATATGTAAGATTAAACAACACAAGAAAACTGAGATAAACTCCTAAAATAATAGCATATAATGAATATTATAAAGTATTTGCTACTTTTTAGAAGTTACTCAGTTGTGAATTCCTCATGTTTATACAGTTTTTTAGGATATTGCATTACCTTGAATTCACAACAATAGTTACTCATACGGACTAGAGTTTAACTTAGTTTATTTGTTTCATTGTCTGTGCATATGTAAAATGTAATATTACAGTTATGTTTTAATCATAGCTGCTGATTAATGTCACATATGTAGGATGTGTTTGAGTGAGGTAATTCACCTGTTAGTAAAGTTCATTGTACAAGTGTTCAGCTCTTTCAGTTCACGCAACTTAAGCAAAAGAAAAAAATCACAAAAATACTATGGCTGGATTTTTTGAATACATTTTTTCTAGATTTTTCTTTCTTTAAACTAAATAAATAAATAAAACAGTGTTAGTAATGGTATTTTTTCAATATATATATATATAATTTTTTTTTCTCTGCATATTTTCATATTTTAAATTAAAACAGCTTGATTATACCTTTTCTTATCTTTGTTATCGTTGACGAAATAAAAATAAAACCTTATGTTAGGAAACACTGGACTAAATACTGTAACTGATGTTATGTAAACATGGAAAGTGCAATCATTAATTTATTCCTTTTCCAAAAGTTTTCCAAAAACTCTATATCCCTAAAGAAATTAATAGTACTTTTAAATAATATTTTTAAATTATGTAAGCTTACATGTTAAGACTCTGTTTCAAATGAAAGCTGTTTTATTTTACAATGAGCAAGTTACCTCATGGTGACCACCATGTTGAAATCACATAACCAGCCAAATACTGCTCATTTTAGCTTCATAACCCCCTATTATCGCACATTTTCGCTCACATAATAGTGCAACATAAATAAGAGTCAGAACATGTTCTTTAAAGGAAATTACATATTAGTTATCCATATCCCATATTTCATTTTATGTTAGTGAGACATTCTTGGGGTATTTGTGTCATCCCCCCCACCTCCTTTTCCTCACATTCCTGCCATCTCTAAAGCAGAGACTGTGTGGTCATCTGCTTCTCTGTCTGTTCTCTCGTCCTCCAACCGAGAGGGCAGCATGCTCCTGGATCACTCGCATTCATACAGACACGCACAACATGAACCTGGATCTGTCTCCAGAACCGGATCTCTATTCACTCCATCCCAATCTCAGTCTGTCCATATGCTGCCATGCCGTCCAGATCCAGCCTCTCCCAGCCCTACACTGCCCCCCCCCATGCTGGTACGCCGCAGCCCACCCAGGAGCAGGGCAGATGCTGCCACCACCGAGCCAACATTTAGCAGCTTTTGGGCTGGCATCCAAACCGCGTCACAGCAGCAGGGCACAGCCCCAGCGAGCCCTATATCCCTTTAGCTTTTCATTTGGCAAAGAAAACAAACAGGGGATGTGGCATTTAGAGAGGGGAAAGATAAACACTCATCTGCACTCTGTCTTTCAAGACAGAGAGAGAGAGAGAAAAAGGAAAGAGAGAGGGATGAAATTGAACAGGCTTTTCTTTAGAATGGATGCACAAGACACACAAGTAAGACAAAAATCCAAAAATCTTTTTGAAAAGAAAATGAGACATTAAAAAGACACATTTTCTCAATATTATGTGGGATGTTTTAAATCCAGTTAACAGTGCAACAAAATTTGATGAATTTACAAAAATAACCATGGTGGGGGGGGAAATCTTTTTAGGCTTTGATTGAATATTGAAGCGTTTATTAAGATTTCTCTAGTGTGCGTGTATATGTTTGTGAAGGTGTGTGAGATTATGTGTGTGTGTGTGTGTGTGTGTGTGTGTGTGTGTGTGTGGGTTAACATCGCCGCACAACATGATTAGCATATTCTTCAAGAATGACTCATACTCTTCTATCTTCTTTCTTTCCTTTTCTCTCTTTCAGTGATTTTGGAGAAGCCGATACGGATTCCCAGGTCATTGTCTGTTAAGGCAGCGAGTGTACTGAAAGGTTTTTTAAACAAGGTGAGAGCAAGGTGTACCTTCATCTGCCGCATATACCACAACATTCATAAACTTTTACAAACTCTGTAATGAGTGTGATACAGCTGCCATAATTTTGCAAATCAAAGAGACAAGAGAACGAGAGTAAACTGGACAAAAAAATTAACAATAGAGCACAACAGCAGGGTTACAGAAGTCAAAATCCCATTAAAAATGTCCATAACTAAAACAATAATGTATAAATCTTTCAATGCAATCCCTCATACAAACAAATTCTTGTACCCTTGTCTTTTTATCTGATTTTCAAATATGTATTTAATCAAATGCTGTTGTGATTCATCTCCTGGTGGTTGGTTGGGTTCATGACTTGAACTAAAATATCCATGCAAAATTTAGGAGGGTCAAGGGTCCCCTCCAGATGAATCTGATCTCATAAGGGTTATGCACTCGAGTTTATGTGCCTGTGTGTATTTGACTTGATTAAATCTGTGAATAATGAAGTGTCTTTCTTTAATCGTCAAGACAAACTGCATTTATTAAAGAGCTGGAGTTCCTCAAACCCAGTAACAGGCTGTAATCAGTGTTATCAGCCCTCTTAGCTGCTGCCTGATTCATTTGGATTAAACGAGGGTATATCGGCACATCGAGTCACTGACAGACTCCTGGATCCACATCTAATGTCTCTGAGCACAAGATAACAACAATGTGTGAAACAGTGACTGTATTATGCAAAGATTTCAGGAAAGTCAATCACTTAAGCCATTTCATTAAAGGGATATTTCAACCAAAAATTGAAATTCTGTATTGTTCTGTAAAATATACTCACCCTGATGTCGTTTCAAACCAATGTAATTTTCTCTCTTCCTTAGAACACAAAAAGTGAACGAACATGGCATGCTTTAAAAAAAAAAAATGTCCACTGATAATTTTTTGAAAGTTGTTTTGCACCAAAAGGGTCACAATTAAGTAATATATGACCATTTTCCACCCTGTTTTGGCCCTCTGTCTAAAACGCTTGGTTTTGGCCTAAGAACCTCATTAAAACTTCAATGTAAACAGCCACTGTTATGATTGGCTAACATCATGCAGCCCCTCAAATTATGTCTAAATATCAAGGAAAATTGTATTCTCCATTTCATCACCCCTTTAATGAAAATAAATGAGAACTGGGGATGACAAGATCCAAAATGACAAAAATATCATAAGAAAATCATTAAAGTGGTCCAGTTTACTTATATTCGATAGATTCCAAGTCTTCTGAAGTCATACGATATCTTTATGTGAGAAACAGTTCAAAATGTAAGTAATTATTCATCTTTCTTTCCAATCTGTTGCAACTATATAATCGAATCAGTGAGCTTAAATTGAGATCTGAATCAGTCCAATTTATGATAGAAACATTAAGATCAGATTTGTGGAATAAATAACTGATTAATTGAAAAGATCCAACTCGAAAGAACTATTCGCTTCTCTTGCCCTGTATGGAAAAAAAGGAGAAGTATATTCTTCAAAAAAAATGACTTTTTGTATTTTAAGGAATAAGGAGAGTCATACATGTTTGGAATGACATAAGGGTCATTTTCTGATTTTTTGGGGTGAAATACTGTAATCATTTAACACATTTTGGTTAAACCCCATTCTCCTGAAATAGTTGGTACACATAAAATGAAGTTATGTAAATATTTGTAAAGTTCTGGCTTTTGTTAGATGTGTTATAAATGGGGAGTTTGTTTGTTCTAGGACCCGAAAGAGAGGATGGGTTGCCAAGTTCAGACCGGATTCACAGACATCAAGTCTCATACATTCTTCAGAAGCATAGACTGGGACCAGGTAAGCATATGTCACATTGTGGCTTTAGTGTTTTGGGGGGACTTTTGTTACTTTATTATTGATAGAAGCAGGCAGGAAATTATTTGGGCTGAGGGAGGTGGGGGTGGAAGGATGAGATCATGCCACGTTGCTGGCCAGATTCACTTGTCTGAAGCACACACAACAGAGGTGGGTAGATTAACCAAAAACTTTACTCAAAATAAAGTACAATTACTTAAAAATAATTACTCAAGTAAAAATAAAAGTAACAATGTTATAAATTACTTAAGTAAGAGTAAGAAAAAATAAAGTAATATCCAATAAAAAGAATACTCATTAGTGAGTAACTAGTTACTTTCACATATAGCGTAATGGTTGTTTACTTTCTTATATTCCAGTACATGATACACATATAACATGCAGTATAGAATGATTAATCATAATAATACTATTAATATTATTGTTAATAATGGAAATTGTCATCATTCAACACCATGTTGTTCCTTTAAAAAAATGTAAATGCTCATCATTTTCTCACCCTCATGCCATCCCAGATGTGTATGATTTTCTTTCTTCTGCAGAACACAAATTAAGATTTTTAGAAGAATATCACAGCTCTGTTGGTCAGCATAAAATTAATTAACATGACTCCAGTGATTTTCAGAAGCAATATGATAGGTGTGGATGAGAAACTGATAAATATATATAACTTTATAATATATAAAGTCCTTTTTTTTTTTTTTTAATTCTCCTCCCTGCCTAGTAGGTGGCGATATGCACAAATCATTTAATCACCAAAACCACAAGAAGAAGAATGTGAAAGTGGAGATTTATTAGTAAAAAAGGATTTAAATATTGATGTTTCTCACCCACATTTATCAGATCCCTTCTGAAGACATAGATTGAACCAGTTTCAGTTGAATTCCTTTAATGCTGCCTTTATGTGCTTTCTGAGCTTCAAAGTTTTGGTGCCCATTCACTTGCATTCTAGTGTAAACTAACAGAACTGAGATATTCTGCAAAAAATCTTGGTGTTCAGCAGAAGGAAAAAAAAACATGGGATGGCATGAGAGTGGGTAAATGATACAAGAATTTTCAATTTTGGAAAAATTTGATGCTAGCCTAAATCATTATTTTCTTTCACTACAAGTTTTTGCCCCTCCATATTTTGAAAGGGAATGGTGACTGAGCCTGTCAGTCCTTAACATTCTGTCTAACATCTCTTAGATGGATGCAGAATACAGAAAGTTTCATGGGGTTGGAAGAACCTGAAGGTGGGGAAATGATGATATAATATTAATCAAAGGCTGAACTAGCCAGATTTGGACGAATCTTACAGTTAGGAGTATGGAAACCATTTTCTAGTAATTATTACGGAGAAAAACATGAACAATGGCGCACAGTCCCAAGTTGTATATAAGGTTTAATTATACACTGAAGCACGATCATGCTTTATTTATGCCTTCTGTCATTATTTCACAGCTTTGTATGTCCTGCGTCAGTGACGGTCCAGCATTTTCAGTGTCGAAAGCATTTAGATCATTTAATAAAACAAAGCCGCTTGCATCTGTCAAATTAAGAATCAACTTTATTGTCATTGTGCAGAGTACAGGGCCAATGAAATGGAGTTATTTTTGCATATCCCAACTAAGCTGGGGTCAGAGCCCAGGGTCAGCCATGAAACAGTGCCCCTGAAGCAGATAGTGTCAAGGACCTTGCTCAAGGGCCCAACCGTGGTATCTTGATGGTGCTGGGGCTTGAACCCCCACCCTTTCGGTCAGTAACCAAGAGCCTTAACCGCTGAGCCACAGAAATGGTCAGTAGGCACTGATATATTGCAGCACTGAAATAAAAATGCAAACTTAGAAACTGAGGTCATAAGAGACCAGTTACAGATTCACACTGAAAATGAATGAGTATCACCATGACACAGACAAGCCCACACTGTCACATTCTCTAAAACTTACTTCACCATGTTTTATTAAGTTGGAGCTGCCATTTTAATCTTGAAATCAGGCCCGGCTCCACAGGGGGTCCTGGGTGGGCCTGGCCCACCCAATCATGAACTTGGCCCACCTTGAGAACTACACCTACACCCACCCCTCCAACTGTTCGGCCCACCCGAGGGTCCTATGGCCCTCCTTACATCTTAGAGCTGGAGCCAAGACTGCATGAAATATACCCTTTCTTGGTGTAAGATTAAGGCATTGTGTGGAGTGAAGAAATATTTGTTTTGCATGCTTGCTGCTGTAGTTTTGAATGTGACTCAAGTGACAGCGTGCAGCTGTGAAGTTCTGCTGATTCCCATTAAAAAATCTCAATAAATTGTGCATTTATTAACACATTAAATTAAAACCAGTAATGTAATGACAGGAGCGCTACCCATTGTAATGAAGTAAAGGAAAACATTTTCATCAAAAATGTACTTGAGTAAGAGTGAAATGTACCCACCATGAAACATACTCATAAAAGTAAATTTTTTCCAAAAAAGTTACTCAAGTACATGTAACCGAGTAAATGTTGCACATTGCTGCCCACCTCTGACACACATAAATTCAAGGATAAGGCTCTGACATTAGTTGCTGTTTTATTGCTGTTTTTATTTGCAGTTGGGTGATTAAACATACTGATGATCTTGGATATTCATGAAAGCTTTTTTCCTTTCTCTTTAAAATAAAAACTGTCATTGAAGTGGCCCATAATTATTACTTATTTTAAAACATTCCTACAGTTCAGCAGCACCTGCCTGACCTGATTTAAAATAACAAAAGTACTGACCCAAACCCAGGCCCAAATCAGCTCCATTAGACAATACCCTGAACAATAGCAGAAAGCTCTACTAAAGTCTACAGGATGTCTTATGACATGACATCTATTTAAGGGTTACAGCACTTTTAGACTCTGGGAATTTGTGAACTATACTTTGGGAATGCAGGATGTATAATGTGAGGCCATTGATAGATACTCCATACCAGCAGCAAAAATGAAAGAGAATAGCAAATGAATTTTGCTGAAACGCTACAAGGTTGAAGAGGGAATGGTAATTGGTCTAATAAAGCTGATGCACACAATGCTGAAACATGAAAGTCAGTGATAGAACGTAAAATATTCAGGAGCTGCAGAAAACCATATGTGTGTGTGTATAGTAGAAGATTCTGGATTTATAATGAAGAGGTAGTGATAGACAGATAGGTAGACAGGAAGTGAAAAAGAGGGAATGATAAAGAGAAGGCGATGAGTTTAGGTAACAATGCTGAAAGTGATTTATATTTTGGAATATTTGGATGATTTCTCAAGAATCTGCCAAGATTCAGCCAAGCTCTGCAGGTTTTCATAGAATTCAAACACCCATCATGCCCTTTGCATGTTTGGTTCTTTTTTTCCCCCCGATAATTGCATTTTGAAAGTTGTTTGAACATTTTTATTTATCAAGATTGGCAGGTATGATAATGCTTTCAGCTGCCAATAAAAGTGTAATAAGATGTGTATGACTTTCTTCTGTTGAACACAAACAAAGATTTTTCGAAGAATATCTCAGCTCTGTAAATCCATACAGTGTAAGTAAATGGTGGCCTGGACTTTGAAGGTCCAAAAAGCACTGAAAGGCAGCTTAAAAGTAAATCTAAATCATCAGAAGCAAGTCATTTTTTTTTTTTTTTACTTTAAATTCTCCTCCCTGCCCAGTAGGTGGCGATTTACACAAAAACAAAAGAAGAATGTGAAGTGGAGGTGGAGATATGTAGTAAAAAATGACTTAAATATTGATCTGTTTCTCACCTACACCTATGATATCACTTCTGAAGATATGGATTTAACCACTGGAGTCATTTGGATTACTTTTATGATTGCTTTATATGCTTTTTGGACATTCAAGATTCTGGCCACCATTTACTTGCATTGTACGGACCTACAGAGCTGAAATTAGTTTTTTCAAAAAAATATTTGTTAACATTTAGCAGAAGAAAGAACATCTGAAAGAACATTATACACATCTGGGATGGCATGAGGGTGAGTAAATGATGAGTGAATTTTAATTTTTGGGTGAACTATTCTATTAAGCCTACTTTTAAATTGTAAGCATTTAAATTTCATAACATTAAATTGAATTGTTTAATCTTTAAACAAATGTAATTAATAAAACTTAAAAAAGTTGTTAAAGATTACACAATTCAACTTTCAATTGAAATGCATAAATCTTTAAAAAAAAAATTTGGGTGTATATAAACCAATTCGTGATCCATTCAATTCTCAATGGATACAGTCAAGTCCCATCCTCATTTTTGTTTTTCATAGAATATCATATGTTACTCGAAATCAAAAAGTAATTTTGCTCAGAATAAATAAGTAAAATGTCTTGCAAATGCCATTTTATGTTATCTAAAGCCACTTTGCTTAATTACTGCATATGTTTTCCTCAGAATCAGCATAGAAACTTGAAAAAAAAGGTATGCACATTCAATCTGGGTTTTAAAAACTGCAAGACTGCATATGAGCTCCACCCTGTCTCTTTATGTCTCACGATGCCATCTCAAAATTCCCTCAGAGACATTGTAATTGTTGAATGTCTTCACATAACTGAATTCCTCGGCCAGTCAGTCAGCTGCGATCTGTTCTGTTTTATTAGCTGTAATTGCGTTTGTATTGGCTGGATGTGTCCACCATGTATTTTCTGATATGCTCTCAGGAGGTCGGCAACGTGGAAAGGAAATTACGTGCTCTAGAGTTCTGTCACTAATGCGTCATGCTTCAATTGCTGGGATTTTCCGCCACTTTGCTAGCTTAATGGATGGATTTAGACACAGATTCACACACACACACATACGCACTTAGCTGCTGTACTATACACAGAATTAACCTTCCGAGCTTCGCTAATGAACGAGCTTGAGCTACATTTATTGTTAGTTGCTCATGAATGAATTAAGACATCTATTTCACATGCAAATGAGAGCATATAGGCTGTCTAAACTATTACCATGTTTGTATGAAGTGGTTTTAAGTGGATTTTTTTTGCAATGGGACATTTCTTTCTTGACCTTTTCAGCTAAACCTATAATTGCTATTTAAGAAATGTTTCTTTTGATGATTGATTGTGCGTACATCTGTGTCTGGCGCCTGTCTGCGATGAGTGAACATTCATCTTTCCCTTTACCAGTTGTTGAAGTTTTGATAACCATCCAATACACAAACTGAGGCCCAAAATATGGATGGATCGAATACCTTTCAGACTTTTTAGAAATGTATGAATTTCAATGCATTAGTTAACAGTGGGATCTGCAAATAAATTATACTTCACTTTCTGCACCATTTTGACTATTAGTTTTAACCAACTGGTCCCAATGTCATTATTAGTGGATGAATGAAGTCAGTTCCCCTCAAGTTTACACAGGTACTTTTAATAAAGTGTAGAAAATATATACTGTCAACTTAACTGCAAAGAATTTGTTTGATTTTTCAAGAAAATACAGTGACATTGTAAAAGGCAATTACTTAAAGGTGCACTCAGTAAGTGTTCAGTAAGTTTTTTTCACTGACTTCTGCCACTTCACACTAAGATGTTTGTTTATCTTCTGTTTTGTTACTTTTAGTCTGTAACAAATCCCTATAATGGACATTCTTGGATTCAATCCAAACTAATTCTCTTGCATTGTAGCGCACTGTATTACGACTCGACATCATGTGTTATCACTTTGCGCTTGATGTTGCACCGTTCACCCGTGATCTGCACCATGAGTGCTGCAGGACGTAGCGTTTTTTTTCATGACTCCAGTAGTGACCTTTTTTGTCTGGGACATTTTTTTCTTTCCACTTGCTCTCATTTTGTTTGGACTGTCTGGTGGATCACACCCCTGCTCATCCATACCATCACTCTGGGCCTTACTCTAGACACCCGTTTTTGTCTGTATTAAGTATATATTTTTTAGCTGTTATATTGTTTGGTTTGTTATGTTTACATGTACTTTTATGTTTGATTGGCTGATAGCACTATATAAAGTAAACAGGTTATTTTTATAGGTATTATTAGAAGTAGTAACGTCAAGAGCATGACACAGTTTGTCATGTGTTGTCAACATGGCAGCGCCCAAGAGGGGGTGACCAGCTCAATGTAAAATTAAATAGCTTTTTTTGAGCTACTGACATGACTGGAGACTTCATCAGATGTGAGTTTGCATAATTTTAAACATATTTCTAAGATGTGCACTTCATGTCTTTTATGTGCAAAAATATTTTATTAGCAAAAACGTCTCGGGTTACTTGTGTAACCCTTGTTCCCTGAAAAAAGCGGAACGAGATGCTGCGCTGCTAAGCGCTATGGGGAAACAATCTTATTGTGAGCTGCTCTGAACATGTGTGTAACACGTCAATGAAATTGACTGGAATTTATAGCCTCGGTTGATGAGATCATTGGACGCACCTGAGACCAGGCTATAAATAGGAGGCGTCACCAGAGTGTCGTCAGATTATTTTTCTGAAGAGTGGTCCTGGGACGTCCCAGTGCGGCAAAAGAAGCACAGCATCTCGTTCCGCTTTTTTCAGGGAACAAGGGTTACACAAGTAACCCGAGACGTTCCCTTTACAAAAAGCTTCACTTTGATGCTGCGCTGCTAAGCGCTATGGGGAACGAAATGCCCACGCCGCCGCACTGGGGCTGTCCGGACCCCTGATCGTTGTGAAGTGTTTTCACAGAACGCGAGAGGTTCCAGACATGAGCTTAAGATGTCGACTCAAGGGCATAAGCCCGGAGTAGCAGAACATCTAACACCATAAAATCCGAAGAGTGTGTGCAGAAAGGACTAGCCTGCCGTATCACAAACCTGGTTTAGACATGAGCTTGAGATGTCGACTCAAGGACATAAGAGTCCGGAGTAGCGGAGCATCTAGCCCACAAAGTCAAAAGATGAGTTTGAGAAGCCGATCCAAAGGCTCTAACTCAAAAGTTCGTACCATGAACTTGGATTTGGCATGAGCCTGGGATGTCGACCCAAGGACATAGTCCGGGGTAGCAAAACATCCCAGCCCATGTAGAAATTGTAGAATGTGCGTGGAGAGGACCAGCCCGCCACGTCACAAACCTGTTCCTGCATGAGTTCGAGATGTCGACTCAAGGACGTAAGAGCCCGGAGTAGCATGAACATCCAAACTATAGAATTTAATGAATGTGTGCGGAGAGGACCAACCTGCCGCATCACAAACTTGCTGCAGAGGGACCCCTCTAGCCAAGGCTTTAGAGGAAGCGACCCCTCTGGTGGAGTGAGCCCTGACACCTACTGGCGAAGCTTGACCGCGCGCCTCATAGGCCAGGGCAATAGCATCCCTCACCCAATGTGACATAGTCTGCTTAGTAGCGGCCGCCCCCCTGTTGCGGCCCCCATAGCAAACAAACAATTGCCCTGATTTACGCCACTGGCTTGTGCGGTGGACATAAATCTGAAGGGCACGGACTGGGCAGAGTCCGTGAAGTCTTTCCTGTTCCGGCGTTAAAAACGGCGGGGAGCAGAAGGCTTCTAAAGTGACAGGATGTATTGTCGAAAAAGGAACTTTAGGAAGGTAATCAGGGTGAGGATGCAAAATTGCTTTGGCCATACCGGGGGCAAATTCTAAGCAGGTCGGCAGAATAGACAGAGCCTGTAGATCCCCAATCCTCTTAAGAGAGGTAATAGCCATAAGGAAGACCATCTTGAGAGTCAGAAGTCTGTCAGACGCTGACTCCAGAGGTTCAAAGGGGGTCTCGACCAGAGCCTCCAGGACTATTGTTAAGTCCCACGAAGGAGTTCTGGCCCTAACGGGAGGCCTCAGTCGCCTGGCTCCACGAATGAAGCGGGCGAGTAGAGGATGTCTCCCTAAAGGCACCCCGTCAATCAAGGCGTGGCAAGCCGAAATGGCGGCCACATAAACCCTGAGAGTAGCGGGGCATATGCCTGCTGACAGTTTTTCTTGCAGAAACTCCAGAACTGAAACAATTTGGCAGTTAACTGGATCTGCATCATGTGAACTGCACCACCTTTCGAAGACACCCCATTTATTGGTGTAAATTCTTCTGGTGGAGGGAGCCCTAGCACTAAGAATGGTTTCAATAACCCCAAGCGACAGCCCTGTGTCCCTCAGTTGGTACCCTTCAGGGGCCAAACGTGAAGTTTCCACAATTCGGGCCGGGGATGAAATATTGTCCCCTGTGCTTGAGACAGAAGGTCCCTCCTGTCCGGAATCGCCCAGGGCGAGCCGTCTAGGAGAGACATCATCTCTGAGAACCAAACCCTGTTCGGCCAGCGAGGCGCTATCAATAAGAGGCAAGACCCTTGCTGGCGAACTCTGGCCAGGACTCCCGGGAGCAGAGAAACCGGAGGGAACGCATACAGGCGCATTCTGGGCCATGTATGCGCCATCGCGTCCAGACCCAGGGGGGCTGGGTGACTCAGAGAGAAGTAGAGGGGACATTACGCAGTCTCTTGAGAGGCGAAGAGGTCCACTTCGGCTCTGTAAAATCTCTCCCAAATCTGTTGTACTACCTCGGGATGGAGTTTCCACTCGCCCGATGGTAAGATTTGTCTGGACTGAAAATCTGCTCCCACATTCAGGCGTCCAGGGATATAGACTGCCCTGAGTGACAGTAACTTGCCCTGGGCCCAAAGGAGAATCCGACGTGCCAGCAAATTGAGGTGGCGAGAACGTAGGCCTCCTTGATGATTTATGTAGGAGACTGCTGCTGTGTTGTCCACCCGCACAAGGACATGGCAGCCTCTCAGATGTTGGAGAAAGTATTTCAGGGCCAGAAATACTGCCATCAACTCGAGGCAGTTTATGTGCCAATCGAGTTGATGACTCTCCCATTCCCCTTGGGCTGGACGACCACTTAAGACCGCACCCCAACCCGTCAGGGAGGCGTCTGTCGTAAGCATCCTGCGACGACACAACGCACCAAGAGTGGGACCCAAGGTGAGGAACCGGGGTCTGAACCACATAGAGAGGGAACGAAGCACTCGGCGCGTAACCCTTATTCGCCTGAGGGGACTGGCCCTTGGATGAAACCCCCTGGCTTTTAGCCACAGCTGAAACGGTCTCATATGGAGAAGGCCCAAAGGAATCACTGTGGACGCAGACGCCATGAGACCTAATATTCGTTGGAACTGAAGAACAGTGCAACCTTGACCTAGCCTGAGAATGCCCAGGGAGTTCTGAATGGAGATGACACGAGCAGGAGACAACTGTGCCTGCATCGTGACCGAATTCCATATAACCCCCAGATAGGAAATTTTCTGGGTCGGGGAAAGAACGCTCTTTATGGCGTTGAGTCTCAGACCCAGAGAACCTAGATGAGCCAAGACGATATCCCTGTGCTGAACTGCCAGTTCTTGAGACTGGGCTAGGATCAGCCAGTTGTCTAGATAATTCAGAATGCGGATGCCCTGGAGTCGCAACGGAGCCAGTGCTGCATCCATGCATTTCGTGAATGTGCGGGGTGATAGGGCTAGGCCGAATGGAAGGACCCGATACTGGAAGGCTTCGTCCCCGAAAGCGAACCTCAGGAACTTCCTGTGCTGTGGCAGAATTCCAATATGAAAGTATGCGTCCATGAGGTCGATCGTGACCAGCCAATCGAAACGTTGGAACTGAGACACGACGGACCTGACTGTTAGCATCTTGAACCTGAGCGTCTTGACCGAGCGGTTCAAGGCACGAAGATCTAAGATGGGACGCAACCCCCCCCCCCTTTCTTGGGGACCAGGAAGTATCTGCTGTAATAGCCAGACTTTTTCTCTGGAAGGGGAACATGTTCTATGGCCCCTTTCTCCAAGAGATTTTGCAGTTCTACCTGAAGTAGACATGCCTGTTCCGGGCTTACGGTAGTGGAAACCACGCCGTTGAAGCTCGGAGGGCGGCAAGTGAACTGAATTCTGTAGCCTTTTTCTACTGTTTTTAGAACCCACATAGAAATACCTGGCAGAAGTTTCCACGCTGCCAGGTTCTCTGAGATGGGAACTAATTTCAAGACTTCCTGTCGAGGGGGTGTAGAATGTTCCGTGTCCTGGAATATGGCAGGGAGCGACGGTACATTCAACATTTTGTTGGAAACCCCTGTCACCCGAAACACCAAGGGTGGCGGGAGTGAAGAGGTTTCGTGAGGGTATCGGGAGGGCCGAAGTGAATGATACACGCGCCCCGTCCCGAAGGGAACTACCCTCACAGGGTTGGATACAAGGACGTCAGGGCTTCATTCTCTTGGAGATACCAGCCCTGAGGTCTTGTTTGGGAGGTTGCTGAGGGCGACGAGCCTGTCCCCAATCCTTGCGAGGGGGAGCACGACTTGCCACGCTCTGCTTCTGAATCTCCCTCCTCACAGAATCAGGGCGAGACTGGGTGACCGACGGCCTCGCCCCCTGAGTGCGACGAGGAAGGAATTTTCCAAAGGCTTCCTCATGGCTTTTCGCCTCCTGGAATCTGGAGATAACCGTGTTCATGGCGTCTCCAAAGAGACCAGAAGGCGAAACTGGGGCATCAAGAAGGAAAACCCTGTCCTTATCCTTGATGCCGGATAGATTCAGCCATAAGTGCCTCTCAGTGCTAACCAAAGCGGACATAGACCGGCCAATAGCACGGGCTGACTGCTTGGTGGCACGGAGAGACAAATCAGTAGCTCGACGAAGTTCAGAGAAAGCTTCGTCGTCGAGACTTCTTCCAGCACTCAAATCTTTTAGCAGGTCAGCCTGGTATGCCTGCAAGACAGCCATGGTATGCAGCGCAGCACCAGCCTGACCAGCCGCTTGATATGCTCTCCCGACCAGCATGGAGGTTACCCTGCATGGCATAGAAGGGAGAGCAGATTTATTAAGTGATGATGCCGAACCCGGCGAGAGATAACCCACAAGTGTCTCTTCGACCGGTGGCATCTTTAAATACCCTCGCGCCTCAGCGCCCACGATAGTCGAATATATTGACGTCGAGGGCACGTGAATGCGCGAGGTATAAGGCTTATTCCAAGAACGAGAAAGCTCGTCATGGAGATCATCAAAGAAGGGAAGGGACTGATGAGGTGTTCCCTTCCCTTGGTCACCAGACAGAAATCTGTCCTCTAACTTAGAGCGCTTGGGGGGAACTTGGTCACGTGGCCAGTCTATTTGAAGCCTGGCCACCGCGCGAGTAATCACATCGAGCAGCTCCTCCGAAGATTTAGAATCGCGATTGGAGTGCTCAGATGCGGTTAACTCTAAATCTGACCCAAGGGAATGGAGGTCCCCCTCGTGAACTGAAGAGGCGCCGAAGCACGCTTCAGGATCACGCGAGGGACCAGCAGGATCTGGGGAGAGAGCGAGCGAAAGGGGCGAACCCGTCTCTCGCTCCTCAGCCAGATCCATGCGAGAGCCCCACGAATGAAGTGTGGGTGCCGGCTCTCGGAAGTAAGCAAGGCGAGCGCGAAGCATCCCGACCGAAAGTAGGTCGCAATGCGCGCACCCGCCCTGTTCCAACGCGAGAGTAGCGTGCTCTTCCCCCAAGCAAACAAAGCAAAATTGATGCGTGTCCCTGTCAGACATAGAACGCTGACAAGGAAACACGCATTGTTTGCCCTGCTTTTCCGCCATTTTCCCCTTCTTTTTTTTTATATATATATATATATATATATATATATATATATATATATATAAAGAGAGAAAGAAGGAAAGACTTAAGATTTTTTTAAACAATTTTCTAGCAAGAGTTTTGTGAAAACACACAGAGAGAAAGCTCTGAAGAAAAATGTCTGACGACACTCTGGTGACGCCTCCTATTTATAGCCTGGTCTCAGGTGCGTCCAATGATCTCACCAACCAAGGCTATAAATTCCAGTCAATTTCATTGACGTGTTACACACATGTTCAGAGCAGCTCACAATAAGATTGTTTCCCCATAGAGCTTAGCAGTGCAGCATCAAAGTGAAGATTTTTGTAAAGGGAACTTATTGAGTGCACCTTTAATAATGCAAATAAAATGTCTTCCTTATAAAATCATGTGCCTAAAAACAGATGTTTATACATGAAAATATATAGTTGCCTTTATATATTAGAAAACAGTCATTTACTAGAGCATCATCATATTTTGGGGTTCTTGGAATCACAAAGTAAAAAAAAAAAAACCCTGGTTAAGAAGACCAGCATTGCTGGTCCACCAGTTAGATCAGCACCAAACCAGCATAAACCAGCCTAGGCTAACATGGAAATTCATGCAATGATATTCATATTTTTAAGTGTCCGAATACTTTCTGGGTCCCGAGCTAAATGTCTATGGAGAGTATCGTGACTATTTTTAAAATGTTACGGCAGAGAGTAAGAACAACACAAAGAGAGGAAATATAGAAAAAAAGAGGTTAGCAAAATGGAAAAAGCAGACTTTTCCTTTTTTAGTGAACGCTATTAAGACAGTGAGAGACATAAGTGGGGGTGGGAGATATAAGGTGAAAAAAAGAGTGGGAGCGAGAGAGAGATGAGTGAGGAGAGAGTGACATTGATTTTGATGGTGTGAGGCAGATTGCAAAATAGAGAGAGTGAGAACGGCTTGAATGAGGAGAGGGAGATGATTTTAGATGGTGAGAGACAAAGTGGGAGAGAGTGAGAAAAGGAGAGAGAGACAAATGAAAAGAGGCTGGTGGATTGAGACAGCGAGAGACAAATTCTGAGAGAGAGAGTGAGACAGAGCGATGAGGACTGAATGAGGAAGCAGAGAATCATAGTTATGGTGTAAAATCTTCTTTCCACTCTGACAGATTCTCTTCGCACCATCTGAAGTGTAGGGAGTTGCAACAGAACACACACTATGTCTCCGTCACTCTCAGTAATGGCAGCATGTAAAGGCAGATTTAGCAGAGAGGTGGCGCAGGAAGTCCACTTCTATCAGAAAAGACTCTGGATGATTGGAATTATTATGAATATAGAGAAAATTATAATATTTGGCATATAACCCATCCTACGGTTCAGCGCTTAGATACTTGCTTGAACTGTCAGATCCTGCCGGAGGATTTTAACCCTGCCCAGGATGGAATCTAAACTGGTGGAGATGGGGTGGAGGGGGTAAAAACAATGGAAAAAACAATGGAAGTATGCGAACAATAGACACATGTGTGTTGGCTTTTAAATTGGAGGCTGTATTGTGATCGGATGAGATGCCTGATTGAATGAAAGCATAAGGATCCAGTCTTTCTGCTACGCTTCCATATCTGAGGCCAGTCAAGAGAACCAAAAGTTTCTCCAAAAGGCCATGGGCTCATAGTCTCTAGAGCAGGGAGAAGTTTTGCATTTTGGCATATTCCTACTAGAATTACAGGCTTGCTTGGAGACCATGGCTGTGTGCTGCCTTAGCAGGTAGTATAAAAAGGTAGGAAAGAAACAAGGCACGTCCAAATCCAATGTTTGCATAACTTCCTGTCTACTAAAATGCCTTAATCTGAATGATTTTTAAAGGCAGCATAGATGTGTCTTTCACTGCCTATGATACCCCACAATCCTGAAATTTGTTATTATTTTATAAAGAGCATGTGCACTACCACGGCACCCTTGGCACTTTTAAATATGAGTTAATTGAATTTTCTCTTACTGTTGAGACAGATCTGACATCAGCTTGTGGCTGCTCATTGTAAAGGGTAAGACTGACTTCACAACCTTTGATGCTTATGTATCGTGTAAATTAAAAGAGGTGGGGCCTCCATGGATCAGACTTGTTGGTCCAGCACATCCCATAGATGCTCAATCAGATTGAGTTCTGGGGAATTTGGAGGCCTTAAACTCTTTGTCATGTTCATCAAACCATTCTTGAACACTTATTGCTAAGTGTCAGGGCACATTATCCTGCTGAAAGAGGCCACTGCCATCAGGGAATACCATTGGCATGAAGGGGTGATCATGGTCTGCAACAATGTTTAGGTAGGTGGTACGTGTCAAAGTAACATCCATATGAATGGCAGGACCCAAGGTTTCAAAGCAGAACACTGCCCAGAGCATCACACTGCCTCTGCGAGCCTGCCTTCTTCACGTAGTGCATCATGTTGCCATCTCTTCCCCAGAAATGACTCACACGCACCTGGCCGTCCACATGATCTAAAATAAAACATGATTCATCAGGCCATCTTATTCCATTGATCCATGGTACAGTTCTGACACTCATGTGCCCTTTTGGCGGTGGACAGGGGTCAGCATGGGCACACTGACTGTCTGCGGCTACTCATTCCCATACACAGCAAGCTGTGATGCACTGTGTTCTGTACCTTTCTATTATGGACAGCATTACGTTTTGCAGAAATTTGGACTACAGTAGCTCTTCTGTGGGATCAGACCAGACGGGCTAGCCTTCGCTCCCCATGCGCATCAATGATACACTGACCCAGTTGTCAAGCCATCACAAGTTGGCCCATGTCAAGTCGCTCATATCCTTACGTTTGGCCATTTTTCCTGCTTTCAACACATGAAGTTCAAGAACTGACTGTTCACTTGCTGCCTAATATATCCCACCCCTTGACAGGTACCAATGTAATGAGATAACCTATGTTATTCACTTCACCAGTATATCTATCCATCCATCCATCCATCTATAGATATATACATGTACTCACTGAGAACTTTACTAGGAATACTATGGTCCTTATAAAGTGCAAGACGTGGTCTTACGCTGTTGTAGCCCATCCACCTCAAGGTTCGACGTGTTGTGCATTCAAGGCATTTCCGTCCGCAGAACTGCCACTCACTGGATGTTTTTTTGTTTGTTTGTTTTTGGGCACCATTCTGAGTACATTATAAAGAGTAAATTTTAAGACGTTTATATTAAGTTAAAGAAATATTTTTTTTAGCTACTGGTTTTCATCTTCCTAATAGTTTCCAATAACCAAAATAATCTTGCTTAAGGTACATTGTGTACCATTTCAATCAGTGCCGTTTGATCCTAGCAGATTATCTCAACGTTTCAGCGAGTTTATGATCATTTCGTCACACATTCTGCGTGGAGAGGAGATGATGCCGGACCCCGACAGAGAGACTGAGAAAGCGGCAGAAAGTGAGAACTAGAGAAAGAGATGTGTGGGAATAATCCTCTCCCACACATCCGCGTGAAGACTCTGTGCAACTGGATGGGTGTGCATGTGTAATTGGTTTTCTGCTACAGAGATGAACTTTAGAATGTTCTGCCAGGCAAGCTGCAGCCAACCATGTCACGCCTCACTCTTTGGAGTCCATTGCCCCGGGAATAAAAACACACATGCAGAGCGACTGGGCACCAATTAACATCTCTTTCCCCCTGTGTGTCGTCTTTAAACTCTCTGTTACGTCTCTCTTCACTTTTGTTTTGCCATTACACTGCAGTCCATCTGTTCACAAGGCAGAGTGTATTGCTCTTGGGGAAAAGTGAACTGACGTAAATCTAAGAATGGCAGAAGAGTATTTGTAAAGGAGAGGAACAGAGGGATGAGAAAAAGGAAAAAAAAGGAAATTGAGATGTCAAGTTGTACATCACAAATATACAACCTCGAAAACCAGCAAGATTTACAGAGGCAATCGCATAAAAATCTTGTTGCTTTTTCTCTTTGGCAAACCAACATAAGAGACACGATGGTAGTCATGAATTAACAATCTAAATAGAGAGAGAGAGAGAGTCGACAATAGTGAAGCAGAGAAAAGGGGACATCTGTTAGAGTGGAGTGGGACACAGCAGGATCAAAACAGAGAGATAATGTTTGTGAAGCAAAGAGAGTTAGTGAGGCAAAGAGAACCTTATGTGACCTGTAGTGTTGACAACCACAGAATATGTCCATTCTGATGAGTGCATAAAATTACTTCAACCCATAATAAATAAGGCTGTCCCTTTCTTACTTAGGTATATGTATTGCATGAAAATTCTTTCTCTACCCTTCTCCACTTAGTTTTGTCTTAGTTTCTTTTACGAAAAACACTCTGAGGCACTTCAGAACTCACACGGACTGAAGTGTCCCTCACCAAAGGGCTGTTCACCCTATTTCATAAGTGTTTTTAATGGCGTAAGCAATGGAATATTAGTCATTACTGACCTTGAGAGAACATAATTTAAAAATCTCATCTGTCCCGCATTCTTTTTTTTGTTTTTTCTTGAACACAATTGTCACAGTTCAGCATCCATTTACATACTGGCTTTGTTCCAAATCCTAATGGCCTTCCTACCAGCAATTTAAGGCATCATAGGTGCATTACTGATGCAAAAGCTGTTCCAAAACGTAGGCAGAAACATTATGCTGCCTTCTAAGGTACTTTCTTTTTGCCAAAATCAAAGGCAGCATCACATGTATCCTTGGAGGAGACGGCTGTCCCAGAATAGAAAAATTAACCCGAGATGAGTCGAAGAAATGTTCACAATAAGCTTAATACTTTACATTTTCAGAAGACTTGATTAAAAGTTTAATCTATTTAAAACGGGTCTATTTTACATTTGTGTGTATTTTTATTTAAATAAAGCATTCCTACACGCGCTGAACAAACAGTAAAACAACTTTATGACCACATTAATCTGGATATATTTGAAAACAGCATTTTTTAAATGCTTTGTGTCCACACTGCCCTTTTCAAGCATTTTCCAAAAGTAGCTCATCCACACTGCAAAATGCAATGTATGCAAATGCTTAAATCCCCTTAATGCGAATGTAAAAAAAAAAATCGCCGTTCCATGTACGGTCTGAAACGCAATTGTCCTTCTGTTCCGCCGCTGGACAGCAATTCCGAGAAAACTTCCCGTTGCCTTTGAAGGAATGCAGTGTGACTGTTATACAAGTAACAATTATCTTCAACAAAGCTATCAAAGTAAATATCAGGCACAGCAATGCCACCACAACATGGGTCGCAATCTTAAATGTTTTAGGTTGAATGGATCACACGACTGCGTCACATGACAACAAATATGTCATCTTTATAAAAACGTTTTAATGGATTTTGGGCAAAAATGACCAAAAACCATAGGAGGGTTATATAAAAACTTATTAGTGTGGATGTGGCATGAGAAGTGGAGCAATGGTCAAAGATTTCCATCTAGCACATGTTTACATAGAAAAACTGTATAAAAACAGCGCAGATGGAATAAAAAAAATTGTGTTCTGTGTGAACGACCCCATTGAGTTTGGAAAAGAGCTATAATCACTTACCTTGTATAGTTTAATCAATAGTATGTAATCTTTCCTGACCATGGGTATTGCATTGATATTGTAATGTTGGAGTGGATTGTGCACCAAATGATGATTTTTTCACATTTCTCTTCCAGCTGGAACAAAAGCAGGTGACACCGCCATTCAAACCTCAGATCACAGATGACTACGGTTTAGACAACTTCGACACACAGTTCACCAACGAACCCGTGCAGCTCACGCCAGATGACGAGTAAGTATTAAAACATTTTGTGCTCATGCCAGTGCTTGCAAAGCAGCAAAAAAATATTGTTATAGTTTTAGGTACAGTTGTGGCCAAAAATATTGGCACCCTGAGCAAAGAAGGCTGTGAAAAAAATGTCTTTATTGTTTATCCTTTTGATCTTTCATTCAAAATAATCACAAATATCTAACCTTTAATTTAAGTAAATTAATTGAAAGGGGGGATATCTCATAATTAAATAAATATTTTTCTCCAAAACACATTTGCCACAATTATTGGCACCCCTAGTAAATATATCTGAAGTATATTGTCATCTATATTTTAAAGTTTTTAGTACACCTGGGTGACAAGGAACATGAAATAGACCCAATTTATATTAGGTGGCCTTAACTACTATGTACTTAACCATTTGATACAATGTACTTATTATGTACAGTACATACATGTTGTTGCATTGTAATTACATTTAAAGCACCAGCATTTAATTACATTTGTAGTTACACAGTTAACTTTACCCCTAACCCAACTCTTACCCCAAACCTAACTCTAACCCCTTATCCTAACCCTAACTCTACCTTTACTCCTAAACCTACCCATACCTCAATCTCAGTAGCAGCAAGTGTGGATATTTGGCAGAACAACATGTAGTTACAAAGTAAATACATAGTCTTATATGTATTTAATGCTAGTTCATAGTAGTTAAGGCCACCTAATATAAAGTGTGAACCATGAAATGGTTCAGCCATAACTTTGTGTTTGACAGGGGTATAAAAATGAGGTAACACACTAGCCAAAATCACTTCCATCGTCCATCACAATGGGTAAGACCAAAGAATAGGGTTATGATTTGCGACAAAATATTGTTGAGCTACACAAAACGGGAAATGGTAGTAAGACAACAGCTAAAGCATTGAAAATACCCATTTCCAACATCAGGTCAATAATTAAGATGTTCCAATCAACTGGAGATATTAAGAATCGGCCTGGAAGAAGACATGTGTCTATATTGTCTCCACACATGATGAGGAGGATGGTTCAAGTGACCAAAAATTTTCCAAGGATCAGCTGGACAAATGCAGAAACTAGGTGGTTCTTGGGGTCAGAAAGTCTCCAAAACTACAGTCAACTACATCACCACAAGTTGTTTGGGATGGTTTCAAGAAAAAAGCCTCTGCTCTCATTCAACAACAATCTCAAGTGTCTTCAGTTTGACAGACACTACAGGAACTTCAAATGGGACTGGGTTCTGTGGTCAGAAAAAACAAAAATATAGCTTTTTGGCAGCAAACACCAGAGATGGTTTGGCACACACAGAGAGGTAGCATATGGAAAAGTTCCTCATGGCCACAGTTAAATATGGTGGTGGATCTTTAAATTTGTTGGACTGTTTATGCCAGAGGTCCTGGAAATCTTGTTCGGTTACATGGCATCATGGACTCTATCAAATACCAACAGATAAAAACCTGACTGCCTCTGCCGGAAAGCTAAAAATGGGCCCTGGTTGGAACTTCCAGCAGGACAATGATCCAAAACGCACATCAAAATCAACACAAAAATGGTTCTCTGACCATAAAATCAAGGTTCTGTCATGGCCATCACAGTCCCCTGACATGAACCCCATAGAAAACCTGTTGGGTGAACTAAAGAGGAGATTCCACCAGCGTGGACCTCAGAATTTGAAGGATCTGGAGAGTTTCTGAATGGAGGAATGTTCTCAGATCACTTGCCACGTGTTTTTCCAACCTTAATAGGCATTATAAGAGAAGACTCTGAACTTTTATCTTGGCAAAGGGAGATTGCACAAATAAAAGGGTGCCAATAATTGTGCCACTCATTTATTTGAAAAAAAAAAACTGTGTTTTTTGAGCAAACTTGTGTTGCATTTGCAATTGTTTCATATCCATTAGAGGATAGATTTGTGTGAATATTTAGAATGAACGATCAAAAGGATAAACAATTAGACGTTTTTCACAGTCTTCTTTGCTCATATATACCAAGGGTGCCAAACTTTTTGGCCACAACTCTAAACTTATGTAGCTTATTATATAGACTTTGGCTCAGTAAAACTGTTGCATCAGAATCACTTTGCCACATCATGTTTTTGGTTGGCTGTGTATGAGAATCAACACACAACGCAACATCATCTTTGCAGTGTAAAGGCACAGATATGGTTAAATTTATACAGGAAAAAAATACCATTCACAATTCAGTGTGCAAATACATGAAAGATAGAAGACCAATCCAAATTCAATTTGCAAATATAAAGATGAAGTCATCGCCCCTTAAGGTTTTGAGTGCCGAACATTCTAAGTGAATGAGCGATTTGCAAACTTTAATCTCACATTTTTAAGAGCTTCAGTTGTACAAAAAACAAGTATATATTGTTAACATAAGGCTGAAATTATCTACAAACAGAGTTCATATTTAGATTTAAGGGTTTATAAATATCCCTTAACAGAATGTTTGAGGTACTGTATATCAATACATTGCTCTCTTGCAAGCACTGTAAATATGTTAGTTTGGTAAAATCAGTCCAGATTTAAGAAAATACAAATTGACATCCCCTTACACAGAGTAACATCTTCCAAATGTCTAAATGGAAATTTAAGTCAGCCATCACTTCTACAGAATCCAACTTAAAAGTGATTATGTAATAATTTAACGACTTCAAAGTTACACTACCAAAAGATTTAAGCATTTAATAATGGGGGTTTCCACTCAAACTCGATTCTGGTGGTCAGGATGGTGAGGTTTATGCCTAAGATACCCTTCAGAAGTAAATGGTTTTACCATCTGGAGGCTATTGTCAAGAGGTGATGATGTCATATGGAAACATTCCCTCCAGAGTTTCTGATTGCTTTACAGTATGAGGTGTGCCAAAAAGGGCCACACTGAAAGGAAGGACAGAAAACAGCTCTTAAATGGCTTAAAACTGATGCCAAGAGGCTTTGAAAACCACAGATTCAAATAGAATCTGGCTTTAATCAGTGTGAACTGAGTTCTTTTCTTCAGTCACTCATTCATAAACCCTGTCTTTTTGAATACTGAGAAGGTGATTAAAACAAGTGCTAAAAATAAGAGAAAGGCAAGTCAACTCTGTGCATAAAATGTTAATATATTTGATGGCTTATGGAAGGCAGAGGACTTGGATTAGGGATTGGGGGGTTAATGCATTGCATGCCTGAATACATTAGGGTCAATTGTTGTGGCCTCACCCTATTCTATCAAGAGATTCTTCAGACATTCCAGTCATTCTGCGAGGGGGACGATTATGCCAGGCTTTGAGATGTATTGTTCTGTAGAGGTGTATTTTTATGGAGAGGGACTCTGGTCTTCACAATGATGTTTGTATCTGCCAAAAATTGTTACTCTGACTTGATATATAGAGAAAGGGGGTACTCAAACTACTGAAGCCAATTCCTGTTTTTACATTACATGCAACTTCGAAATGTAGTTCAGACAGAGAGACGAAGGAAAAAGAGGGCAGCATCTTTGATTAATGGCATGATTTGGTACTGTGAATGATATTTATCCCTTAGTGCAAGAATTTGAAGGCCATGGGCATATCCAGATACAATCTGCAGACTTTTTTTTTCTCTTGCATTTCTTGACCTATTTTGGTAATATTTTTTCAAATGAAACTGAGAGTACTATGCTCTCCTCCTATACTCATGCTGTTTGCTGAAAGTACAATACAATTACACAAAATATTTTTTCAAAAAAACATGCAAGGAACGATGATGAGGAATGATGGGCGCTCCAGTTTTGTGGAAATCGGCAGTGCTTTCTGTGAACTTTTCCATGCACATATTCCTTTTGGGCCTTTCTATGGTTTAAAAACCTCCCAGCATTATGAAAGAGATAATCTGATATCTTTGCTTGCTAGTTTTCAGACGATGCACATTACGTTGCATTTATTCTTATGAAGACAGCCCTTGTTTCACAGCAAAAACAAAAAAACGTTGCACACACAATCAGCCTGGTCTAGAAGCTGATTAAACTCAAATTGTTGGTAAACCTGTCATTCATAATTAGCAGAAAGCAAGTGGGCTGCAGTCTGATGAACTGACAGAGAGTAATCTATAGAGCTATAGCGGGTTCTTAGTTCAATACAAGATTTTCCAACCCGGCTTCAAAGGAACGCAGCAGCCAGGCACTTCAAAAGCAGAACGAGCTCTGGAAAAGCCTGACGTCCCACACGATGGAGGAGAGGAGGGGAGGAAGTGATGGAAGCCTTTTTTGTGTGATGGATCTGGCAGACGAAAAAAGTGGGGGGTTGGGGGGGTGAAATCCTTCCTTGTAAGAGACTTAGTCTTTTGGATTAAAGGAAAGTGCATCCAGCATGGACTGGGTCTTGGAGATGAGCAGAAAAGTATGAACTGGAGTCCATTGCGGCTAGAGACAAATTTCCTTTTTACACTGCTCACACAAACGGCTTATAATGGGAAATTTGTGTGCACAGTAGATGACAATTATTCTGATGTTTTGAATGTCTGAAGATCTGACTATTGGTAGTCTGGTTTTAAAAGAATGTAAATGCCTAACATATCATATTCTAATTGGTTAAAATCTTACTTTTTTTTCTTCTTTTCACCAGAGCTAAAACTTTCTAAGCTTAAGGTTTCAGTTGAAAACATTTACACTTTCCTAATGTCATCCAAGGTTTTCAATGTTATTATAAATTAAGCAGTAATAGAGAGCATTTTTGAAAGTCTCAGTTTTCGTTGGAGGACAGCACAGTGTAAACGTAGCAAAATCAATGCGATTTTTAAATGAAAATGTATTAGTGTGGACATGGCCTAAGTTAAAAAATGACAAGTTCAAGTTAAATCTGTTCTAAAATCACATTGGTAACTAAACAGATAACATACATTCTGTAATGCAGCCCTGGGAGGGATGCTTCTCTCTTCGCTCACGTCCACACTTATCTATTTTCCTTTAAAAACTCCCTTTTCAGTTTCCTAACATCATCGTTTTCCAAAGTATGCTGTTATGGAAAGCATTTTTGCAAGTCACTGTCAGATTTTTCATGGAGGTTGTGTTGAAAAAGCAATGCATTCTCAAACAAAAATGTATTCTTGTGGACGGGGCTGTTCTATAGTAAAACTTCATTGCTCATACTAATAAATTCTGGTTCACCGAAGAGCATTTCGGATTGAAGTAGCACCTCCATCCACAAAATGTATACGTCTTTATATTTTTTTTCAATCTGCCAGATTATAAATATTTCCATAGTAGAGTTGCTCTGATACCAAATATTTTGGCTTCGTTTTGATACCTACCTTGGTACCTCGGAATCAATACAAAATCGATACTTTGGCAACAAAACAATAGCCTCAAGCCTCAGTCTTCTGATGAAATTACAGAGAAAATGACTTATTTAAAAGATCGGCATAAAGTCTTACAGTTTAAAATTCTGCTTTCCATTTTAATTATATGTTTTAATAATATGTTATCATCAAAGTGTTTAATCAAATGAAAATCTAATAATTAATTGTCAACAAAAATTGCTATTTTAATTTTGATCAAATAAAATGCTGTACAACAGAGCTTACTAGTGTTCACGTTTTTTAGCGCGCTGATATTCAGTACACTTGCTTTTGTGATATTACTTACATAGTATTATTATTATTATTATTATTATTATTATTATTATTATTATTATTATACAACCTATACAACATTTACTATGCACTGTGTTAAAAAATTATTGTTATTAATAAGTAGTATTAATGCTACTACTTTTCTAAAATAGTAATATTGTTCTTTCGTAATGTCTTCAGTTGAATAGAGCATTTAATTTTGGCAGACATTTGAGTTCTGCCTGTTTTTGACGGTTGTTTTTAACAAGCTTCCTATTCCAAATAAAATTCTGCAATACTTGCGAGTTGAAATCTCAGAGCTGCACCGGAAAAGTTTATGTGAGTGTTCACATCCACTCATACACTAAACACACATTATGTGAACTCATTATGTAATCTCTGTTTGTTTGTCTGTGTGTGTGTGTGAAGTACATGACAGAGACAGCAGCACCTCTCGTGCATTCTGAATTGTGCAGTGCATATTATTTAATTTACTGAAATCTTTTCAATGTTTAATGATCACACTTGACCATTTCAAGATTTGATTAATTGTCAAATTGTCGTTGATTTTATCTAAAAAATGTCACATCCTGTAAAATTTTACTAATAGCAACATACTATAATGTGGTGATGATGAGAAACAAGATGATATCATAATGCTTTTCATTTTTTTATATCACAATATTTTGTACTGGTATACCACACAACCCTATCCCTTAGTATAATTTATATATTTACTTAGTGTAATTTTTGTTATACTATTATTATACTTAATTATACAGTCTACTGTTACTAAAGATAAATGCTGCCTTCAAGTAATGTTAGAATGATCATATGTATGTTGTTCTTTATTTTTCTTAGCCATCCTCTTTGAAATGAGCTGCATCTGGTCATTCTTTTTAAACAAGATTTGCGCAATTATGAGGATTGTTATTTTGGTCAGTGCCCAAAATGTCTCTCTTTCTTTGTTTCTTCCTCTGTGGCATCACACATTCCCCCCTGCACTCCCTTTGAAACACATAGAGCATAGAGATGTTATTCATGTTATGTTAGTCCCTCCCCCCACACACACACACAGTAAGTGGCACTCTGGGGACTTTAGTCAAATAGACAGCACAAACACAATTCAGCATTGAGCCAAGTTCTGGTGAAATATCAGTTCTTACAGAGTTTGTTGGAGAGGAGAATTGTCCTCTGCGGACCATGCTTGACAGAAAGTGATAAACGAGTTTAGAATTGTCCCAACATTACACCATAGAAGAGGTGGTGCATTGCAGTAATAAGGCATCCTCAACAGACTGATAAAATAGATCAATGGATTCCTGAGGCTCTGTAAGGATTAGCCAGAAACGCAAGAGGTTTATGATTTCAACAAAACCATTGCCATCTCCTTAGACATTTAAAGGATCATTGCTGCTGCAGAAAATAGCCAAAAGATGGAAGACACCGCTAAAATGCTGAATTAGACTCTAGCGGAATTCTGTCTGCCCACTGCTGTAGTAAAGGACCCTCTGTGGTTAATCAGCCCCTTGAAGCAGACGGGGAAAGGCTGTTGTTGTTTTTATTGGGCAGGCTGCATTGTGCTGCATTTACGCACACACCAGTTCTGATTTCGCTGGCCACCTCAGGACACCTAGAGCTGATTACTCTTGATGTTGCAGGGTTGGGTACAAATACAAGTTCACCTTTTACTTTGGCTTGAGAGATGTAAACCCTCCTAATTTTATGACTTACTATTTAATTATGAATGATCTGGAATGGAAATATTTTAACATTTAATACATGGATTTGTATTGTACTTTAGCACAGTCTTCTACTTATGCTAAATTATACACAAAAGAATAAAGCAAACAGGGTGGGAAGTTTCAGATTCTTAATCCCATTGAGAAAAATTAGACTAGGGGAGCATCACATTGCCTTGCATAGTCAGAGATTTGACATAAATAAAAGCAAAAAGACTGATCCACTTTGTAGCTTATGCTGCCCAATTAGTCAGGAAGGATTCCCAAAGAGCTATTTTCTAAGTGCAATAGGTATACAAGTACATATCCTATCTACTTGAATGGGGAAAGACCAACATTTCCAAAACTGTTTGTCAAAATTACGTAAAGGACATTAGTCATTATCACAAATTAAACCCCCAACTTTGTGGTCAGGACTCTGACAAAGCTGATTGTTCAGCTTATTAAATGCTTACTAAATGAATAAATAATTAAATGGAAATTAAATAATGATTTCAGTTTAAATTACATTATGTGAGGAAGAAAAGACCAGAGAGTCTCCGGAAACAGCTTGTTAAGGACCAAGCACTGAAAGTGCAGAGGCCCTATTGTTCTTCTAAGAATTATTATTAAGGCCAAAGTACTGAAAGTGCAGAGACCCTATTGTTCTTCTATGGATTATTCCTTATTAGGGACCAAGTACTGAAAGTGTGGAGACCCTATTGTTCTTCTAAGGATTATTATTATTATTATTATTATTAGGGCCCAAGCACTTTTTTTCCCCCAAACACATCAGAGATGTCAGCCATTAGGCTGGGCAAAAGTTTACACAAGTGCATGGCTGAGGAACTCTGTAGTGCCACCTTTTGTCAAAAATGGTTGGGTCAGTTTCTTCTACGGTCACCAAACTTACTACATATATTATTCTCATCAAGCCAGACAACTTTCAAAATTACAGTCGTTAGCTCTGCCCAACAGGAAGGAGAAGAACATTTTGGATTGAATGTGCATTTTTAGAAAATTACAGGCCCTGAACTTTTAAATATTCCTCCTAGGGGATTCATTCGATTCTCACAAATTTGGTCAACATGATGCCAAGACAATGTAGATGCTAAATTGCAAACAGATTTTTCTTTTTGGTGAGGCAATAAATTAATGGCCCAAAATGATAAACAGAAAGTGTCTCATATCTTCTGTGTATTGTGCTATTTATCACATGGATATGGCTACTGTGGGTCATGGTCGTAGCGCCACCAACCTGAAGCAGGAAGTGTGGCACTTACAACAGACTTTGAATTAGTCTTCTTACATTTACCCAAATTGCTTCAAAATTGTTTAAAATAATGTCAAGACACCACTAATGTAAAATTGTGAAGGGATACTTGATATCTGATATTAGTGTAATCGTGTGTATATGACAAACTCAGACATGTTTAATAATGCTTATGACATGAATGTGGCTATCGTAGGTCACGGTCTTAGGGCCTCCAGTTGGCAACAATAGATGTTCAAGGTTATTCCATAACATGCCATAATTACAAATGTATTAAAGTTGTCACACACATCAAAGTTGTTAACCATTATGTCTGAGCAGAAGGTAAGACTTGATGTCTTTTGGTCATGTTTACATGACCAAATGCATGTGTCCATTATGGGCCCATGGCTATATTTATCATAATTATTATTATTCTTTTCAAGATTTACAGTACATTTGGGGCACATAACATGGGTGAAAACTCTTTTTTCACACACATCAGAGTCGTCGGCCATTTAGGCTGGGTTAAGTTACATGTAAGGGGGGCTCTGTAGAACCCCCATTTTCATCTACAGTCACCAGAATTGGTACATACTGTATATAGTTCCCATCAAGCCGAACAACATCATACTCAGTCATTAGCTCTGCCCAACAGGAAGTCATATTGGATTTTTTGAAAATCACAGACTCTGAACTTTTAAATACTCCTCCTAGGGGATATTTTAAATGGTGTTGCCATGGCGAAGCAATACATTTATGGTAAAAAATGGTAAACAGGAAGTACCTTATATTGTCTGTGCATTTTGATGAAAAATCAGCTGTATGTTTGGTAATGGGGGCTGATTACATTGATGCAACTATTATGGGTCACGGTTATAGTGCCTCCAACTAGCAGCAGGAATTATGGCACTTTTAACAGACTTTGAAATAGCCCTCATGTTTACATGAATTATTTCAAAATTCTTTATATTAATGTCAAGACACTCTTGCCATGGCAATGCATTAATTGCTATTATTCCTTTCTTCCTATATTTGGGTGTTTTTGAAACACTTGGCATGCATAAAATTTCATGAAATTTTGCATACACATCAGAGTCATCGGCCATTAGGACTTGAGCCATTTTGGTGCGCACAGAGCTGCAAGTGAGCCCGAAACTGTACACAGACACACTCCCGTCCGTCTTTAAACAGGCATTCGGTGCTAGTTCAGACAGACATGAAACAAGAACTAAAGGACTTGGGGTGTTCATAGCCAAAGTATTTTGCCCCTACTCCATTGAGGAAGATGTGGGATTTACGCGTATTATTAAAAAAACTCATGTTGTGTTATTACATCCTTTCTCGTATTCATTTTAATAGCAAGTTTATTTCTTCTATAGTGACGTACATATTCTGAACATTGAAAATATATTCAGGTGAGTTTGAAATGCACTTTATGTTGATGCATGTAGTGGAATAATGCAGGTATTAATTTAAAATGTTGAGTTTGTAATTAGAGAGGTTTTTTTATGAAAATTAACCATGGTTTTATGTAGTAATACTGTAGTAGACATATAGTAAACATGGTTTTACTATAGTAATATTGTAGTAGCCATGACTGAGGTAACAATGACTGCTGTCACCATTGTATTCTTGGCAGATGTCATAGTTTTGATACAATTTACCATTGTTTTACAACAGTAATACTGTAGTTTCAATATAGGATCCTTGAATTTACTGTAATATTTTAACTTTGACAGTAACCATTTTAATTTTGTGGTTACTATGATTTTACTACAAATACAATGTTTAAACTATGGTTACTGTAGTAAAACCATGGTGATTTGAAGTGAGGGCAAATCTCTTAAAGTGTCTGTTGAAGTGACCAAATATAATATTTTCACTTTGGATTTGGCAGTAATATTTTTTCTCCTGAACATAACAAATAAAAAACCGTACTGAAACTGTGGCTCGAAAACCATGATACAAACTGAACCATAATACAGTTTAACCGTTAAAATAAACATTTTACATTAATTGCTTCAAAATTATTTCGAATAAAGTCAAGACACTGCTGATATAAAATTGTCAAGGGATATTTGATATCTTCATTAGTGTTGCCATGGCAACACTTTAATTGTTATTATTTCTATATTTGGGAGTTTTTGATGCACTTGGCATGCTTAAAATGTCATAAAATTTTGCACACACATCAGAGTCGTTGGCCATTAGGGCTCAGCTAAAGTTCACGCATGGGCGTGTAGGGGGGCTCTGTTGCGCCCCATTTAAAATGGGCATGTAAGACTCTGTAGCACCCCCATTTTCATCTATAGTCACCAAAATTGATACGTATATAGTTCTTTTCAACCCGGACATCTTTAATAATTATAGTTGTTAGCTCTGTCTAAAAGGAAGTCGGCCATTTTTGATTTTTTGAATATTGCAGTCTCAGTAACATGAGGAGGAGGAGTATTTAAAAGTTCAGTCACCACATTTAGACAACATTATGCCAAGATATTGAAGATGCTAAATTCTGAACAGATTTTTGATATATCGAACGGTGTTGCCATGGCGAGGCATTAAATTAATGGCAATAAATGCGAAACAGAAAGTGTCTTATATTTTCTGTGTGCCATGTGTGATTTAGATAAAAATTTAGATGTATGTTTAATCTTCGGGCCATCACATGGATGTGACTATTTTGGGTCATGGTCTTAGTGCCACAACCTGGCAGCAGGAAGTGTGGCTCTTACAACAGACTTTAAAATAGTCCTCTTATATTTACCCAAATTGCTTCAAAATTGTTTAGAATAACGCCAAATGCATGTGTCTACCTTGCATTGTTTTCCGAAAGCCGACAGGTGGAAATGGACCCATGGGCCCGTCATTGCTGCTTGCAGCTATATTTGGTAATTATATTGCAAAACCAAATGCCTGACTGCTCATTATACCATGTATTATACAATTAATTGCTAAATAAATAAATGAATATCAAATATTGATTTGAGTTTAAATTATTGTGTTAACTGAGAGATGACTCATGATACCCGGTGAAATATCACTTTATCTCATGACGTACGGCCATTATTCAGAAATATCAGACAGCTGGATGGTGTGATTGACTAATCAGAACAGAGTATTCCAAGAGCTGTGTAGAGTTTCAATAACATTTAAAAAAAAATTAAATGTCAAAAAACAAAAGCAAAAAAAAAAAACAAACAAAAAAGCCTGCTGCTTTAGATCAAATCACAATAATAAAAAAAAGCCATCTCAAGCCATCTTTTGCGGCCCGCGTTATGATTTCATCATCAAAAATATATTTATCAATAGCCCAAATGTATATGAATTTTGATGTGTCCATTTTCAGAAGTATTTTACTGTAGTTCTCTGTATAGGTGAATCACAGCACAGCTAGAGAGGAAAAATAAACTGCAAAAGGATGCAATGAATAACATGAGAGTAGTGGACAGTCTGCACATTCATAGAAACAGTCACTGCATCCGAATGTCCTTCCCTACTATACAGTATACCAAACAAAAGTATGCCAATGGAATAGTACTGAATGTCAGAATCCTCAGTATTCATGAAGCAGTATATGAGAAATGCCCAGATGACCTACTATTTCTGGTGAGATTCTGGATGCGTCTCAATCAGCACCTTAGCTTCCTTCCTATGTCATGAATCAGTATATTGTGAACACAAATTCAGGCACTGGCAAGGGTGTTCATCCACCGAACATTGGAACACTTATTACTTAATTACCTGATAATGAGCTTGCGCATTCAAGGACAGCTGTTATTAATCATAACCATCGATGTATAAATGACACTATCATTCATTTTCATTGAAGATAATCATACGTACAGTATATATATATATATTATGAAAGATAAATTACATTAAATAAAGAAATACAAATATAAAGGAGTGTATTTTAAACCTACTTTTAAAAATTTTATGGACTCTTTTAAAGAGAAAATAAGACTTTGGCATCATATTTACATGTGTGCTCATCTTCTAATGATTTGATAGACTTCAGAAGACATAACGACGTTTCCATTAAGGGAACATATTGAGCAGTGATACTCCCTGGTTTTTAAGCTGCAGTGTGGGATTTTTTAGGGAGTCAAAATTTCAGTGCACTAGAACAATTTTGCAATGGAGACAGCCCTTAAAATGGCTGACTCCCTGATCAGTGCCCTGACTTCTGAACTAGGGAGCAGATTGAGATGCATGCTCTGTCTTTCTTGCAAGTCGGTCCACTTGTCGGCCATCTTTGGAACACTCTCAGGCAGCTATTTTTCTATGTAAACAAGTGGCATAAAAGAGTAGCTCTTATCTACTTCATTGGTGTAAGATGGAAATTTGCAAAACGGTTGGTCATGATGGTACGATCAAAGATCATATTTAAAATCAGCAGTAACATCTGACTACCCTGGAATCATAAATTGTTGCTTCTTTACATCTGATTACATACATACACACACACACACACACACAAAAAATATTCTCGGCTTGTATAGCTAATGGACATGCACGTTCTCGAATTGATTGATAAGCAATGTCTGTATATAAAAGGTGATTGGCTCATTTACCTGTAAGTTGGGACTTCCTTTCTACACCCTTTGACCGTATGGCATTCCAATTTCTCCATAAATTTTAATAGAAGTGGCCCGTCTCTGGTGCTCATCATGATGACAGTCATAATAGGAAAAAAAATCCTGCTCTAAATGTGTTGAAATGCCTTCACGTAAATGCTTATTAGTGATCTGTGTTAAACGCAAAAGATGAAATTCTTTGCAACATGCTTTGAGAGCAAAACAAAAATGTATGAAATAGTCCCCATATTCTGGAAATACACAGTTGCATTGTAACGCCAACATTAATAATGTTTGTTTTCTCTCCTCAGGGATGTGATAAAGAGAATAGACCAATCTGAGTTTGAGGGATTCGAGTATATTAACCCTCTTCTGCTCTCCAATGAAGAAACTGTATGAGGGAAGAACACGGCCGATATTTATCTGCCTGCGACTCCACAAGACTACTGCAGCTGAGTTTACCTCAGCCTATGTGTTCACAAAGACAGCAGGATTCCCCTCTTTTCCTGTGTTAAAGACAAAAATGAATATTAATACTTCAAGTTTCCGATCCTCCCCAAGTTATTTTGGGGTTACACTGGAAGAACAAAAAACTGGAGAAACTTTGCAGAAAACAAATTGAACTATTCCCCAAATTTCAGTCATTGATTGTCTTCCTGCTTCCCAGCATCCTCTTTGATTTCGATGCCCATTTATGTGTGCACGCACTGTTGCCTGGACCTCAAGTAGGTTCCATCATTGTGTGCCTGCATCCATCAGAGACTACATTCCCCATCAACCCTAGCTAAATATGACAGTTCTAACTTATGTGCACTTTTATTTTCAGTTCAACTTAAGTTTTGATTCTCTTTAATCTTGTATGAGGTGCGACCTCAATCAAAACAAGAATGTACAATGTTTAAAGGTTCAAAATAAATGTTAAACCTTGTATTATAGTGTAGGTAGCCAATCAAAGAATTTATGGTGCCTTCTATGATGCAAGTGGCACATTTTAATTCATGACCATGATGGTTCATCCACAGTGAGTAACTGTGCTTCAAACAACTATGATGCTTTTAACCGTTGATTTTACTGAGTAAATGGAAGACAAAATTAGTTTTTTGAAGAAGTGCCTCAAAGCTACAAATTGTACTATGCTCCAAACTGCATGACATTGGACCTGAGTTAATTTTTCAATGCTTCATCCAATATGAATGTGGGCCACAGGTGTGATTTTTGCATAACACAAACACATTGATACAAATTTTATGTTGAAACCTGCCATCCGTTAAACAATGCTGTACAAAATATAGTACCACAAACATGAAGGTTGGACACTGAATGATCTCAAAGCCCAAAGACAGACAGTTTATTTTATTACAACCACACACTAAATTACACAAATGGCTGTTCCTCACTGCGATTAGAGGGTTTTGTGTTGTTGTAATCATGTCAATAATTATCATGTGATCTGTCATTAGCGTGCTGTTGAGGGTTAAGGGTTTGTGTACATCATTTTGTCACTGTTATGTGGTGGTAAAATTGTGCAACAGAATCTCAAAAAAGTGACAAAATGTCATATGACCTGAATACAGGATTCAAATTCCACCCAATACAATACTCAATAGGAAAAGACTGTTGGAATGGAAAGTCCACTTTTCCAAACCATTATATAATTTGATGACAAAGGCTGTGTTCGGAATGGAATACTAGCTCAATGCTTAATGAATACAGTGAAGTAGACGCTGTATTCTGCCTTCTTTTTTCAATAGTAAGTGAAACAATCAACATTATTTCATGATACATATATCAAACCGAGTAATTTGGATATTTGGTTACATTGTTGTCACATATGTGTGGCGTTCAGTTATCATCCTTGACATAAAATGCAAGGCAATTGAAATATTGTCGATTTATATTTAAATTTTGTTTAAAAATGCCTAGTATAAATGAGTAAGAAACGGAGATCACAGCTGTAATTACTTTTGTTTCATTCATCACACTGGAAATGTAAGGTCAAGTTGAGCTTATTGTATTGTGCTGTTGTTCACCGCACATTTTGGCAAATGTAGCAGGTCATCTAAGTATCCCATGCATACTGTACACAGTATATGTACATACTGCAAAGTTAGTAAGAGTGATTAAGTTATGTTATTGTATGCTATTCTATGCTATTGTATGCTATTCCGAACATAGCTATACACGCCTACACAGACCTTTTCCATCTGGAAAAAAGTAGGGTATATTTAAATTCCAGGCCACACAAAAAAGGTCTTTATATTTAACTTGAAAACCTGTATTTTTCCTTTAAAGAATCAAAACAACCAATCACAGGCTAGCTTGACTGATTAAGCCATCCAAGTGATAAGGTATTGTGTTATCAAACCACTAGATATGTTTTTTTATCTTCCATTCCCCCTTTTTCTTGGTGAGAGAAGAGGAAGACCACTCAAATGTGAATGCTTTGATGAAATCAGACCTGTATGAAGAACCACTGCCATGTTAACAGGATTAATTAGCTTCTTTTGTGTCAGACAGTAGTGAGATTAGCAGGCAGGCTAGAGCAGCCCAGGACATAACAAGCGTGTCGTACGTAACGATAACGAGGCAGAGAGCAAAAAGCCAGATTATCCCACTGACACAAATGAAAAGCTGGTACAAAAACAGGCACGAAATTTCTATAAGGGACACTCTTCTTTATGAATGATATATGGATGATTTTGACTGTTCATGACAAGAACTTAGATGCAAACTGTTATTTTATGAACTGGCAACTAGTATTCATATATAGGTTGACAGGCCTGATGCTGGTGTGAATTTTCAGGGTTTTTAATGTAAAACATGGTCCTACATCATTGAAAAAAAACTTGAACATTGCATTAGAAAGATGATGTGTGTGATATTTTCTATATAAAATAATTTATGCTATCCCAGTTTTGGACTCCTGCCATACAGTAGTAACATTGGCTAAAACAGTGGCATAAGTTTGGCACAGGATTATCAGTTTGGTTGACCAATGGAAGACAGCTTGGAACCCTGTTTGAAAACATTCCCTTTCTAAGCCCCTTGGTCGTTTCGCCATCCGACTAGGGGGGCCCAAAGAAAATCTAGCGGGGGCCCCCCAGCCCCCCCCTTAGACCCAGCCATGATCTGATGTAAAATGCATTTTCCAATTAGTGTGGGTAACTGATCAGATCTCTATCCAAGCTCATTGGAGATGCATTTGACTGCAAGTTTTAAATGCAATCCATCCAAAGAATATCCAGATACTATCCAGACATGACACGCATATTAATTCAAGGTGTAAATGGGGCCCAAGTCTTTCATTGGTCAGAAACCGAATTGATTTTTGCGGTTCTATTTGGTGCCACTTGTGGCAAAGAAATTATATCTTCACCTTTAAAATTTGCTTCATTTTAAATAAAACCTCATTATAATGCATTCATTCAAACAACCCCTTGTTTGCAACTGTATGAGAACAGGTACTATAGTATTTTACAAAGGACCAAGTAATAAAACAACTGCATTAAATTGTCCACCAGCTCGAGCTAATGTACAGAATTCATATAAAATGTGTCAGATGATTGTTCATTGTTCTTGATTTTATTCATGTTTATTTTTTAACTGGAATAAGTTTGACACGGTTCATCTTTGTAAATATCTGTAATATAACCCGTAATCATTTTCAAAAATAAAAAATAAATCTGTTTCTGCAGTGCACTATAATAAGAGATATCTGAAGTCAAAACAGCCAAAAAACTGCAATAAAATACAACATCAGATACCTAAAATCATTTGTAGTTGCTTGTTTGAGCAACTAACATAAAACTTAAGAAATTTCCACTCCATTTCCAAATACAAAAGCTGTTGCAAGCTGTTTTCTGCTTTTCTTCTGTTCTTTCCTCGTGTTGAGTCCAAAGCAAATTACGCTTTTATGAGTGTGCTACAGGGGGGAATACTTGTATATTTGAAGTGTGTGTGTTTTATATATTGTAAATGAAAGCTATAGTAGAGTTTCTGTGGGCTGTGAGTGGGAGAGAGATGTAAACATGTCTTTGGTCTTATAAGGTTAAGTCTTAAACATCTTGCATAACAACTGTAAATCAGCAAATGTTCATTGTAATGACTTTAGATTTCCTGTCTCGTGATTTCTGGGTTTGGAAACACAATTTGTGAGTTTTTAAAAAAAACTAAGCAAAACAACATTGTTCTGTGAGAATCTGGAGAACACATCAGTTTGGTACCAGTTTTGGTATTTGTCTTCTGGTTTGAGGCTCAGCATAAAGGAATTCCAAAATTGTATTCCATTTAAAGATCCGATGGCATCCAAATTAAAGTTTTGTAGCTTTTAGTCCTTGTCTGTTAGTTGAGGTCATATAGTTTAGTGTACCCCTAAAAGTTGACAAAAATATATTTTAGCAGATGTAAACTAAAGGCTATTGGCTATTTAAATAATAATAACAATAATAATAATAAAGAAATAACCTTAAACTTCCTTTTTCAATATGAATTCCATCAAAACAGGAAAGAACACTGCACTCGTACAGGCATCTGATGGGATCTTTATTTTGAATTCAAATTTTTTATATAAATATGACATTAATTCATAATGGTCAGAAAAATCATGTATAGAGTCTCATTGGGATGCAATGTAAAGATCATATGGAAGATAACACAGGGATCCAGCAGACTGGTTTATATAACACAACTGTTATCACCAGACAATATCTTCATTCATCTCTGATAAATACTGTGCAAGATGACTATCACATTCCATTTGGGAGAACCTGAAAAAGACCCAAGATCTCTTTTAAGTCTTTAGGAAAACATGCTATTGAGCAACACACACAGAACACTGGTGTAACACTAATTTTTCAGGGCTGATAAAAGTTTGGCCTGCCATGTATCAAACATCAAGCAGCTAGTCCATAAAAATATCTAACTGCTTAATACAAACTGTACAAATTGGGTTTGCCAGTAAGCTGTGGTTTATAAACCTAAAACATGAGGGTGCTAATGCAATACCATAAATATCTTGCACAATGAGTTTTGGAAAAATACTGTTTTTGAGTCCTGTTAAGTTATTGATCCCTCGTTTTCTTTCAAAATACATTTTGGAAGCAAAGCATGTTGACGTAAGTTTTGGAATGTTGAGAAAAGTTGTTTCTAAATATTTTACAGTTTAGCTTATTCCCCAGTGTTGCTCAAGAAACATTTATCTGGAAACACTTCAATAATTTAAGCTCCTTTTATTTCATCCCTCTTGCCATCCAACATTTCTACCTTCTTAACGTACTCAATGAAAACATATTTGTTAGAATTTGTGCACTTTTCCAGAACTGACTTATGCAGGTTTTATGTTAGAGTAGACCAGGGCTAGTTGTCACGTTTTACTCCAGTGAATAATTTTCAGGTTTATTTTTGAAAGTCATTTTCTGTATAGGCACATGCCTTAAAATCTTGATTATAAAAGGCTATATGGCTAATATCCTCCATTATTGCACAAGAAAAAAAAGAAAATGTTTATATTGTATGCAGCATGTCACACCATATAGGGTAAGCTGTCACAATGGGAACATGCCATTTAATGGCCTATTATACGCTTTTGATGAAAATGTAAACAGCTAAAGCATTATGAAACGCGAAACAATTAATGCAACAGCACAAAATGGGAAAGGTAACAAAAATATTAAACCACTGTTTAGAAACAAAAGATATTGTACTTAATTGTATACAGAGGCAAGAAAATGTATGTGACCCCTTTGGAGTCAGCCGGTTTTCTGCATTAATTGGTCATAAAATGTGATCTCATCTTCATCAGTCGCAACACACGACTTTGACAAAGACAAACACGATGGTGCTTAAGCTAACAACACACAAACAGTTTGTGGCACGGTGGAGGGCGGGGCCGGGTCGTGACTCAACACTCCCGGTCCCTTTAGGCTAATCAAGCCACCGAGAGGGATAAAGGCCGATTGGTGACCGGGCGTGGGGCATTCCAGCCCGGCCCCGCCCCCCTCCACTCTCTTATAATATTTTACGTCTTTACTGAACACATCCCATTAAAGATTCATGGTGCAGTGGAAAAAAAATAAGTGAACCCTTGATTATAATAACTAGTCGATCCTCCTTTGGCTGCTTTAACCTCAACCAAGCATTTCCGGTAGCTGCAGAGTATACCTGCTCAGTGTTTAGAAGGAATTTTAGACTTACAGAACTGCTTTAGCTCAGCCATATTCTTAGGATGTCTGGTATAAATGGCTCTTTTAAGATCATTTCACAGCATCTCTATTGAGTTAAGGTCTGGGCTCTGACTGGGTAGATTTTCTTTTTTTTTTTAAAGTCATTCTGTAGTGGATTTACTTCGATGTTTAAGATAATTGTCCTGCTGCATCACCCAAATTCTACTGAGCTTCAGCTGGCACACAGCCACCCTGACATTAACCAGCAGGATATCAAGTCGTCAAGTTAAGTGGTTTTATTGTCGTTTCAACCATATACAGTTAGTACAGTACACAGTGAAACGAGACAACGTTCCTCCAGGACCATAGTGCTACATAAAATAACATAGGACAAACACAGAACCACATGAGACTACACAGACTAAATAAAATACCTATATAAAATACCTATATAAAGTGCACGTGCAAAAACGTGTGCAAAAGTACGGGACAGTACAATACATTTCTAACAATGAACATTACAATAGGCACAGTGATAGACAGTGCAGTGCTGACCAGTACACAGTAGTGCAAAAAGATGACAGTTACTAAATGCCAAATGTAAACATAACATACTATGAGATAGTGTTCTATGGACATAGCAGTTATTGAGGTAGCAGACAGTTATAAAGTGGCAGTTATTAAAGTGCAACTCAGGACATGTGTGTGTGTGTGTGTGTGTGTGTGTGTGTGTCAATCCAGTCTCTGAGTATTGAGGAGTCTGATGGCTTGGGGGAAGAAGCTGTTACACAGTCTGGTCGTAAGGGCCCGAATGCTTTGGTACCTCTTGCCAGACAGCAGGAGGGTAAAGAGTTTGTGTGAGAGGTGTGCGGGGTCCTCCACAATGCTGGTTGCTTTGCGGATACAGTGTTTTATGTAAATGTCTTTGATGGAGGGAAGAGAGACACCGATGATCTTCTCAGCTGTTCTCACTATCCTCTGCAGGGCTTTGCGATCCGAAACGGTGCAAGTTCCAAACCAGGCAGTGATGCAGCTGCTCAGGATGCTCTCAAAAGTCCCTTGGCTGGACGGCCACTTCTAGGGAGAGTAGCCACAGTACTAAACTTTCTCCATTTATAGACAATTTGTCTGTGGACAGATGAATATCTAAACTATTTGAAATAAATGTATAACCCTTTCCAAAGGAAAAATTCTTGATTATAGGTCTTCTGAGATCACTTTTTTGCTAAGCATGGTCCATGTCAGCAGATGCTTCTTGTGAATAGCAAACTCAAAATGTTTGAGTGCTTTTTATAAATCCAAGTAGCACTAACCCACACCTCCAATCTCAATCCATGAACTGGATGCCAGGTTTGCTAACTCCTGACTTTTGTTGATTTTATTAGCCTAGGGGTTCACATACATTTTACAACTTACACTGTGAATGTTTGAATAATGTATTCAATGTATACAAGACCAATACAATAATTTCTGATTTATTAGTTAAAACAGATTGTTTTAAAAAACATACCAGATTTTAAGACAGATTTATACATAAATAATGGTAATTCCAAAGGGTTCACATACTTTTTCTTGAACTGTAAATATAACATTTTATAAATGTACAACATTTAAAAGATGTGACAACTTTGATATTTATTAAAAATACCCATCCAATTCTACCATGATTGTAGTGTATAATTTACCCTTGCCATAAATTATGGCAGTGTGGTTTTATTCTTTTTGCAAGTTTACCCAACAGCTATTACAAAAATATGATGATACTGAAATTATGATCATATTATTCAAATTGTTTGAATACTTTTTACTCAAAACCTTACAGCTACTGAGATATAGCCCTTGTGACAACTTTTCCCTGTGACGATTAGCCCCCTATATGTTTTTGAACTTATCACTACTTTATATTGTTGATATTTTTTTGCTCACTATTATAACAGCAGACACTGAAAACTACAATTGAAATGACAAAAAAAAAAAAAAAAACAACAACAAATAAAATGTATTATAGTTTACTGATGTGGGGTGCATTACATACTGCAAAAATACAGTACTGAGCAATGGTTTTTTTGTAGTATGTTGCAGGCTAAGAAGCACACAGAAACTGAGAGGTCACCAGGTCTAAAATGTAAATTTTACTTTTATAATACAGTTCCTTTCTCACCCCAAAACTACCCTCATTATCACTCACATTCATTTGTTTGTATTCCCTTTCCCTGAGACTCTTTCCTTTCCTCTTTAATCCTTTTTCCAACCAAGACGGCTTGCTGCTTCCCAGCAGCAAACCTCAAAACCATTCTGTGAATCTACACGTGCCAACCCACCATGCAGTTCCTTCATTCCGTCCATCAAGATTTCCATCTCTTCACCCATTTTTTTCTCTTTGGCCCTCAGCTCATATCTATGCCCTGGGAAACTCACTCTCCTACTCTAGACAAGAGTCTTCATTGTGTCTCTCTCCTGGGGCTGCCTCTGTTTGGCTGTGCTCTACAGTCTAGCCAATGTACACAGTGGGCAGAGAGCGGGCAGGGCACACGCCATCCCTGCTCTCCCAACAAAGTCCTCCCTTGTTCTAGGAAGTTATGCACTGCCCACCACACTGAAGCGCGCAGCACTCCCGGACCTCGTAAGAATCTGGTGACTTTTTGACCGATTTTGATGAATAACTGTCGTTCTTAAGAGTTTCTCTTCCTCCTCTGCAAAAGCACATTCACAGTCTGCCGTATTTCAACATAGTGTTTCCTCTTTCTGAGAAGTGGTCTAAAGTGTACAAGCAGGAATGTTCATAAACAGCTTGAAATTCGCAAAAGGGTTTTAAGTTTGCAGCGAAGTAAAAATTATGACTACAAAAGCCTGTATCACTGGTAACAAACAAAAAAATTCAAACATCAGTAATAAGAGTCATTAATTAATTAAATGTGAACATACAGTTTGCAACCAATGAATTGAATTTCTACCCTGCGCATTCCTAAATCACATGCACACAGCACACTAACTGCAGGCTACTTACTACAGCAGGACTATTGAAGCCACACTACTGCATTTGAGCCCAAGGACTACATCCAGTCAAGCAAGTTTTGCTATTACTAGGGTAAATATATTTGATCTATGGTATTAAAGTTTAACTAGCAAATACTAAATCAAAATGTGTTTATACAGTAGCTAGCTAGCCAGTAAATCAGATATGAAAAATTTAGCTAGCTAACACCATTTCATTGACAGCAAGCTCAATCGTGATGCTGTTTTTTCTGCCTTCTGCTAGCCAGTTTTCTGTTATCATACAAGAACGTAGGTAACATCTATTCATCTAGCCTATTTCTATTAATTTGTCCAGCATCAATTGTAAAATATTTTTACCATTCCAGAATATTCCAAATGTTTAGCTAACTATTTATATATCTTTGCATGCCATTGCATTAGTGTTTTTTACAAGCTTTTTTTCTAATCTTATTCTACAGAAAAATACCACGTGAGCCATCTGATGTGTGGATAAATTTCACCTCAGCCAACATAGAAGGAAAGGCTGTGTACATTTGCAAATACCGTGCAAAGGCCTATGTTAAGATGCTACAAAGATCAGGGCTCCAGACTAACTTCTTTTACTAGGAGCACGGTAGCCCCTAACTGAAAATTTTATCGGCACAAGCAGAACATTTAGGGGCGCACACCTTAAATCGACCTGCAACGATATTATTCACATTTTCCCCATTTTAACTGTATTACTGATAAATGCTTTGGTAATAAACACAGAAACTATAATGTGGTTTTATTTTAGTTCACAGTCACATTGTAATTGAATGGTGCTTAACAAATGCACATTCAGAAATGTAAACAAAGTATTATTATTATGGTCATAGCAGTGCAAAAATCAAAACAATTACATTAAATGTAAACATGAGGTAAGTGGTCACTGGTATTTACTGCCATTACAGCATCAGAATAAGTAAACAACTTGTGCCTCTACTAAACTGGAGACAAATTGTTTGCTTTATCATCTACTGTAGTTAACATACCTTGAGCATATGCAAGCTGGACTTCCATGTGGTCAATCAAAATATTCATTGGTTTCCCTTGTTGCAGGATCCTTGCATTTTCTATTTCACATTCTTTAGTTGAAACAACCGTATCACCATGGATCATGAATGAGAGCTATGGCGCCATTAATCTTCTCATGGGTCTTCTGTTTGAGTGAATCTGCAATAACGCCAATGAATTGCACACATGCCGTGTCGTTAGTGTATGTAGGATTAATTTTTCAACAAATCAATGTGACCCTTGAATTTGGTGAATGTAGTTCCTGCTCAGCCTCATCAGGTAGCTTCCTGCCTGCGAAATGCTACTGGAAGTGGCGATGCCGTTTCATTTGTGTATCTGTCTGGGCATATTTTATGTTTTAAGCTGCTGTGCTTCATTAAGGTGTCGTGTTTAATCTGTGCAGTGCCAGTTGCCTCGGCAAACTTGGTTTTCCCCGTATGTTGTGGACCACTTCTAGTGCAGTACATACAGTTCATGGTGTTGGGATTTTGGCTAAATCTAAGCCATGTAAACTCCCTCAGCCATTCTTGTCGGAAACTGTGTTCTTGCCTTTTTCGCCAAGGCCTCATCTGAATCTAACTTGTCGGCCTCTACAATTCGCTGCTCTGAAGGGCCTGGCTCTGGTACAGGAGGAGCAGTAGATGGAAAAAATGCATCAATGGTTCATACCACCATGGTTGACGAGTGTAGATGACGCTACCCACGCAGTTAACTAATCACTCACGGACCCAAATCTGGCAGACTCACTCCCGCCTCATTTTTCAACATGAAATAAAACAAAACAAAAAAATTGTCAAATTTGTAGGTCGCAAATGTGCGAGTGGTTGAAAAAAATACTCGCACTATCTCAAAAATAGTCACAAAATGCGACCATTTGGTCGCAGTTTGGAGCCCTGAAGATGCAGCAGCATAGAGCCAAGTGCCCAAAGTTTTTCAAATATTTCCAAAATTCCCCAGCTTAACTTCCCATGGAAAGTTTCTGGAAATGTAACGGACATTTTCCACCCCTATGCGTCCCTAATTTGGAATAACATGTACTGATGAATAGTGTACAAAAAGACAAATAATATGTAAATACTCTTCATTTTCTATTTCATCTTGATATTAATCTAGTTTGTGTACAAAATAAAATAAATAGCTTTCAGCATATTGTACCTTGGAAAATACCATGGAATTCTTTGTACCATTTGTATTAATAAAATATGAAAATGTGTAAGGCAACAGACAAGTTGAAATTCAAAAAGAAACAAAAAGTTCCATTGTATACTATACTGTATCAGTAGCCAATATTTATTGGCCAATTATTGACCAATCAGAACAAACCATCAGCATATCAGTCAAAAGCATAAAATCAGTTTACTGATAATTATGTATATTAATTGCATTCTATAAAGTTTACAATACATTCACTGTGTGTCATTTAAATAAATCCCTACAAAATAAATCAAATCTGAAAAAGTAAAAATAAAATGCATATTTTTATTATGTCAAATGTTTTAGAAGAGCAAAATAACAATTTTTATGATGTCATTTTTATTTTATATTTTATCTTTCATTGTGGTCTTCCTAAAAATGTTCTGTCATTTTATTGGCAGGCCGAAATTATTTATTGTTAATACATTTGTACTTCTTTGTACATTTTTTAAAGCATAATTATTAATCAAAACAGTGATCTGAAGACAAAATAAGGAGAGTAAGTGGCAAAATATTGGTATCAGCCTATAGGTTTTTTTTGTTAACATTGGACACTGACATTCCTATATTTTACCATGTTTTTTTTTAATTTTTATATATATATATATATATATATATATATATATATATATATGGTACCATAGTAATGCCATGCATATTCTATTCCTTGGAGTACCATGTAAAATCAATTGTCTATGAATTTGGTAACGATTCAATTATATAGATTTTCATGATATACTGTATATAAAGAAGTATGAGGGTATTACCATCTGATATCACCACTGTACACAAAGTACCAACACAGTATTTTTATGTAAGGAAAAGTTCTCAGAAAACAGACAAGAATTAAATAATTCTTTGCATCTTGCATAATGTGTGCACAATAACAGCTGCATAATGTTGCAATGTTTGTCAATCAAAGAGAAAGATCTGGTGCTCATATAACTAAACAAATATAGATCCCATCTGAACCAAGTTCCACTGCAGCGATGAGCTCACATCCAGGAGTAGGTTACATAACCATGGCTGCATTATCCATCCAGCACCCAAGGCACAAACACTTAAATCCATCTGATTTAAGGAAAATAAAATGTCTTTCTCCAAAACACCACTAATTTTATTTCTTGGCCATTTGAAAAAAGGTAATAAAATGCATAATCTCTTCATCTTACAACCTAGTCAAAATGCTTCCTGACAATGAATGTTGGTCTTGAGTGAGTGCATGTATGTTCTGGCTTTACCTTAAGGAACAGCTAAACATCTCTTGTGCCAAAGATTACCTCAGTCTTGCCTCTAGAATGTGTGCCTACCCTTACAGACTCTCTTGCTCCCTGCTAAAACCCTGAATGTGGTGGAGCATTGTGCCTGTGTAACTGGGGATCTTTGTTTGAGCAAAGATAACTTTTGTGAAGGACAGGTTAAGCCAAAACAACACCATCAAATTTAAACAAAATCTTCTTCTCTGACTATTGCTCTGACAAAATAAGATAAACGCAACACAAAACTGTTAATTTAACGGAGGAATGTAGGGATATCTTCGATTGTCTGTAGACTATGATGTTGTAACATAGGCATGGCTCATTAATATAAAAAAAATGATCCATCTTACCCTGTAGGAAAATGCATTATACTCATAGGGCAGCACTGCTTTTGATTTTGCTTCCAGCCCAGATCTAGATCCAGCTTCAGATCCTCCTGCACCCGATTTTGTTCCCAGCTCTAATCCAGATCCTCCAGGTCCTAATTTTTCTCCCATCACGGATCCAGATCCTCCTGTTCCAATTTTATTTCCAGCCCTGATCCAAATCACCCTGCTCCATATTTTGTTTTCTGGCTGAATCCAGATGCTCCTGATCCAGATTTTTTTCCCAGCCCTAATCTAAATCCTTCTGCTCCTGATATTGTTTCTTGGCATAATCCAGACCCCCCTGGTCCTGATTTATTTTAAGCCCGGATCCAGACCCACCTGGTATTGATTTTGTTTCATGGTTTAATTCAGATCCTCCCACTCCTGATTTTGATCCCAGCCCTGATCCAGAACCTCCTGCTCCTGCTCTTACTCTTACTCCTAGTCCTGATCCATATCCTTCTGCTCTTGCTTTTACTCCCAGCCCTGATCCAAAACCTACTGTTCCTGCTTTTGATTTAGTTTCCTGTCTTAATTAAGATGCTCCTGGTCCTGATTTTGGTCCCAGCCTTAATCCAAATCCTTTTGCTCCAGACTCTACTTCCAGTCCTACTCCAGATCCTCCAGCACACACTTGGGTTTCTGACACACTCTCCTCCCCCACTTGTCCTTGCCTTCCTGTCATGGTTGAACTGTCATGTCTGTACCTGTGCACAAAACCCATCTTTGTGTTCAATTTAATTCCCACGACTGCTTCACAGTTTGGGACTTTCTTTAACGAGCTGCACCTCTTGATGGCTGTCTTTCCATGATGCTCCAACTCACTACATTCACAACCTTTTTCTGCCAGGCCAAGCTTGTTACTTTGTTTGTCTGACAATGCATTACCTTCACAATTAATTTTTCCATCCCACTGGTGCTGCTGAGAAATTTCAGATTCATGATTTTCTTGATTAGTGAGTGTTGATGGTCCAGATTCCCCCACGTTCTGTACTACTGGAGGGTGTGAAGACGGGTTAAAGTCATTCACCGGTGGTAAGTGAATGAGGAAAGATGAAGCAGGCAGACCAGGAGGAGCATTAACATCTTCATCTGGACTGTACAACCTCCAATCACTTATTTTTCCTAGAGGAGCACTCTGAGGGAACTTAGAGAAAATAACACTGCATTGGAACACACCAAAGTATGATGTAATTATAGCAAACATATTTAATCCCAAATTTACATGTAGCAAAGAGCCAAATGAAAAATGCTACATTTTTACATATAATTTAATAAATAAATGTAAATTTATTAAATAAAAATGCAGCTTTAGACTAGAACTGCAATGCATCCGATTTCAGTGCTGTCCATCATCTCATATCCATGGAAAATTAGATCAAGCCTACTTTTCCCATGCACAGAAGGAAAATGTGAGATGTCTCACAATTAGAGGGTGGAGCCCTGCTTCCAAAGACAATGATTTATTACTGGCTTTTCATTAGTGACATTTTGGGTAAGGGAATGAAGTGTTCAGTGAACTAGCCTCATTAATGCTGCTGAGAGTATGAGATCATCTTTAGGCTTTACAGCATCTGTTTGCATGTGACATCCATTTCAGAACACAATACAGGAATGAATCTCTTATAAATTTCTCAGACAATTTTAAATTAAGCTATATAATAGCTACCATCTACCATGTTAATCCATTTACACTGGCGGACAAAACTTTGGATTAATGTATAGATTTTGCTGTTTCGGAAGGAAAAACAATTCAACTGATCACAAAGTATAGACAGGACATTACTGATTAAAAAAACAGCGCCATCACTATTTGATAAAAAGTCATTTTTGATCAAATCTAGACTGGCCTCATTTCCAGCAGCCATCCTTCCAGCAACTTATCCTTGAATAATCATGCCAAATTACTAATTTGGTACTAGAAAATCTCTGAAAGCTATTTGGTTTGTTAAATGAAGCTTAACATCATCTTTGTGTTTGTTTTAAGTTACCACATTATTCAATATACTGAAATGTCTTAAGGTCAATATTAGGACAAAAATTGCACACAAAAAAAAAAAGCAGCAGCTTTCTCTAGAAACTCGTCAGATAATCATTGTTTTGAAGAATGAAGGCTATACAATGCTTGAAATTGCCAAAAAACTGAAGATTTCAAACAAAGGTGTACACTACAGTCTTCAAAGAGAAAGGACAACTTGCACTAACAAGGACAGAAAGAGATGTGGAGGGCCAGATGTAAAACTAAACAAGAGGATAAGTACATCAGAGTCTCTAGTTTGAGAAATAGATGCCTCACATGTCCTCAGCTGACAGCTTTATTGAATTCTATCTGCTCAACACCAGTTTCATGTACAACAGTAAAGAGACGACTCAGAGTTGCAGGCTTTAAAAATAAAAGGTTAGAGTGGGCAAAGGAACACAGACATTGGACAACAGATAATTAGAAAAGTGTGTTGTGGATCTTAAACCCATTGAGCTTTTGTGGGATCAGCTAGACTGTAAGGTGCATGAGAAGTGCACGACAAGACAGCCACATCTATGGTAAGTGCTACAGGAAGTGTGGGGTGAAAGGTCACCCAAGTATCTGGACAAACTGACAGCTAGAATGCCAAAGATCTGCAAAGCTGTCATTGCTGCACGCAGAGGATTTTTTAATGAGACACTTTGAAGTAGTTTAAGAAGTTTTCACATTTTTTTATCAAATTAGTAAAAAAGTTAATTTTTCATGTTATTAATGTCCTAACTATACATTGTGATCTGTTGAATGCAACTTAAAAGTACACATTTCTTTCAATAAGGACAAAATCTTTACATTATTTTAAACTTTTAGCCATCAGTGTATTAATATCCAAACAACTCCCAGCAGATGTATAAGGAGATGTCCCAGCATAGAAGCCCCCCTCCATAAATCCAATGTCCTGTCATTGATAGCGCATGTTTTCCTAGGGAAAAAAGTTAGCGTAGAGCCCTGAGAGGACAGTTCAGACTGCAGAGAGGATTATTGGTTGCCCCCCTTCAAGAACTTCCAAAGTGAGGAAAAAGGCTGTAAAAATCACTCTGGATCCCACTCACCCAGCCCACTACCTTTTTGAATTGTTGCCTTCTGGCCGACGCTTCAGAGCCCTGAGCACCAGAAACGTCAGGCACAGGAACAGATTTTTCCCTCAGGCTATCCATCTCATAAACAGTTAAAGCCACCCCATTGAGCAATAATTTATGTGCAATACACAGTTTAGTCTAGTTATACTATCTAACATATCCTCTTCTGCCATTACATACAAAGGAAAAAAGAAAAGGTTTTTGCACTGTACATAACATACTGTATTTTTGTACTTTATATAACGGATTTGTATTAGATTTGCAATACGAATGTGTAAGTGTGTATGTATGAAGGTGTGTGTCTGTGAGTATGTACGTATATGTCTAATAATTTTTTTTATTATTATCTATGTCTTGCTGCTGTTTTTTTTTTTTTTTTTTTTTTTTTGTATTGTTGTGCACTGGAAGCTCCTGTCACCAAGGCAAATTCCTTGTACGTGTAAGCATACTTGGCAATAAAGCTGATTCTGATTCTGATCTGTAAAATGTATGGATATGCAGAGATATGCTCATCATTTTGCACTGTAAATTTGTAATTTAGCATACCCTTTGTTTAAATTTCCATTTGATTTTGATTTCTGGATAAAACTTTTAACAGAATGTCACTCATGTTACTTAGATACGGCATTGTTTTCTGGCTTTAAATCTACTTTTTAATTTAAATAATTACATTGGATTTTGGCACATTAATTACATATTTATCGCATTGCATAATATAGCATTATCCAACAAGTTTCTTTGTATTTTTCAATCATATCATGCAGCTCTAATTGATTGTATTAGATGTCAATACTTCGATATGCACTACCAGTCAAACATTTGGGCACACCCTTTTTATTACTTTTTCACATTTTAGTATAATAGTAGCCTATGAATGCTATGACATTTCTCAAATGTTTCGATGGAAATTATGTAGTGACCAAAACATGTTTTGTAAAGAAATTAATTCATTTGAGCTGTGGCAGTACAATATGTAAGAAGAGGCAAGGGAGGCTAAACCTCCTCAAAACCTATTCAAATTAAACTTAAAAACAAGTGATTTAACAACAACAATTTACCAACTACCTTGCATAACTCAGATGCATATAATGTAACAATGTACAAAAAAAAAATTCATACACAGTGGCCCAATACGGTTTTAACAAGGAGTTCTAATAAATGTAAATAATAAAAGTTTTCATGATTGCGGTTTTAAACACTGTACAAATGCCAGAGTCCGCCAGTATAAAAGCTCCTCCTCTTATTATTAAACTGGCCAATCAAAATGGACATTCAAGGCAAAACTGAGGTAATTATTTAGAAATGTACATTTATAATAGCAATTCAAGAACAAATCAGAAATCACTAAACAATAAAGCAAGGCACATAAGGCACATCAATTCTGCTAAGAGTACCAACATTAGGACCTAAAAATAAATGTACTAATTAAAAATAAATTAAAAATGATTGAACAAAATTACATCTTCTAACAAATCAAATTCCTGCATAATCATGGCAAATTTGCAGGCTTGTGTATTTTTCATACATTTTAACTATGAACAATTGCAGAATAAATTTCTTTTAAAGACATTTTAAACTTTGATGCATGTATACAGCTTTACATGAATCCAAATTCTACCTTCTTGCCATCAAACACTTAAAAAAAAAATTTGGTTTCTAGAAAATGTAGGTAGCAATTGGACCTTTTTCCAGTAATACAACATATATTTCCAGAAAATGCAGTAAAAGATGATTAGTTGTCCTTAAGTACACTTGATTTAAAAAATAATCATAAAAACAATAATATTTGTGTCAAATTCACCAGAATTCTTAAAAATTCACTTGTAGGATATCATTAATAAGCATTTAAAAATAAGTTTGGAGGCAAAAATAAACATTCTTTATATTATTCCGCAAAAATAGCCAATCAGCTTTCAGTATCAATGAGAGCCTCATCAAGAAATTTAACCAAAATATCGATGAAATCCAAATTATTGAAGAACCTAAAAACAAGTTAAAGACTCACAAAACTAATGAGCGGAGGATGGAGTTGCTTCTTATAGGTCAGTAGATGTTAGACGAAATGGGGCCCTCCATTCATTTGTTTTGGTCGTAGTCTGCAGATGGCACTGCATGACTGATTATTCCGTTTGTTGAGCATAGACTAATTTTGGAGAGGGAGAGATGGTCTGTGCAAAAAAGCATAAATACAGGCCAAATGATATATGAAAATAAAATGTTGTGGTTTGATCAATCAATACTGATTTACATATAAATATTTGCCATCACAGACAATTTCCTCAAAGACCGCCACTGCATTTTAACATTAGCTTTTTAAAAAAAAAAATTTTTTTTTTTTTTGAGAAACATAAATTGAGATATTCGTATACCATGGTATTTACATGGTACTTCTCTATACACATGGGAAATTATATACTGTAAGGGAAACATGTTCTTATTCAAAACAACTCAAATACACTCCATTCATATAAATATAAATCAGTGTAAACAGACTTCCTACCTGTCCTTAGATGTTTTAATGCAAAGTAGTTCTACTTTCCTGTAAAGTGCATAAACCCTCATTTGTCTTTTTAATCCATGACAATTGATCGGATCTACACTCCTCAACAGCTGACTTTTTCCTCTTTATGTTAGTCATTCGCTTGTTAAAATAGGCATATCTAGCAGATGTACATATCTTTTCCAAACTACGTGGGAATTTCTTTGAATTACTTCCGTGTTGTGTCACAAAAGTTTTGGGAGTTAAAGCTGCACGCGCATTAGAAGTGACACGATAGCTACAGTATTTCTTTGGTCAAAATATTCAACATAGCGTTTCCATGTCAATACAAATCAGAGCAGTATTGATATAGACAACCAGTAAATGCTAATGTTTTTTTAATTTTATTTTTATTTTACTATATATATATATATATATATATATATATATATATATATATGTGTGTGTGTGTGTGTGTGTGTGTGTGTGTGTGTGTGTGTATAATAAAAAAAACATTAGCATTTACTGGTTGTCTATATCAATACTGCTCTGATTTGTGTGTGTGTGTGTGTGTGTGTGTGTGTGTGTGTGTGTGTAAGTTATTTAACCAGAACAACCAAAAATAAATTATTTTGTAAAATAAAAATAAAATGGCAGCATTCACTGGTTTTCAATACTGCTCTGATTTGTATTGACATGGAAACTCAGTGCATATTAAATAATACTACATTTTAATGTTATTTTATTTTTATAAAATGGTTAGATTAACAAAAGTTTAGGTTTTTATACTTGTAGGTTGCTCTGGAAAACTTTTCTTTTTGGAAATAAAATAACCTGGATGACTTCTGTATCACAAAGTCAGATTAGTAGAATTGAGACTTTTAAGGATAAAAACTACTCCAGAACTATAATTGGAATAGGCCTAGGCTACACCAAAAATATCAACTAAATAGCTTTCCAGTGGTCATGGCGTGGATGAAAGAATCACACACACAATATTCACATCAGCATCAACATCATGATTGCATTATAAGGAAATGTGATGGTAAAAAAAAAAAAATACAAATAAAATTAAATACATTTCTGAGCTCTGGAGAGGCTGAGGAAAGGATTGGAACCATCTCTTCTCTGGATGAGAATTCCAAAAGGTTCTAATGCTGACACTGATGGTTCCATAGCCACACAGTGAGCGAGTACAATAGCAGATGAGTTTTGAGTAAGACTGGGCCGTCTGTTGGGGGATGGAGCCGGGGAGACTGCGTCCAGGAAAGAGCGTTTAAGTTGTCGTTAGGACCTGTGTGAGGCAATGTTGTGATCCGTCACCATGGTTGCCTGATGAACGGTGAAACATTTTAAAATAGCGGGTACTACCCAAGTCCTTCAAAACGCTAATTTTCTCAATGCACTGTGGTAGAAGTGTGAGATGGAAAGCAAGAGCATGAGTGGATTAAAGGTGTTGTTCACCCTAAAATTTCTGTCCTCATTTACTCAGACTTCTGCTGTTCCAAACCTGTACATCTTTCTTTCTTCTGGGGAACACATAATGAGAAGTTGGCAGAATGTTAGTCTCAGTAAGCATTCTTTTTCAATGTATGGGGAAAATGCAATGAAAGCAATTGGTGATGACTGAGGCGAACATTCTGTATAACATATTCTTTCCATTCCACGGAACCAAGAAAAGTCATATGGCTATGGAACAACTTGAGAGTCATTAAACAATGACAAAAGTAATTTTATGGTGTACTAGGCTTATTCCTAGTCTGGTCACGGTTATTTGATCTAACCGTGGTTATTTCAAATCAAATTATTACAAATAGATTATTGTGCACTTTAAATTCATATCACATTTTACTGTCCAAATAAGGAAATGAATGGTGGTCTTATTCAATTGAACATCTCACTGAGCCGCTACGTGGACCACACTAATGTACTCCTGAAGAGCGCGTGAAGATCAACTGCTCCAGGACTTGTTGATGCAGGCCAATAGTTTGCCCCTTCTGAAACAGTCACATCTTTTCCATGACCATGGGATACATCTTCCAACATGGTTGTTTAAGAAATAAGAAGCTACACACTGCATCAGTTAGGGTTAAAATAATTGTTGCCAGCTGAAACATATTAATCACTGCAATGATGATCCAATCATAGGCTCGTAAGTATCTGCTTATTTAAATCCAAAAAGCAAATTTTTTTGTTTTGGCCAGACAGTGCAATATTAAAATATTTCTATCTAAAATTATTTACTTTCAAACATAACTTTAATGCTCTCTGATTAAACCCACGTGTCCTTATTTAACCTTTGAGATTGTTTCTTAATTCTATCACCTCAGGCATGACACAGGGCTTCTCTGTGTCACTGTGTGTCAATAACACCACGTGTACCCCCAACAACAATTAACATTTGTCAGTACACAATCGTTAAATTAAAGTGAAACCAGAGCACTTTGTATTAACTAAAATCCTTGTTTATTGAATGCATGTGCAAGAAAACAACAAAGGAGATTGCTGAAATCACTGGAATTGGACTAAGAACTGTCCAACGCATTATTAAAACCTGGAAGGATTGTGGTGAACCGTCAGCTTCACAGAAGATATGTGATCTAAAAAAAATCTTGAACGATCGTGATCGTAGATCACTAAAACGCTTGAAGTCACATCGTAAAAATCGACAGTAGAACTCACAACTATGTTAAATAGTGAATTTAAGAGCATTTCCACACACACAATGTTATGAGAACTACCAGGATTGGGACTAAACAGCTGTGTGACCACAAGAAAGTCACTTGTTAGTGAGAATAATCGGAAAAAACTTCTTCAATTTGCTAGGGAGCATAAAATTGGACTGTGGAGCAATGGAAAAAGGTCATGTGATCTGATGAGTCCAGATTTACCCTATTCCAAAACAATGGGTGCATCAGGGTAAGAAGGGATGTGCATGAAGTGATGCACCCATCATGCATTGTGCCCACTGTACAAGCCTCTTGAAGCAGTGTTATTATCTGGGAATGCTTCAGTTGGTCAGTTCTAGGCTCAGCAACGTTATGCAAGTATATTCCAGGATGACAATTCCAAGATTAATCTTGCTCAAATTGTGAAAGGGTGGTTCAGAGAGCGTGTGGAATTATTTTCACACATGAATTGGCCACTACAGAGTCCTGACCTTAACCCAATTGAAAGTCTTTGGGATGTGTTGGAGAAGACTTTACAGAGTGGATCGACTCCCCTGTCGTCAATACAAGATCTCGGCCAAAAATGAATGCAACTCTATATAACTTTAAACTTTATATTTTTAGATTTAAAATATAATTTTTAAAGTCATTCATAAGTTTTTATAGCCTGAAATGATATTATGTACAGTAACATATGAATCAATTACTTCTTATGCTTTATGTAGCGCACATACACCTATGACAAAAGCATGATAATTTGTATGACAATTAATTGTGAAAGCCCGTGAAAACAGATAATTAATAAATCATGAGAGCCCTAAAACAAACAATTAATCATCATAATCGCCCTTATTTTTTTGACATAAAATGTATTCTTGACAGCCCTAGCCTATTGCTTTAAGAGACTGTCCACAAGATGAGTCTGACAGGCTTCACTGCATGCAGAGCTCTTCTCTGCCTGTATCTGTTACCAAACCTGACAAGCTGTCAGCATGTAACCAGAGGAGCCTGAGTTGGGTCTCCTCCAGAGAGAGAAACATGGGCTCAGCCTCTTACCAGATTGATTAAGCCGCAGGTCTGCCCTTCTTCAGAAAGGTCGCGGCTCTAACAGATTTGACTTGTCAGACAGTTGGCACAGTGTAGGTTACACAGCCAGTGCTAGGAAAGTGCGACTTTATGCTTAACTCTAATCCATGTGTTTACAAAACATCAGGATTTATCACTGCTTATAATTCTCCTTCTTTAATAACAGTAATGCAGCACTTATCTTTGGTTTCTTTTTATCTAGGCTTGTGAGATATATGTTGATCCAGTTTGTTAAGAGGATATTGGTGTAACTTGGAAATAGATGTCTAAAAAGAAACTGGTTGTCAACAACAATATCAACAACAACAACAAATTAATCAACTCTTAAACCTCTCTTAATGCAGTTCATAACCTTTTAATTACAACCTACCAGATACATTTTTATTTTTCACAATACTTTATTACTGTTTATCCTCCTCTTTCAGAGGACACAATTGTGTTGGCTTTTTTTTAAAAGTAAATAAAAAAATTCATGAGTCTGATTCACTGATTAGCACACTGTTAATAGCACACAAAAGCAAACATGTGTATTGCTTCTGCCATTTAAAATACTGCTGCATAAATTTGAATAGGTAATTGACCTTCTACAGTGTAATTATTGCAGGTGTGTCATGACACCTTTCACAAAAGGCAACCAATCTGAATGCCTTTGCTTTTTATGAGCTTTAAACAAACCTGTTTTTTTTCTAGCACTTAGACACAAAATGGATCTTTATCTCCAAGATATCAATAGATTTCTTCTAGATTTGCTTAGCATCTGCTATTTACAGCTATCTAAATAAAGCTTTATCTGTTTTAATCTGACTCTAACCCGTCTAATCAGTGTCAGTATCCAACAAAGGACTTTTTTTTTATCCCAAGGACAAATATAGAAACATGTAAAGTGAGAAGCTTTAATTGGATAAAAAAGACTAATGAAAAAAGTTGTATAGTATTTTATTTTTGTATGTAGTTATTGCATTTGTACATACAGTGCTTGCTTGAGGACTGCACATCAATTAAGTGAGTAATATTTGACATTTTAAAGTAGGCAAAAAAAACAAAATATATAAATAAATTAAAAGCTGTTTCCATTCACACCACACATTTGAATACATTTCCATATTTGTGCAAAAATGACTTAATGATTATATTTTGGTCAAACTCACAAGGCTTTTCCAAAATCCATTATGTATGTAAATCCATATAAACGTTTAAAAAGAATCAAAGGCACTGTTAAAGATAATTTATTTTTCTCAGCTCGTATCACCAAGTGGTAAAACCAGATCAGATATTGAATTTTTGTGGAATAACTTAAGCTTTTGAAATCACAGATAGTCAAAATACAAGGTGGATTAAAGACTAAGATTGATTTACACATCTAGGCTCAGATTCGGTTAAAATATCATAATTCTATGATATAATTTCTATGTTCTATGTTCCATCACATTTTGTGTATCCCCCCTTTTACATTAATGATTGATATCAAAGCGTTAGATCACCCAAACAAGGAAATAATTTACTCACCCTCTTGTTGTTCCAAACCCCTAAAACTTTAATTTGCTTTCCTTACATCTTTTTTCCATGATGACTGAGGCTAGCATTCTTCCTGACATCTCCTTTTGTGTTCCATAGAAGAAAGTAAGTCATGGGGGTTTGGAACAACAAGAGGGTGACTTGTTATGTCAGAGTTGTTATTTTTGGTTGAACTATCCCTTTAAAATATGACCTGTACATCTATATCTTACCTTAAATCAGTGGCATACACTGCTTTTTTGTAACATAGCACATTTGCTTCAAATTGTAGTTGCAGCTGGTGAATTGAAGCTTGTGCATCAAGCCATTTGTCTCATTGTAGTAATCAGACTGAAGTAGCATCTCCTTGGCGCTAGAGGGAGCTACTGCAACAGATTACCTATGTCTCATGCTAAAGGTTGAACTTACTCTATTTAAAATGATTAATAAATCACAGGGAAATGCACTGTACTGTAGTGACCGAAGAAATGAGTTGGCCATTGCTGAAATGAGCCCCATAATCATCCAAAGCTAGCCATAACATCCACACAAAGGCTATACTGATTTAGACCATGTGTTAGATAAATATAGGTCACAGACATGACTATTCATGACTATTCACAGACAGGGAAAATCTCTATCAGTACAAACCCTCTGTCAGTCTTAAAAATGATGTTATAACATTAGCAATAATTACCATGCAATTACATGATAATGATAACATGATCATTTTTGTGGAAAAGATGACAGTGATGACGGAAGGTATAGTATTATAATTGCTAATATGACTGCCATAGCATTATATTTGCCTTGTCACATCATACAAATGTTTAGAAAAACATTTATTATTCTTGTAGTTTCAGTTCTTTCCCAGTTCAGTCTGCTGTACTCAGCTCAGTCTGGAGTTCTCAGGAAAACCAATGCATACAAACTCAGACCGCAGTCAGTCTAAATTAGAGCGTCTATTTCAGACTCCACCCATCAACCCACTGAACATACGACCTGCTTGCATTCTTAACTTATTTCCTCCTCTGTGACAAATGTTCAATGTACAAATGTACAATGTTCAAATTTGACAAACCATTTGTGTACATGACATGACCTAAAATGGATAGCCTCTACCCTTATTAATTGCATATATGCATGTATTGTTTGTAATGTATGTAAATTATGAATTTATATTGCTTTGGCAATTTAAATGTTTTTGACCATGCCAATACACAAGGCTATTTCAGTACACATTTTTTAAAAGCCTTTTCAGCTTAACTGTAAAGAAAATTTCCTGGTGCTATTTTACTACACCATCAATAGAAAAAAAATGAATTGTATTTTGCATATAGGAAATTAAACCTATTTTAGGGTCTTTAAGACTTATTCCAATTTGCATTACTGGAACGCGAAAAAAGATGGTCATTATGATGTTCCCATTACCGACCACAACATTAAAAAATATATATATAATTTTAACTGTGAAGTATTGTTATGGTAATGAGAATCAATCAAAATTATAATAGTAAAATGTGCGGATGCTTTATGGTAATAAGATTTCTGGGTAAAATGTGCTAATGTGCCCTGAAAATGATGTCACAATTCATAAATATAATATTAATTTTTTTGGGATTTCAGTCTTAAAATTGAGTAACAACAAAAACAACAACAACAACAACAACAATATACATTTAATAAATAACATGAGATAATTAAAGGTGAACTTGGATGCAGCATCATTTAAAATTAACATTTTTCCATTTCAGATGAGATTGCAGAGATGTATTCACAGTTAGCCATGATAACTTTAATCAGAGAGTGAAAGTGTCAAATAACAGGATGGTTACTGAGATTAAGCTAGTAGTATTCGGCTGGTCATGTGATTCTAACATGGCAGCCCCCATGTGCGGACCCTCTCCATGCAGAATAGCTTTTTAAAAGGTTACTGATGTGACTGGAGTCTTCATTTTAATGTGAGTGGTCATGATTTCCTACATATATTGCACAATTACAATTCATGTCTTTAGGAAGTAAACTTTTTTAATGAAGAAATGACTGAGAGCACCTTTAAATAAACAACATTATAGAATTAAAAGTAGCCTAAAAAGAATGAAGTAAATATAAAAGAATAAGACTAAGTACAACAATAAAAAAGTAGGGGACAGTGATAGTAATAAGTATATGTAGTGACTTCCCTATAGCCTTCCCTCTCTACAGCAGAGGGGAGTGAAGGCTGTTTCTTTGAAGAGCCACAGCCTGCGGAGTCAGTCACATTCTTGGCTGGGATTCAATGACTGAGCCAGACACATACAAACACACACACACACACACACACACACACACAGAGAGAGAGAGAGAGAGAGAGAGAGAGAGAGAGAGCTCACTGACTCAGTCATACTCAATTGCAGGGGCAGAGGAGCGGAGGCGACGCGCCGTGACCGGCTGCACCGATCTCTACTCTCGCAAAAAAAAAAATAAAAAAAAAATAAACGGATTTAATGTGCGTGGATTGTGTATTTCACTGCTGAATTTGAAGTGGGGGACGTTCGGCTTCCCGTGGAATACTTTTGTTGCAACTTGCGCGCTTGGGTTTCTGTTAGCCTACATTTGAGTTTTCTGTCCGCGCCTGTCTGTGGATATGGACAGAAGAGAGCGCGCTGCAGAAGGCAAGCCGGTGGCAACATTTGTCTAATTTGGGGAATCGGGGGGGTGGGATACATAGATAATTAATCGATGTTTGATGAAGCCCTTTGCGCCTTATTGTGCTTATTTTCAGAGACTTGGAATTAGAGACGAGGAACGAGGACCTTTGAGTTGTTTCTCTAACCAGACTCTCGGTTTTACTTTTAAAACGGTGCGTAAAACATGGAAACGGTAACGCGACAGAGTTTCCAGCCTCACCCGGGACTGCAACAAACTCTCAAACAGTTCCACCTGAGTTCCATGAGCTCTCTCGGAGGACCGGCCGCTTTTTCGGCCAGATGGCAACACGATCTGCTCTTCAAGAAGGACGTGAAAGACCTCCCGGAGTCCATGCTGCACCCCCCGCCTATGCAGCCTCCTCCGGTGATGCCGGGGCCGCTCTTCATCCCGTCCGACCGCTCCACCGAGAGGTGCGAGACGGTCCTGGAGGGCGAGACCATCTCGTGCTTCGCGGTAGGCGGCGAGAAGCGCCTGTGCCTGCCGCAGATCCTGAACACAGTGCTGCGGGACTTCTCGCTCCAGCAGATCAACTCGGTTTGCGACGACCTGCACATCTACTGCTCCCGGTGCACCGCTGACCAGCTAGAGATCTTAAAAGTGATGGGCATCCTGCCGTTCTCCGCGCCGTCATGCGGACTCATCACCAAGACGGACGCTGAGCGCCTGTGCAACGCGCTCATCTACGGGGGAACGTATCCTCCACAGTGCAAGAAGCAGATCTATAGCGGCTCCATAGAGCTGGAACTCACCGACAAGAGCTTCAAGATTTACCACGAGTGCTTCGGGAAGTGTAAGGGGCTGTTCGTCCCAGAGCTCTACACGAGTCCCACCGCGCCCTGCATCCAGTGCATGGACTGCAGACTAATGTACCCGACCCATAAATTCGTGGTGCACAGTCATAAATCGCTGGAGAACAGGACTTGCCATTGGGGCTTTGACTCGGCCAACTGGAGGGCATATGTTCTTCTGAGTTCGGATTACACGGGGAAAGAGGAGAAAGCGCGTCTGGAGCAGCTCCTGGATGACATTAAGGAGAAATTTGATTTCGCCAATAAATATAAGCGGAAAGCATCAAGGGTGAGCAGTTTTATCTTCTTCTTCGTCTTCTTTTATGCAAGAAGTGTCAACTTTGGAAAAAGGCCAAGATTTTCCATATTCTTTAGTGACACAAACTTAAGACTCATCAGTAAGTAGTCGTTTGGCAGACTTACAATATACTTATTATAGAGACAGTCCCTATGGAGCAACATGAGGTTAAGTGCCCAAGGGCACATTGTCGATGTTCATGAGTCAATTCTGTTGGGGTTCGAACCAACAATCTTTAAATTGCTAGACTAGATCTTTTAACCACTAAGCCACACCACCAGTATGTAGCATATAGTAATGCAGTATTGCATTGATATATTCCAAGAAGTATTAGTTGCCATTCTCAGAAGAGTGCTTGAAAAAGGGCCAAGAATGCCAGTGCTTTGGTGACCCAGTCTTCATACTCGAGAGACTATCACAATATTGGTTTCCCATTCTGAATGTTACAACCTGATATCCAGGCATGAGATGTGGATTCTGTGGTTGAATATAGAGATATAATAGTCATCATGGTGGCCTAAATTTAATGCCATAAAATATTTAATTTGAGCAGACCAACATAAAAATTACATAGAGGATTTCTAGGTGGATCTGGGGTTTCACATAAAACATTGACTTGACCAATAACCAGCCTTCTATTGGTGTCATGACCTCTGTCCCATTGGCCTTTACTGTAGATACAGTGCTGACAGTATAAACAAACAATCATTCAGGGCCATTAAATGCCAAAGTGGTTGCAGTGTCTTTAAGGGCTTGGGCAGCATTCGTGTCTAGTGCTTGTTCCTTATCATTTTGTTCTTCCATCTGTCTCTCTCGAGCCCAGCGTGACTTCCCATGGCAATGGTGACATGTTATGGTCATTCTGAAATGGGTCGTTTTGTTATCAGGTACTTGACAGTGGATGTGTTTGTTATGATCTGGCCATTGAGTGTTTAATAACTGGGCTGTTGAGTTGAACCACTAGAGACTTGGGGGAGGGAAACATGTTCTCCAAACTGCATTCCAAGATATCATTGTGCTTGCTTATATTTTGTGGTTTATATATGCGTCATAAAGCTCATTTATGTAGATCATTCTCTTCAGCAGACAGGTTCCTGTTTGTGAGGTAGAGGATTAGAGGAAAAGTTTTTTTGTTGTTGTGTGCAGCCCTCTGCAACGCATGCACACACACACACACACAGACACAGACACAGACACACACACAGACACACAAACACTTCGTGAATGGCAGGCCTGGTCATTTGCATGAACTGTTCCCCTTGAATGGAGCTGATGATGCAGGGATTGGAGTATTGTGGTGGAAACGGAATATGAACCAACAAAGAGGTGCATTCACCAACATCTCCTCCCTCCCATCTCTCTCTCTTTCTCTCTCTGATCAGCCTTTCTCCACCCCCTCTCACCCACCCGCACACACATACTGTCACTCCTTCACCCAGTTACTTTTCATGTACAGAGCTAGAGAATGTAAAACAAGGCCGTTTCAGAAACAGGGAGAGTGTGCTTACACACATTGATGTGTGTGTGTCATATGTGAACAGGCCACACAGTGAGTGAATGTCATTGCCTTGTTAACATTGAGCTGTTTCCCTCAGACTCAAGTGAGACCAAAATGTCCTGGAGCTCTCTGCGTTATCACATTATCAGACCCCCCCACTGCAGGCATTTTCCATCTCAAGAGCTTTCCTGCCTCTCAGGACACACAAGAGGTAACACTTAAAAATAGTCTGGATACATAGAGAGGAAGTGGAATATATCTGTAGATCTATCTAGAAAGGAAGAGAGGGAGAGATTTGGTGTATTTTTACATATGCCAACTGCCTGGTTACCCCTTTGCCAGGAAGAGCCGGAATTTGACACTGATGACTTCATAATGGCTTCTCGCACAAATGCAACCAAACAATTTCATTATCCAGTCAGATATTTGTATCAAAAGGCTCAGGCTTTCATATACATGCTTTCTGAAGAGATGTAAACATAATGATTTGTATATTATTTGAGTGTGTGGTCTATTCTGAAGCTCTGTTCCAAAACTTTTGAGCTGCCTTCCAAGGCTGCATCCATGGAACCTCAAAATTGAATGATTTGGAACACTCTACAGGTAGCAACTTGGCACACCACGCAAATATTGAAGCACTCAGGACACAAAACTCACACATTTGTCCAATAGCATTTAACATTAGCATGTTGCTATGCTAACGGCACCATACTGTAGTAAGTTTGAAAATGTGCTGCACACAAATATTAAAATATATTAAAAAAATCTGGACTTTTCAGTATTGAATGAAATGTAAGTAGCTATTATTTCTCTCAACTCAGAGCTTGTGTCAGTGTGTGCAATTGTGACAGAGTGATTTTGTTTTTTTTGTATTGAGTTATTTACAGAGCTTACTGAGACGTTTCTCATCTATGAAAAGTAGTCTGGCAGTCTCTCTCTCGCTCTTTCTCACACTCTCTCTTGCTTTCTCTGGGTGTGGTGAAGGAACTGCCTCTTTCATTGCTGCTTGCTCGGAGAAGGTCACAAATTGTAGTTACTCAACCCATCTCGACATATATGTGTGTTTATGTGTTTGTAAGTGTGTGTCTGTCTGGTACTTTCAGTCTGCAGCCGGAAGACGCGACAAGACAGGATGTTCTGTGCTTCTGTGTTCCCAACACACACATATTCATGCTGCTGCACTGTTAATTAAGACTAAAATTTTCCTAGCCATTATGTCCTGTCAAGTTGTCTTTGGTCCAAACACGCTGTCATTTAACTTTCTACAGGGACTACTAGTGTTACACTTGTTTGTTGAGATGAATACGGTTATTGCTACAAATCTCCTTTCGAGGGTTCAAATGAGTTTGTATGACTGACCATTTGGCAAACAAGGTTTGAGTTTATTGAACTCTAGAATGCAGGTTCAAAGTGCTAGGTGTGGATTTCATGAGCAATCATGATTTTTTTTTTTACAATATAGCAATGTCTGAATCTGATTGTCAGGAAAGTTTAGATGGATTCAGCATAAAAATAGCTACTATATGTATTGTCACTTAAAAAGCCATTGTAAGCTTACAATAGCCTAAGTGTTTTAGGTGACTAAAAGGCTTTTAAATAAATTAAAAGAGGTGACTAATATGCTGTAAAGTAAATCAAATCAAAAGGATGCTACTTAGTTACTGAATTTATTGGAATGTTGGATTATATATAGTATAATATTGTTGTCTTTTTTCTTAATTTAAAAAAACTTGTCTTGATGTCTTCTTGGGGCAAAAGTGTAGAATTAAACAAAGACGGTAAAATTGTTTTACCCTTATTTTGTGGTAAATATTTTTACATTGATAAATTTACTCAACCAAATATTTGGCATTTCAATGCACTTTTCAGGTCTCTAAGCAAAATCAAGCCCATATCATGACCACTTCCCACTGAGTCATCCGTTTGATTTCCCCCTCCTAGTTTCCTGTTAAATGTGGAGGCGTTTTATCAGGGGTTATTTAGAGAGTTTTGGCAGACGGCGTGTTCTTGCCGCCAGTGCAGGAAAACCGCAGCTCAGTGACGGGAAGGAAGAGTTGCGACAGCCGCATTCCAGGACTGCCACTCCCAAAGCACAGCAAGAACTGACTGATTAGGCAAACAAGAGTATGAATGAGCATGAATGAAGCATGCCCTCTTTCTCTCGAATTGTTTGTGCGTCTACCACCGAAGGACTTAGACATGCACACATCTGCATGCCTGCTCAGTATCAAAACTCTACCCCTGCCAACATCTTGTCTCCTCCACAATCAAGTGTTTTTTTTTCTTTAATTCCCTCCAGGTGCTGGAAGTGGGTAGTGAACTTCTCTAACCATCCGGTCATTAAGGCATTGAAGTTATTTTCTAGCTTAATTGTTTGTTCTTTGGAAACAGCTACATAATTTCATCTAAAACTCTCCTTTGATAAACACCTTGCATGTTCAAATTCTTTGTTTCGTTCTCTGCATACGGTTTGTCTGAATTGGGTTTTTTATTTCGGAGAGAGCATAGCATCTTTTCAATGACTTTTGAGACAAGAGAACAAGAGAGTTTTGGTAGAGGAAGCCAGTTCCCTGAGGGGATATTAGGTATGTCCCATCTCATTCGCCAGGCATATCGCTCTTAAGCCCCCCACACACATACACATTGGACAGCTCAACTCAGCTCAACTGCAGCTGGCCCCGGTCGTCTAAAATAAAAAAAATTCAGTCAGTTGCATAAAAACTTAGATCAGTCTAATTTAAGACCAAAATGTAAGACAGCACACCCCTAGGCTAACTTTTCTTTACATTCCATGTTGCCATGGAAAATAGTGGGGCTTCAATTGAGAGCTGAAAGTGGCTTGAGTTGAGACTTTGACTTCAATGATGGTAACAAAATGTCATGTGTTTTTTTTATTATTTGGTTAAAATTAGGCATGCACCAATCCGATACATGGATCGATTCGGTATTGGCACCGATACTGAAGCTTTTGGACGGATCAGGTATCGGTCCGACAAGCCCGATCCAAATCCGATATGGTGTGTTAGTCATGTTTGTTACTGTCAAGCTCCAAAAATGACATAAAAGAACCATAAAAACACCATTAAAGCAGTTCATATGACTCGTACATTTTATTCAAAGCCACTTGAAGACGTGCAATAGCTCTGTGAATCACAAAAGGCTGTGTTTAATAAGTAAATATATAGTATGTGCAGGGCGTTAGTGAATGGTGCTGCTCTGTTGACACAAACTCACGCACAGGCCAGTGATGCATTCGTGGCTATTTTTAGCCTTCACAGCGGTGCGCAATATTTGAGCGCTACTCCAGAACAGCCTCTCAGATGTAGATGCTCACTAGTTCGGTTCACTTATAATATGCATTTAGAACGGCACCGGAGGTGCATTTTACCAGATTTTGAATAAGAAGCAAATTAAACTACTGTGAACTTACCTACAAACAGACACACATACAGGACTTCCTTGAGAGTTCAGAATGTCAAAATATAAGTGTGAGAGTTTAAAAAGTGCACAATTTAAATATATTACTGTTGTATTTAAAATTAAAAGTCAATAATAATAATAATATTAATAACAATTTATTATTATTATTTTTGTCACCATTAGTATTTGTTTACAATTTATAACAATATTTAAGTTGAATAGGTTCCAAAAAATAAATGTGTGAATGAAAAGTGGACTGATGTCTTACAACTAAATGGAACAAAAAAGAGATCTGAATCCTTTAAAGTCCAGATGCAAGTTGAAACATTTTGAAAAACAAAACAAACAAAAAAACACTGGTTTCTTTTCCACTGAAGACTTGAATTACTATTATACTATACTAGTTAATAATAAAGTGTTTCTTAATAAGCTATGCGTTTATATTGAAATAATGTGTAGTTTGAAGTTTGTGTTTCTTTAAAGAATACTCCCAATGAGTTCCACATAATAATGTAAAGATATTCTAAACTAATTTTGCAGTTTCTTTTCCCACAATGCAATGCAAAATTGTCTTACTATAGACAACTGTGAGCTTGTTTTATGCAACAGGCATTCTATGCCATCTTTAGATAGTCAAACTAATTATTAGATGTAGTTTATGTTAATGGCTATGTTTATGCAGCCTGCCCATGGTATGCATATCAATGGCTAAAGCATTTGCGCATTTCTCTGCCTGCTCTTCAGAATGCGAGGGGCTCCACTGCATCTGCTGACTATATAAACCAGAAGATCCAACAGAGAACCAAGCTTAACTGCCTTTTAAAGACTGTACAGGTCAAACTCATCATAAATATGTTCCAGAACTTGGACTCGTGAGGTCAGAGACCTCAAGGGAGAGAAAGCGACTCAATGTTGTTCAGTCAGTTATTGATATGAACAGGCTTATGTTTGCATATCCGCACGGGCCATTTTTGCGCAATATTGTTGCGCAAGAGCACCAGACAAGAAACCTGTACAGTTTTACTCAATATGAAACTTCAAAAAACAATCTAATAAAATAATCTGTTTCATTCATAACAAAGCTCAATCTTTCCACTGACCCTGAATAAAATCCCTTCGCTAGGTGCTTATTAAATTAGATGTAATTTTTTAGGAAGTGAGCATCTGCCGAGAGCTAATTAAGATTTTTCTAATAGTCCGTCATTACAAGCCTGGACTGATTAATTAAGCAAAGAGAAAGAGAGAAAGGCTTTGTTTTATAGATAAGAGAGGGATATATCCCTGGAACAATTCAAAACCTCATTAAGTTATTAAAACCTGTTTGTTTTACAGAGTTTTTTGTCAACTGAAAATTTGTGGAAGGTTGTATTTCAATATTTCGCCGGCTTAATCATCGAACCCTTGGACAATCAACAACCAACAATCCGAAATATTGATCTTCATCCTCTTTTTAATTCACATCAAATGAAATTTTTAAATTCTTAAAATAACAACACACACACACACACACACACACACAGTTATGCCTTCTAGCTTGTCCACCCCCTCCCTTTTGGGTTGCAGTAGCAATCTTATTTATGTCAGATGGAGATAAACACAGATAAAAGAGAGAGGTTCATCACGGGGCTTCCTTTCTTTCACACTCCTTCCACCCAACCCCCGCACATCAGTCAACCCAGTCGTTTGTGTGTGTGTGTGTGTTTGTATTGGCTGGACATTGGGAAGGCATTCATATACCTGAGTGAAAGATGCGCCTGGGGGAGGCAAGGAAGATGGGATGGGGGTTGCAGACAGAAGAGTGTGGGACTTTTTTTTCTTCCATGTCTGGCATTAAAAGGGAGGAGGGGTGGGAAAATAGATGCATGTTTGGGTTGGGGGCTTTCAGCAGTTACTATGATTGTCTATGTGAGATTAGAAGTGCTAATGTGACAAGGTGTGAGGTCAGCTTTTGCTTAGGTAAAAACACAGACCAGACATTGTAAATATTAAATGTTAGGCAGACTGTTAGGATGAGATCACATGTCTTGGGTGAACCAGAATAACAAGTCTAATGAAAGATTGATTGAATTAACAAAACAAGGAACTCAATCCAACATTCTGTCTGACAGCTTATTTCTATAACGTGTGCTCTTTGCTTTAAGTAAATAAAACATTAATATCATTAATTCCTTCTTTTTGCATACATTCATTCATTCATGCCACTTTGACTGTAGAGATGCATTATTAATGGAAGTTAAGTACAGGCAAAGAGAAACACTGTTTACTGAATGAGTTCCGCTTTGAAAAATTCATCACATACGCCTCTGCGATCTGTGCAACTCGCCTTCTGTTCCATCCTTTCTCCGTATATCAACATATAGATCGTAAAGACCCAAATTGTAATCCTTCTTTTATGAAGTGTTTTTAAGTTTAACCATTTTTACTTTCTAAATAAATGTCCCTTATCTTATTGCACACAATTGTGAAAAATGTTTTGCTTTCTGTTGGCGAACCCAAGGCCGTTTGTGCAGGGACAGTTAGTATTCTCCAATAATATCATAGCCTACTTTTCACAATCCAATCAAATATGGATAGATAACATCCAGTCCTGCTCGATTTACAACTAAAAATTAAGTTTAACCTTATAGAAGTACGTGACAATATGGGAGTAATATTGCATTGCAAATGCAAAAGTTCACTTTTTGTAATAAATTTGTAACTATTGATTGCACATTATACCTTATCTTTAGTTATTTGTCAATATGACAAGCTGTTTTCTTATATCTGTGAGTGCATATGAGAGTATATCCAACACACTCTCATAGTGAAATCGTCAGGATTCATACGACTTTTCTAAATTTGGCTAATTCGTATGAAATATCGTGCAACTGCACTCGTTTCAAGTCCTACGACTTTCACTAAAGCCAATAACATCACTGGATATAGTTTCCATCTAATATGTGATAATTATTTGCTTCTGTCACACACAACAGCTTCCTATTACAAACTCTACTGATTGGTTAAGTTTAGATAAGGGGTTCGGGTAAGGGCATAATATTAATAAGTATGTCCTTAACACCTCGTGCACGGAACTCATGCTTACTTCCGCATTAGACATCCGGGAATTTGCACGTGATGAAGTCGTACAACTTTATGCGAACAATATCACACTACACCATACGAAATAGCCAACTCATAAATTATGTACGACTTTTCATGAGATCGGGTTGGTATATCTGAGGTGTCCCAATCAGGATCCTCCAACCCTCCCCTTTTTGCTTTCTCTCTTTTTCAATGACCTACACTAGCATGTTGATGCATCACATTCAAACACAAAAGAATACAAGGTTAGGACCACCTCTATTCTCATGGCCACACATATACAACCTCACAAAATGCATCCTGTATGAATTTTGATTCCTATTCTTTTGATTGATACTAAGATTGAAGATTGTTGAGCTAAAATGTGTGTGTGCATTGGATTTTCTGCTGTGTCAGCCGAACCCTATTCTCATTGTGTGACGGAGTAAGCCTCTTGCTGGTGGTGTGTGTATGTGTGTGGGTATTTGTGTGCATGTTTAAGAGCAGTCTGACACATGACCCTTCTCATCAAACCCCTTTCTATTCAGACCGACTGACCAATCGGGGGGCTTCGTTCAGCTCCCACCGGACAGATGGCTGTCTGACAGAGACAGCATGACAATTGAACATACACACACACACACACACACACACACACACACACACACACACACACACACACACAGAGAGAGAGTGACACTTCTTCATTCAAACTGAATGAGGATGACAAAAATTTTTGTTTTTTTGGAGACAATATGCTCCTATAGCAACTATCTATATATATGCGTGCCATAGCTTGAGACAAAGTTTTAAATGAAAATAGAAACTATAATACTGTAACAATATGTTTAACTTAGTACATCAGCATAGCATTTTACCCTAACATATAGGTGAATCACATTACAATTGTCTAAAAAGGTCCAGGTTATATTTAGCAAAAATCCAAACAAATCTGTAATATGACAACTAAATAGAGATATTTGGCTCATAAATGTAAATAGAGGGGTTGTGTTTAATTTCTTAGATGTGCTTAAAATAATATTACAATGCAAAGAAATCATATATATATATATATATATATATATATATATATATATATATATATATATATATATATATATATATGTAAGCAAGATTTGCATTTTTTTATTTTACCACATTACTCTTTTTTTTTTTTTTTACTATATGGCTTTGTACTCAGACATGAAAAGAAAGATATAGACACACAAATAACTAAGCATTCTTCCTCACCCTATTCTAAATGAAGCCCTCATCTGTTCCCTGTGGCATTTGGTTTAAGATGCTCCATAATTTGGTTTGGTTAGTCAGACTTGTATAACTGCAGTTCTTTGAAGCGTGCCCTGCACAGTGGGATCCTGCTTTATAATGTGTAATTTGACGTTGAAATGAGTAGACAGATGTACTATTACTGTACATGGCTGGACAAAAATGTAACTCAAATCCTTTAGTTATGTTTGTTGCGAGTGGAATTGCAGGACAGCATGAAATACGCTGCTGTCTGGGCTCTTGGCAACATCTACAGAGGAGACAGAGAGAGAGAGAGAGAGAGAGAGAGAGAGAGAAACAGATGATGGGTCTACAATCTTGACTGCTGTACTGATGTCACTGCCAGACAGGCAGCAGGGTATGGATGCGATGAATTGCACAATTTAGTCAAGTCAAGTCAAGTCAAGTCAAGTGGTTTTTATTGTCGTTTCAACCATATACAGTTAGTACAGTACACAGTGAAACGAGACAACGTTCCTCCAGGACCATGGTGCTACATAAAACAACATAGGACAAACACAGAACCACATGAGACTACACAGACTAAATAAAATACCTATATAAAGTGCATGTGCAAACGGAAGAAGCTGTTACACAGTCTGGCCGTGAGGGCCCGAATGCTTCAGTACCTCTTGCCAGACGGCAGGAGGATGAAGAGTTTGTGTGAGGGGTGTGTGCGTTCATCCACAATGCTGGTGGCTTTGCAGATGCACTGTTTTTTGTAAATCTCTTTGTAAATCTTCTCAGCTGTCCTCACTATCCTCTGCAGGGCTTTGCGGTTCGAAACGGTGCAAGTCCCAAACCATAGAGTTTTCCTCACATCAGCCGTGGTAAGACAGAGCACTTGGCCGTTGGAAGGAGGGGTGGTTTTCCTCGCCACCATGTCGTTCTGCACTTCAAACCGAGCGTAGAAGCCGTTCAGCGCATCTGGAAGGGAGGCATCTTTGTCACAGGCAACTGATGTTGTCCTGTAGTTGGTGATGACCTGGATGCCCTGCCACATGAGCCACGTGTCACCGCTGTCCTGGAAGTGACTGTGGATTCTCTGGGCATGTGCGCGCTTTGCCTCTCTGATGGCCCAGGACAGTTTGGCCCTCGCTGTTCTTAGGGCTGCCTTGTCGCCTGCTCTGAAGGCGGATTCTCGGGTCCTCAGCAGCGTGCACACCTCCGCAGTCATCCACGGCTTCTGGTTGGAGCGTGTGGTGATGGTCTTAGAGAAAGTGACATCATCAATGCACTTGCTGATGTAGGTGGTCACTGATGCTGTGTATTCCTCCAAGTTGGTAGAGTCGCCATATGTTGCAGCCTCCCTGAACATGTGCCAGTCAGAACACTCAAAACAGTACTGAAGAGCAGAGATGGCTCCTGCTGGCCAGGTTTTCACCTGCTTCTGAAGCGGTTTTGTACGTCTGAGGAGCGGCCTGTATGCTGGAATTAGCATAACAGAGATGTGGTCTGAGTAGCCGAGGTGGGGGGGGGGCGGGGCTCCGCCCAATACGCGCCTTGGATGTTTGTGTAAACAAGATCAAGCTTGTTCGCCCCTCTCATTGCAAAGTCCACATAATGATGGAATTTAGGGAGCACTGTCTTGAGATTTGCATGGTTGAAATCTCCGGCGACAATAAACAGTCTGTCAGGGTGAGCGTTCGCTCATAGCCCCATACAGTTCACAGGGCGCTTCCTTTGCGTTAGCGCTGGGGGGAATGTGAACTCCAGTTATGATAACAGTGGTGAATTCCCGTGGTAAATAAAAAGGTCTGCATCTAACAGTCACAAGCTCCACCAGCGATTATACCTTATCTTTAGTTATTTGTCAATATGACAAGCTGTTTTCTTATATCTGTGAGTGCATATGAAAGTATATCCAACACACTCTCATAGCGAAATCGTCAGGATTCATACGACTTTTCTAAATTTGGCTAATTCGTATGCTATATCGTGCAACTGCTGCGTGCTACTGCGCCACCATCTTGGATCAAATGTGTGTTAAGAGGTAAATACATTTTCTTACTCGTAATAACACCTGTCTGTCACTCACCCAAATGATTTATTATTGAATCAGAACATCCACACATTCTCACACCAACACATTTACTTAATAATCTAATTGGGGACATAAATATAGACATCTATGGTTTTTACACAAAGCAAATAATTAAAACAATTTAATAACCCTAATTTGGATGTCCCCGAAATGTCCCACACTACAGTTCACTACAATACATATTCCATTGTGACACCACTCAGGTGAGACTCTGACCTCATAAAACACAGTAATCCCTTTTTAACGTTAACCTTCAAGATTACAGGCCACATAAGTGGGGCAGAGGGCGAGTGCTTTTGTGTGTGGATGTTAGTCAGTGCTCACACCCTATTTAAATGATCAACCACACACTGCAGTCTGCAACACAGCACGGCTCTACCATTGATGTGTCCTGCGTGTTTGCAATTTGTTGGGAGGCAAATTAGAGGGTCTTTTTAGTCTGCTGTTTGTGCGTGCGCAAGTGTGTTTGTGTCTCGCAAGAGTATTGAATCTTAAAGAATGGGAGGTGCAGACCCAATGTCAAGAGACACTCCTGGCCACGAGAGGTGTTTTGTGTTCGGGGTGATGGAGAGCACACCAAGGACTCATCTCTTGCTCCTGGGGTATGACTGAGTGCCTTTTGTCCTTCAAATGTCTGAAAAGGATCAGATAGAGTTTAGGAATGGGACTAAGACTAGAAGACAGTCTTTTGTTATGGCTGTGGTCTTCACAAGCCCTGCACTCAAGTAAGATGACTTGTTGTGTTCCATTTGCCCTGGGTTTTCATTAACAATTTTAAAAACTTTTCAGAGTGAGGCTAGCACAGCTAACAATTTGATGTTATGGTGTAGCTTGTAGGACAGAAAGAGAAACTCAACATATGGACCACCAGTACAGATATTTACAAAAGTTTCATCTGAAAACATCGCATTGTGTTTTAACGTCATATTTGTCGATAACCCTCTTAAAAAGAGCGAATGTACACACATTCTAAATAATTCTTAAATGTTGTATATACATTCACTGAACATGATTCTAACATTCACATACATTATTCTGATTCATAAATGTTAAGGATACATTCACTCCACAGCAGTATTTTTTATTTTTTACTTTCTGATTTCATTTACATCTGCTCCATTTACACATGGAACAGAAAAGGGTTTGAGTGATTCATGATAATTATCATCTACCTGCATGATTTTATATCTACTGTATTTGTATTGCTTACTGTGGATGCTCTTGTGTGTTTTTAAGAGCCTTCTTTCTTGAAAATAAAAAGGAAAAGTTTCAGCACCATTTGAAATCAAAATAGTCTGTTCTCATTTTGTTTTCACCATTTAATGTATTACTATATGACGGAGGTCAAATTATTATGTCATTGTAATGTGACACTGCCAAAGACTAAAACAATAAATAAAGTGATCCAACAGTGTCATGCCAATGTATTTCTGACTCGTTATAACATTGAAGATGTGGTAGATTATTCTAGAAATTTACTTATGTATCGGTGTGTGGTGACAGGATGCATGTAACATTGCGACCAAGAGGTCTGTTATTTCATGAAGCAATTTTAGGACCTGATAGTATGTCTCAATTAGGGGTTGCGTGACTACTGATTTTTAATAGTCAACTCATGATGTAGCGCCATCAACTTCATTCTTTTGTGTCATCTTTATCAAAGTACATTTGAGCCACTTTCAGTGCAGAGCCATCAGAATCCACACCCACTGGCAAGTTTCCAAGATGTAGGATGGCAGGACAAGATTAATTTATATTCATGAGTAATGCGATTACTGATTGGACAATTCAGTAACATTCATCAGGAAAGCGCTAATTCATTGGTCTGAGAAACTATAGCCCAATCCCTAAACCTAACCATAACAAATCATTTATATGAATGAGTCTTCCCTTGCCATCCTACATTTTGTAAATCCGCCGACCACTGAATTTTCTACAGTCGTTTTATAAATCATGTGGAAAGTGGCTAGTTGACTTCAGGCTGAAAGTGTAGACTACATTAGATCTAGTTGACTAGTCTATGCAACCCCTAGTCTCAGTATTTGCTCACAGTATATACACTTTTGAGTGTATAGCTCATTAGCTATACACTCAAAAGTGTGTACTTTTCCATAACAAAAAAAAAAAGTAGACACTTTAAGGGCGTAGTGTAAGTAGGTGAATCAAGACGCAGGACTTGCCATTTTGTTCTTTGATTAAGAGACGCGCGTATCAGTTCCAGCCTTAAGCCTGCAGGTTTTGCTGAACAGGTTACAAAAGATTGTCTGTCTCTGTTCAAATATACCCCTCCCCCGCTCTTAGTTTTGCTATAGCTTTTGCTGTCAAATGCTTACAATATTGCACAAGTTGCTGGCCCTTGAAGTGAATAATGTTGTGGTTTTAAAATGATTTCACATTGTGGTTAGCAAATTACTTTTTGAATCATAATTTGTTCAATTGCATTGTGAAAGAAATGTTTGAGTGGTAAATTTGGTGAATAGTGAGCCTATCGTTCGGATTGAATAGTTTTTTGCCATTTTGTTTTTCTTCTGAAACTGAAATTGTACAAAAATAAAACAGCAAAAAAAAAAGTCCTCTAAAGTTTTGGAGCACATAGGTGTTTGAATTCACAAACTGCGTTAGAGAGGACATTTGTGTTTATTTACAACAGGGTTTCCTGCTTAGAGAATTAATTATTCAAATTAGTCAAGTTTCGTGCCGCCTCCAACTGTAAGGGTAATGTTTGCCCTAAACTTCGACATTGTTTGCCACTGCTGTGAAATTAAACAACTATAAAAAAAATCTCCATATTGCCAGCAGAACTTCGGCAATAGCCCTCCATTAAGCTTAACAACAATCAAGCTAATCAGGCGTTAGTTCAAAATAGCATCGTGCAGGTTTGGAAATGCCCCCAAAATTCAATATTTGAATTTCTCCCGTTTGAGATGGTTTTTTTTATATTAATAACATAACATAGGCAATCCTCTGTGGTCAACGGCGCGATCATCTGACTTTTTCCCTGATAACAGCAGAAATAAATATTCCGGAATTTTTGGACAGGCGGTTAAGAGTAAGACATCATTCGAAACTATAAATGGTTTACTTTTATTTGTTTTCACTCACAATAACAGCAAAATGTTGTGGTTTTGTAAAATAAAGAAATCATACAGGATGCGGTTTCTGCCGCCTCGGTCTCAGTGAACGAAATTGAAACGAAACTCAGTGTATACTTGCCACAGACATGAGAAAACTGGTTATAGATAGCTTGAATTGACTACTTTTAAATTAACCAATTTAAATCGAAAAAGTCGTTGTATCGATTTAGTGACACTAGGGGTCGCCATTGGGATCCCCAAACACCGCTTATATTTGAGAAAAGGCTAATTGGAATTGGCGAGTGAAATTTTCATGGCACTCCCCCAGACATACGGGTATAATATCTGTCACTCACTCGACGTTGTGTCAATGTAGTGACACTAGGGGTTCCTATACTAAATGCCACAACTAGCTGAACTGTGTTACGTGGATGGGCAAACGAGATGGGCAAACCATTGTGTGCCTCGTAACCAGCACACTCCTACAAGCAATGACCCAGTGGGCGATCCTCTGTTTGGAGACTGTGCTCCCTTTCCGCTGTCCTCTGAAGCAGGCAAAGAGCTGCTCAGAGCATCTAAAGCTCTGTGTGCGATCCAAATAGATGCGCAAATCATGCACCGGACACAGCAACAGCAAGGCTGGGTCTGCCTCCTCCTGGGGCAGCACTTGTAGGTTCACCACCTGATCCCGAAACGGGGTTTTGGGAACCTTGGGCACCTTGGGCACATAGCCCAATTGGGGTCTCAGGACCACGTGAGAATATTCTGGACCAAACTCCAGTCACGTGTCGCTGACAGAGAACGCCTGTAGGTCCCTACCCTCTTGATGGACGTGAGCACAGTTTTCAAAGAGATCGCCTTTAGCTTCACTGACTCCAGGGCTCAAACGGGGCTACCCACAGGACCACAGAGAGATCCCATAAGGGAATGAGGCATGGTCTGGGATGATTCAACCTCCTCGTGCCTCTAAGGAACCTGATGATCAAGTCACGCTTCCCGAAAGACTTACCGTCAACTGCATCGTGGTGTGCCACGTACATCTTCAATGTGGAGGGGCCTCCAGCCTCTCCTGCAGGAAGGAAAGCACCGACATGACTGCGAATCTCTGGGGGTCTTCGCATTGGTAAAACACCACTTAGCGCACAGACGCCACTTCAAGGCATACAGGCGCCTTGTAGGCTCGCTGGGGGAAACGCATACTTGTGCAGTGGTTAGAGCTCTTAACTAGTCAGAAGAAGTTTGGAAAGGACATGAGGTTTGGGGGAGGAAGGAGTGTGTATGTATGCTCTCGGTTTACTCCAGGTGAATTAAAGTGCTGGAAACAATAGCTTATAATACTATTAGCATCCAGTCTGGTGTGGTGCCTCAGGTTAGCGATTGTGAGTCATTGATCCCTCACAATTAATACTATTTCAACCCGGTACCACTCCTCCAAATGAGCTGACAATGGACATGCTAAATAAAACACTGTGTGTGAAACCAGAGCTCTATGTGTGTGTGTGCCTGTGAAGCGAGGTAAGGGCTCAGGTTAAAACTGTGCTGCTCCCCTTGTGCTCTGTGCTAACATGCAGAGGTTCTACACCACCACTACAGTGGAATCCATTGATTTACTGTCTGAAACCACTCCTCGCCTGCCCACACATGTAATCTCGCACTGAAAAGGACTGTCACACACACTCACACGCAAACACAAGATTGCACAGAGACACAGAGAGATAGTTGAACAAAATCTCTCCCAGGTCTTTTTTTCCATGAGGAAATTGAAGATAATTGTACCTTCTTAGTCTCCGTCTAGCCCACCAGGTTTCAAAGAGGCATCTTATATCTGACAATACATCTTTGTTTCCTTTCTATACAGCTGTCTCGATGAAGTAGAACATCTGATACATATAGCATTGCAGTTGTGGTATCTAATTACAGGTTACTACTATTTACATTTGCCCTGTGCAGACTTTTATAATAGTGGTCTGATATTTTGCCTCTCTCTCACTCTCTATACTTTGACCTTCATCTCAATATTAGGCGAATCAGTCTGTTTAATTAACCTCTTTACCTGGGCTTCTAACAATCCATGCCTTCAGTGGATCAATGTTTTAACTGTATTTTGCAGCTTTGAGCTGATCAGCAAGTTCCTCTGTGCTGAGGTCAAGACATTATATTATGAATCTGTGCTCATATTGAATTAAATTTGACTCTTTGTACATGGAAGCCACCTCGCAAACACACTTGACCAAATATTTATGGGTTACACCTTAAAATAAACCTGACATAATTTACTCTGTTTCATTGCATTTCAAACCTGAATGACATTTATTTTTAGAATTTTTGTTTGATGAGGGGTGAACTCTTGCCTAGTCACACAAAGATCTGGAGATTTAAGAAAACGTCAATGTTTTGTAAGTTTTTTGGCTTTTAACAACGTATCCACACACCTTAGGGTGGAGAGCTGTTATAGTCTTTTTTTTGCCAGTGATAAAAAAATTTAAGCTGTGGAAAAGTGATTTCATAAGATGGAGAATGTGGCGGCTCTGTGGCTGGAGTGTTATTCAGAAACACACTGAGCTATAGCCTGTTATTGTGGGCAAGCGAGACAGAAGTCTGTGTCATTGGAGAGATGTTGTGTCTTTAAAGAAGGACAGAGGTTGAGCTGTTTTGTCTCTGTGTATGAGGAGAGGTAAACACACACACACACACACACACACACACACACACACATACACACACTGACAAAATGCATTCACATACAAGATCTAAGGAGATGGCATCAAATTCAGGAAGCCCAGTGTAACATCAGAATGCGCTTCCTGCAGTAATCAATAGATCTCAGGGCCATACACACCCACACATACACACAGAATTTAACAAGGGGTGAGCGCATAAATAAATTGCCCTTGCACTTTAATCAGACTTGGAGACAAACAACATGTCTTTTGCAAAATTTGAGTAATTGTTGCTTGAAGATTAGCTTTGCTATTACATGCTTTAAAAGACGCTTGGCAATCGAAAAACAAAATACACTAAAACAGCACCCACTAAGCCACGCATTCAAACAATAGAAATATTACCAATGCATCCAAACTTATCCTATATATCTTCACTAGCTTGATTGTATTGAATTGACAATTCAATTCTGTGCTGTGCGTCGGCCAGGTCTGTTTGAAGTCATTCAGGAGATCTATTGAGTCGTAGATCGATATGGCTCTTCGTGGCCAAGGAGAGACAGTGTAAAACTGATGCTAATTGAGACAGAAGTGAATTGATAAGGCCTGGGCTGCATAATAAGCTCACTTGAAGCTACCACAGGCTAAAGTGTCCATTAGCGTCTGAGAAGAGATGGATGGAAGAATGGATTGTAAAATGGGGGGAAGAAGATGAAGCAAACAATTAGACTGAGAGAAGACACAATTTGCCATATCAAACAGTCCTGGATAGAAGTATTTATATTAATCATTCAATTGATACATCAAATCTGTGTAAAGTAATAGGCCTTTCCAATATTAAAATGTTGTTGTCATGATGATGTAACACCAGTATCACAGTTATCTGGTATAGGTTGTAATGCTGATAAATCCTTTATTTTGTCACACTAGAATCATCTTAACATTTAAAATGTTTATGTCTAGTTTCTATTAAAAAAAATAAATAAATATGAGGGACAAGTTGAAATATATTTTGTGGTATTATTATCTATGTCTTGTTGCTGTATTGTTGTGCACTGGAAGCTCCTGTCACCAAGAAAAATTCTTTGTATGTGTAAGCATACTTGGCAATAAAGCTGATTCTGATTATGCCACCAATGCTGTTGATTGAGCTTAACTTGCATTGAACAAGGGAAGATCCTTTAACTTGTATTGAACAATCACTTAAGTTCATTGGGCGAGTTGGCAATTAATATGGCAACAAACAAGACCAACTGCATTAATATTGGAAAGAAGAGGGTATCTAAGCTAGCAGGTTCTATTCCTGAGTGTGCAGATTTTGGCAGCAATGACAAAAGAATACACACTCTCTGTGTCCCCATGTGCAGGGACCCTAATTCCAGCTCTGCTTGCTTATCAGATGAAATTGGACCCGTCTTTTTTTGCTGTTCAAACTGTCTCCTGAGGAGGCTTAGATATCTCCTCTGCCTGGGTGTTGTTGCTCTTGCTGGGCCTCAGCAAGTTCTTCCACTTCTTGGGGCTCTCCATATACCTAAGGTCTATTCTGTTTGTTAAATCTGCTCTAGATGAACTACACAGTGATCTTAAACAGAGAACTTCAATGTTGTATTCACTGCACCCTAATTTGACACTGGTTGAAGACAATAGTTTTTTCAGCAATGTGAAGTTTCGAGTGGTCCAGCATTTGGCCGTACCCAGACAAAGAACCAGATCAAACTGACTTAGGTGGGGTCTCAAAGGCAATTTACACTAAGTATGTTTAAATGCACAGTTATAATGAAGCTGCATCAAGTTTTTTTTTTTTGCATTGTTGAGCTACAGTATTTATCTGTCTGTCCAAGAATACATGACACAACATGTAATGGAATTTGAAGGAAGGGCATCAAGGACTAAATTATTAACATGACATTTACGAAAGACAAATTATTGGTTGTGTCCAACTAAAATCGATCTGCAATGTGAATGTTAATATACCGACAGTGATTTGCAGTGACAAAATTACCAGAAGTGAAGAGTTGGCAATTTTTTGGCCCACCAAAAATAGTGGGCCATTTAAAATACTCAAAGTGTGAGGAAACGGCACGATTCAACCATACATTGTATCCACCACGGCCACGGTGCAAGAGCAGAGCAGGTCCCATCTCTCTCACCCACACAGTGCTGATGAAAAAATGATTTGATACTTCACTTGGAATCCAGAACATGGGGAACACCTACTTGTAACCAATAGTACTAAGACATGGACAACTTCCAGCAATTTTAACACTGTGAGTGTGAACGTGCCTTTAGACTTTTACAGCAGTCTAATTTGTTGGTTCACCTTTTCAAAGTCCCAAACTATCTTCTGAGTTTGGGACCCCCAAGTCAACCCCAAGGCAAGGCAAAACCACAAAACAAGTACTGTTATGTTAAATGTTCTAAACTTTTGTCCTTCACTTCCTCTTTGCCTCATTCTCATTCTGGATAGATCTCTCCTGTCCCCGTTCACAGGTCCCCACCCCCTCTCCCCTCTTTCATTCCTGTAACAGTAAGCCTTGTGATTGTGCCCCAGAGCAAAGGCTCTCCCCGAGCTGAACTCATTTGGAACAGAATGTTGGCGGCTTTGAGGGAAACAGCCAGCATGTTCTAGTCAACCTGCTGAGCATTCAGCTGAGGCCAACATCACACATAGACACTCAGACACACAGATGTCAGAACAACTCTAACAAACACACACTCCAATCAAAGCTCTTTTGTATTCTCCTCTTCCAAAGACAAGGGCTGCCAAACAACAACAGCAGCACCACCAACAACAAGCACAGCAATTCGCCATCTACAAAGCCCTCACCAAAAGCATTAACTGTTGAATTTGCTCAGGAGCCAGTTGTTGGAAAATTTCAACAATATTAACCAACTTGAAAGAAAACAAAAGAGCAGATTGTAAAGCAAACTCATTCAAGTTAAAGGCATGTGATTGTGTTTTCCTTTCTTTTTTCTAACCTTCATATTTTAAAGCCCCGGTGAAGAAAAAGCTCCTATGAAAAGTGTTCAATTTCACATCGACACTTGTGTAAACAAGCTATTCTCTCAGCTAAAGGTGAGCGGTTTTGAGAAATCATTGTGTGAAACGATAGCGGCCAAACCCCGCTGTGAACCGGCTCATTGTGCATGATTGACAGCTCCAAGAGCGAGTGCATTGACGGAGCAAGATCACAGTCATTCACTCCTGCTTGTATTTAATAGCAACTGAGTTCAGGATTTGTTTGGCGAGTAAATTGTGTGGCTGAACTTGAAACCTGAGTTGGCGCCCAGATGCAGAGACAGGGAAGGGATTGGGACAAGCAGAGCAAACATGCTGATAAATGTTTATTTTGTTTTCGATAACATATCGGATAGCCTCTTCAGCTTCTGTTGAGAGGAACTGGCTCAATTTCCTGTCACCCCCCCCATTAATCTCCTGTATCCTCATTGATAGAAACTATCAATCAGTCGATCGGAGTCAAAGGCCTATCTCTAAGTTACAGAGCAACATTCTTATGGCTGAGTGACTGAGTGAAAAACACAGCTTAAACCAACCTAAGCTGGTTTGCCAATCTCCCAGCCTGTTTAGACTGGTCTGTTTGCTGGGTTTAGAGGGGTTCTTTTTAACTGGTCATGATAGGAGACCAATTGGCAACTAGCTAAACCAGCTGAGCGAAAGCTTGACCAACCTAGCTAAGACCACCAAACCATCTTAGGCTGGTGTACGCAATTGTTTTATTCATTTTTTTTCAGCATGGAAATTAGACCAACTAAGACGAGCAAACTATCTTAGATTGGTTAAAGCTGTTTAGTTTTCAGCTGGGAAGTTGTATTGAATCTAAGCTTTGATTGGTAGTCAATGTAGATACATTTAGTTTATGAATGACACATTGTGGAATTCACTGAAGGGAAAGTACCACCAAACCATCTTAGGCTAGTTTAAGCTAGATTTATTTTCACATGGAAATTAGACCAACTAAGACGAGCAAACCAGCTTAGGTTGGTTAAAGCTGTCTTTATTTCAGTAGGGATGTTGGATTGAATCTGAGCTTTGATTGCTATATAGATGTAAATAAAATCTTAGTTTATGAATGGAACGTAGTGGAATTTGCGGAAGGGAAAGTACCAGGTTTGTGCCAATGTGTGTGTTCACAGCAGTCTGCGGCGGCCCACGTAAACCTTTTTCTGCTGAGTGTCTCGGGAGTGGTATTTCCTCTGTGAGTTCAAATATCAGGAAAATGTGCATTTGTGAGTGTATGTGTGCGTGTGTGTGTGTGTATAATATGCACACCTGGCTGTCATTGAAAGGGAAGGGACAGTTAATATGGTTGCTAAGCAAATCTGCACTTCCTGTTCTAAACAAGAGTTAGACTGACTGCTTCCTGGCTGGTGGGCTGGAAAAACATGCTCTCTCTCACACACACACACACACACACACACACACACACACACACACACACACACACACACACACACACACACACAGAGTTGTTCCCCCTCTGCAGACATGAGTGCTTAGTTCATGCATAGAATAATTGCATTACTGAGGGGGGTTGCACAACTCATTGTTTTCCTTACTGCAGCCATGCTTTGCAGACAGGTAATGAGTGCTTTCCCAATGAAATGGTCACAATAATCATATGACATTGGGTCATCTATTTAAAAAAAATCTTTCCTTTAACATGTTTTATTAGATTTTTTAATATCAAGATAAAATTTGGACTAAGGATATCAGAAGTACCAAGGAACCAAGTCGATATGGATTTTTTTTTTTTTAATGTCACTTGTATTGGTTTCGATTACTTAAATTGTAGTATTGTGACATCCCTAATTTGGACCCATTGACCGTTCACTTTTGACCTTTAATGTTGAGACACTACTCTCCTTTAAGTAGCCAATGCTAATGATCACGCTAGCCATTACAGCATGTGGTTATGTAGGCAGGTGTAACCCTGTAAGTTTACACTACAGTTGTGCTGTACAGCCATACAGACATGTAAACCGCATGTGTGTAATGGTCTCTCACACTCAAGATGTCTAGCCGGTCATTCCGTAAAAGCCAATCCCGATGGAGTAGGTCAACTGTCCATAATACAGGAGTGAAATTTCAGAGCATCCAAGTTCTTTAATTACAGAAGTGAGGCAGTGGATCCAGACCAAAAATCAGGGTGTAGCTATAGTATGCAGCATGATATTAGCATGTTTTCAGGATATCTGAGCTAGCTGGCTAAGTAATACAAGTCACAAAGTCTTATTTTTCTTTGTTGAGTGGAAACATTAATTAATGTTTCCACTTAATATTGGTTAATATCGGATTTCCTTTTTGATTATTTGATTTTGATAAGTTTGGTAGGACAGGTTCACCTCTATGTGGGTGAATCTCACAAAACCTATCAAGATCATGTCCGAGTCATATTTCACACCAAAATCAAAAGAAAAAAACTAACAAACTAAGAAATATATTTTGCATAAAGACAATAAAGCCTCATTTTAGGACCATTAAGATTTTTTGCATTGTGACATTATTTTTTTGTTGTTGTGAAATTTAAAACAATTTCCACTCTAAATCTCATGACAGCAATGTGAAAAAAAATATTAAAATATATTATTTACATTATAAAGTATTTAAATATCATAGTAGTATTTGTTATAGTAAATTTAATGAATGCTGATTAAAGTAAATCTGTACAAGATTTTACTTGATTTACTTTTTATAATTTTATAATTTTTTGTTTTTGTTTATTACAGTAACAAAAATGAAATTTTGTTTTACCTTTCAGTAATGAGATTTTGGAGGAAAATTTGCGTAATTGTCATGAAAAATCATAATGGTCTTACAAATAGTCTTAATATTATTTCATTTTTTGATATTCTTTAATTTCAATATTTCCTAATCTTGATTTCATCTTGACATCATGGTTTTATTGTCATATTTTTAGAGTAAGGAAGTATTGTTCAAGTATTCTCAAAGGGTTTGAAGACTATGACTTTTTAGATATTTTTAATTCAGGCAGTGTTTAAGAGTGAAAATGTCATTAATTGAAAGGATGTGTGTGTGAGTATGGGTAGGTGGGGTCTGTGAGCTGCTTCTGTGTGCTTGCTAGTGTGTGACCTGATTCAGCTAAGTGTGGTGAACTCTCTCTCTATTATGGATCAGAATGCATTACAGTGCGCCTGACAGGCTCTGCAGTGCCATGTAAAGTAGTTGCGCCTAGTTTAGCGTAATGCTTTTATGCATGGTTGCATTTACTCTCCCCCTTCCCAGTGACTGGCCTGGGCAGGGTGGCCCCTCAGAGATCACAGCCAGGACCTTTTATAGACTGATATAATCTGTGATATTTATGGGCAGATGTGGAGAGATTACACTTGATCTGAGTTTGTGAGAGAGAGAGCGAGAGAGATAGAGAGAGAGGCTGCTATTCCTAGCAGGATGATTCGGGGATGCAATGCTGCCCCCCCCACCCCACAAGATCCACCACTACTTATTGTTTTGTCCTCTTTTACTGAACATGGAAAGTTGGAATGTAAAGCTCAATCCCCCTTTTCTTTTGTCTCTTTTTCTCTCTCTTGTTTCTTTTCTGTCTCTTACTCACTCAACCCTGTTGTTTGAAGACCTGACACACCACCACAGGCTTGTCACTCCCAATTACTCAGCTCTCTTTTTTTAATCCCTCTATTCTCATTCACATTTTTTTCTCTTTATCTCTCTTTCTCCCATTTTTTTCACCATCTCCTTTCTCATCTCCTCTATGTACAAACCACGTCTTTACCTTCACAACTATGACATTAGCCTGCATCATAATGTGCATCTCACCATGTGCCTCTCTGTATCAGTTAATGAGGGATATTTTCTGAGAAGAGGAGATGAGAGATGGAGGGGTGGGAGGCCTCTGTTGTCATTGAGATAGGGCCGAAACTGTTTCCTTCAGCTTCATAAAGAGCTTCATAAAGGGCCATCATCACTACAGCTATCTTATCACTCTCCTAGCAAAGCACATTTGGCCTCTGTGGTGATGTTTGTGCCTGTGTGGCTGGCTGCTCATGTGATGGGAATGGTGTTTAAGGAAGTCTTGGCCTATTTTTACAATAGTCATTTTACATGAGTGGGTTGGAAGAGTACATACTTTTGAATATGTAGTAAGAGATTAAGGTAATATCATGCTATCACATAATAAAATTCACAACCTTATTACATTACTACTTAAAGGTACTGTTTTTGTTGTTGTTGTTGTTTTGGAATAGAATGTATTAAATGTCATTATTTCCAAACATATAACTGAAATAGGTGTCCTGAAATATCTCACTTGTCTCTGTGATAGCCCTAAGCACTATAAACAGAAAGAAAAAAAGTTGGGGGAGTGGCCTTCCCTTTTTAGCCAATATGTAACGCTCTCTGTCTTTTATGTTCTTGGGTTTGCTGACATTAGAATTGCTGACAGGTTTTTGACAACTGAAAGACAACTGTCAGAAACCATTTTGCTTTAATAGCAATATAAGCACAAAAAACAAGCATTGGTGCACACAATACACCATTAATAGTATACCATCTGTTTACCTTTGGCATACTTTTAACAACAAATTATAGCTTGAGACACACTAATCCTAATCTTGCATAATATTTAGGGTTGATAGTATGCAAATTGAGTTGCAGCCATTATCTTCATATGAATTTGTAGGCTACATTCCCTCTCTGCAGCAATGAGCTAGTGTCACAATCACCAATTCCACTTGCTCATCGTGTAGAGGGCGTTTTATTCTCAGAAAAGGGGCAGAACTCCAGAGAGAGTTTAAATTACAATCTGAAGAAGATTAGATAGCAAATAAGTTTAATCAACCCTTATATCTAATCAATCTGAGTTGAGGTCTACCAGTGATATCACCTCCAGTCAGAGAGACGTTTCTCCAGGTCGTGGCAGCAGCCGGTTCTCCGCATCTATAAACCCCCTAAAGCTGCTTTTCAGATTATTGTCAATAACAGGTAATCAGCACCTCGTCTTGGCACGAAAGGCTTATCAACTGCAAAGTGCACACAATTCACTTTAAACTGCCTTCTCTACTGTGAAATCTTTGTTACTCTTACACTAGAAGAGTGTTAGTCTTTGCTTTTACCACAGCCCCCTAGGGCTCAACTCAGTTTAGAATGATTTGCTTTAGCATCAAAGAGTCATACAAGTTATATCAAGATTTTGTATTCACAGCTCTCTGTCTGTGTTGTACGGGTTGACCACATTGGCCTGTGTTGCAGACCATGGGGATGTTTTTCTGTTTCATTATGCAGGCTTATTTGACTAGTGTGTAATGATCCCCCCCCCCCCCCCCCCACCACCACTACTACTTTAATGTCTTAAGCTAATAGCATTATCTAGTTGTTACATGCATCCAAACTTTTCGGAGATGGAGTGGCATGCTCAGACAATTCACACAGCTGTCCTCTGTCCTTTCAAAACACACAAATCATTGATTTGACATAATGTGGTCCCAGCATCTGAGCTCATTATAATATTACCATGTAAGTCAATCTATGACAGCCCACAGCTGTAAGACTTGACCCTATGACATTTTATGAATTGTAAAAAGGGGTTAAATTGGGATTTTGGAGGCAGGGGAACCCTAAACACTGGCGTTTATCCTGGTGACGAAAAAAGCAACATAGTGCAACATAATTAACTTTGTTGAGACTTGAGACCCTTTTGTAGTAGTAATATATATAAAATATAATTGCAAACAGATACAAACATAATTGCAAACAGATACAAACAGAAATGTCTAAACATATTTTGGAAGCTGAGAGGAAATAATTGCCCCAAAGGAGGTCGTTTTCACTTTCCTTTTAAGCATGAATTCCTGAATCATACTCTTTTGATGAATGGCATAAGGACATGGTGACTGAGAAATCACTTTTCCTTTATCTCAGGCAGGTGTCTGTGCAAGGGAAGAGTTAGGGAGGAGAAGAGAAGAGCCATCTCACTAAAATGAGGACAGACACTCTAATTGGTGATAATGGCTGAGGTAGAGAGTGTGATTCTCGCTTGGGGACAAAGTGGCCTTTATTGCCTCTGTGTATCTGACCCTTTCTCTCACACTACAGAAACTAGTAAAGAGCGAGAGACTGCAGATATTTCAAGTCATTCTACTATGCTAGATTTATGTTGTAGAGATATTAGGGTTTCATGTGCAAGGAATTCATTGAAAGGTTATGTAAAAGCTTTGCAATGGGACATTGAAATCTTTTGATCTATTTTATCCTATTTTAAGCTTCTAAATTACACAATGAATGCATAGATCTTGCAGGTTTATCTTCAGTTCCTGTATCTGTATCTAAAACTTGTTCCATATGTTTACCGTAAACCTCAAAAGCAGCATATGGGATAGAAAATATTCGTTATTCATTGAGAAGTAACGGTTAGTTAAAATTGTAAGAGCACAGACCTGCAGAGTTACCATCAGCTGTAGAATCTAGCAGATAAGTGGGCTTTTCTGGGGGAAAATATTTATATGTCCAACTCCAACCAATCCAATTTTACATCAACGGAACCCTCATGTGCTATTAATCAGCACAGAGAACGAAGGTGATGTCATTCGAAAGCGAAGGAAACAGAAAGATGGTAGTCGTGGCTTCAGACCTGTTCTCCAGATGTGTAATAGAACTAGAGAGGGGAATAAAACCATGCAGTGTAAAGGATCTTGTAAAACAAAATGGATGCATTCTCTTTCCTGTACTGTTCTTTTCCCCTTTTTTATCCACTTTTCTCCCCAATTTGTAATTCCCAGTTCCCACTACATAGTAAGTCATCGTGGTGGCACGATTACTCACTTCAATCCAGGTGGCGAGTCTCAGTTGCCTCTGCTTCTGAGACAGTCAATCCGTGCATCTTATCATGTTGCTTGTTGTGCATGACACCACGAAGACTCCCAGCATGAGGAAGCTCGTGCTACTCTACGCGATCCATGCACAACTTACCACACTTCCCATTGAGAGCGAGAACCAATAATCGCGACCACAAGGAGGTTACCCCATGTGACTCTACCCTCCCTAGTAACCAGGCCAATTTGGTTGCTTAGGTGACCTGGCTGGAGTCACTCAGCACACACACTGGATTCGAACTTGCGACTTCAGGTGTGGTAGTCAGAATCAATACTCGCTGAGCTACACAGGCCCCTCTTGTACTGTTCTTAACCATCTCAAATTTCCTCTTTCTCTCTAACAGAGAAGAGGACCTCCCTATCAGGGCTTTGAAAATGCTTACAGTTACAATTTTTTCTGCATTCCCAGCATTTGTTAATCAACATGTGGAAAGCTCTAACTGAGTTTTAGGTTAGGTTTAGGGGCTGGGTTATAGTTTTTTTGACAAGTCAGGTACCGCTTTCCTTGTGAATATTGCTAAATCAACCAATCAGTTATTGCTTTACTCATGAATATAAATTACTTTCCTTGCCATTCTACATTTCATAAACTTTCGAGCGGTGTGGAGACTGATGGCTCTGCACTGAATTAGTGAAGTGATGTACAGTGGGCCAATGCACTTTCAGAATCAGCCTCTCCAAACAATTAAATCTTCTTTCATGTTCCCTTTGTCAGTCTAGAAGATCTGTAAAGAAGAATTTTTCATTCTTCTCAAACTTTCAGATTGTCTATGCACTCCACTTCACCCTCCATTTAGTCCCACTGTAGCTCCTGTGGTTGGGTAGAAAGATCTAAAGTTGACGCCCTATGTTCAACCTGACCTAAAACTGACCTGGGCCAGGGGCTGTTAGCAAGCCCACGCTCATTAGGCTGCATTTGGCATCATTAAGCTGATTTGTCTTTGCTGATCACTTTTCAAGATAGCACTTAAAGTGCCTGGCTGTTATTCTTAAAAGGGTTCCAGACTTGCCCCTCCTAAACTTTACAGTGCAAAGGGTTATAAACCCACACGGGTGTGAGACGTTACTTCAAGCGGTCGTGGGTTCGCGACCTCTCCAAGGCAAGCACAGGTTTCTTGGCTGTACTGGTTGGATGGTTTCTTCTCTGAAAAATTCTGGTTATCTTAAGTTCTTCAATTCTTGGACTGTCCTAGAAATGACAGAATTGTGAGTATTTCTTTAGATTTGACAATGCAACCAAACAAACTCAGCTTAAATTTCCTTGCTGGTCCAGTCTGGTTTATGCTGTTTTGGTGCAGGTCTAACTGATGGACCAGTATAGCCAAACTGTTCATGCTATAGGACTTTTCTCTGTTGATGCCTTGAGGTTCTGGAAGCCAGGTTTATGTAACCAGGGTCAAGCGGTCACTCTTAAAAGAGACTCGGGCTAGTTCACAGGCATAACATGTATTCCATAACATCTGGCAACCATAAAATGGCAGCCTGACCTTTGGTCTTAATAGGGGTGAGGGGGGTAAAGAGATGACCCCTCATTCTCAACTTCTAAATGTCCATCATCTCAAAAGTCCATTGTGTTTAATATTAAAGAACACTCTGTTGTTCATGTCTGTCCCTAACATATCACCCAGCAGGAACTTTTGTGTTTTGCATGGACAAGCATTTTAAAGTGTTGATGAATTGACCTACAGAGCAATTTGAAAAACATTGTTAAAGTGTCAAAAATCACAACTAAAAATGTTTAACCATGTTTCAGAAAGTCATTTTTCAGAAGTTGAGAAGAGTACATACAAAAGTGAGGGTGAAGGTTCTCAGTTCAAGGGAGAGTTTTGTTGGTTGAAGTTTTCAACAGATGCTTCACAAGAACGTTTTGGGGCTGCTGTATGAACTCACATCTTCCTCTTTCCATTCTCACTTCTTAGTAGTCTAGTTTTTAGTTGTCTTCTGTCACCTCAAAAATTTTACTTTTACAGAACTAGACTCAGAACAGACTTTCAGATGCAGCCCGGCTGATAAGGTAATGAGAAAGGAAATGTGCTCACTCTCTCAGCAGAGCTCTAGCCAAACCGGGTATTCACAGTTAGCGTCTGGGGTTTAAAAGTTAAAGACAGATAAACACAACGGAGCCCCTTATCTACACTCTCTGACTACGTTTCAAGCATACGGGCAATGCATTCCACCAGGGATGGTCAGTTGGAGTGGAAGTAGAAATTAAAAGAATAGAAAAGAGGGTCTCTATTTTGTAATAAGTGTCTTGGCTTTAAAAGGTAAAAAAGTAGGTGTAAACTTGGGAATTTTACACACAATGAAAGAGAGAAAAGAACATGTAGCCCCCCTGTTAGCACCAAGGCCTCCTGGTGGGCAACTTATCCTGCCTGATGAGAAACAGATAGAAGTGAAATTGAAAAAGAACTATCATCTCTCGCTCTTTGTCTCAGGTTGATCCCCCTTTCAGATGAAAATGTGCCACTTTTCAGTCAGTCTGGTATATTTTAAATTAGGAACACAAGCAATCCTGTTAACAGCATCAGTATTGAAAAAAAGGGGGAAGACAATCTTCTTAAGTGATTAATCTCCATGTGAAAGTGGCGTCTTTGAAGAGTCATCCACCTTAAAATTTCAGCTGATCTGTCTGCACTCATCCATCGACACATATTTACCGTTTATACCTCAAAGAGAATTTCACTCTTGGGAAACAGAGCAAACATCTCTTTCATTTTGAAGACATAAAATACAAATTGATACGGTATAATTCTTCCTTGACCCATTTTAATTTGCATGGATTTAGCCTCCAACAGCACAAGATGAGGAATTAGCTAAAAAGTTGGGAGAAAACGGGTAAAGTTGGACACTTTCAGAAAATTTGTCTTTGACATAGTTTAACAGTGTGATGCCAAATTTGATGCCCTTTCCGCAATAATGTTTTAGATTGTAAGATATTCACTACAATATACAGCGCAAAAGTGAATGAATAAATACAAAAATACAAAATCTCTCTTTTCTGTTGAATAACTGTGATGATCGTTTGTGGGTGTCTGAAGTAGGACATAATGAGAGGGTGAGGTGAAAAAAGCAAACAGATTTGCTAAGTCTTCACCTCATTAACTGAACAAGTGTGCGCTAGTGTGTGCATATGCATTTCTTACGCGCGAGCATGTGAACAAGTGTGTCTGTTTATAAAGCAAAAGGTCCCACTTGAGTCCCACTCAAACCATGAGGTTCTCATTAGCTGAGTATTAGCATAGTATTTTGCCTACGCTGTAAAGAAAACATGCAGATTTGCTCAAAGAAAGCCTTGCTATAGTCGAGGTTTCTCACTTTGAAGATTAGCAAAGCGGTTCTGCTATCAGGAATATTTTTGCTCTTATCTGACCACACTAAATGCACATCACTCATGAGGCTAACAAGCCTTGACTTGTAGAATGACTGAATTATGGTTGTGTGGGGATTTGTGGAATAATAAATTAGATATTATATTGTGACACAAAATTTAATTAATTAGTTTTTTTGTTTGCTCTTTCAACATATCTATGAAGGCAAACTCTAAACGCAACTTAAAGAGGCCGTGTGTATTTTTGAGTTTCTGTGTGTAACATGTAAAACTGTGTGTGTGTTTGTGTGTGTGTGTGTGTGTGTGTGTGTGTGTGCGAGAGAGAAAGAGAGAGAGAGAGAGAAAGAGAGAGAGAGAGAGAGAAAGAGAGAGAGAGAGAGAGAGAGATAATTGGAGGGTTTTCTGAGGGAGGGGGGAACAGACGGCAGCTTTTATGGGCTGAAATTCTCTAAGCTATAACTACCTCTAATGAGCTATGCTGCATCGCCCCCCCCGCCACTTATACAGAGGTTACAGAAAACAGAAAGAGAGAGAGACAAAGAGAGAGACAGAAAGAAAGATCGAGCAAGATCAGCAAACAGATGCATAAAGACTTGCAAAGGTCTTCCTTTTCACAAGTTCTGCACGTCTGTGTGTTTTGTGTGTTTATGTGGCACTATGTAGCCTTGTGGTTTTGTGTGGGTGGATTTTGTTTTCTTTTTTCCCCCAGTTTTTATTTTATTATACTGCAAACTAAAATACGTGCTTTACAGACACAGGCTTGAGCCTTCCTTCCCTTGAACTTCAGAGATCTTCCCCTTTCAATAATACATCAATAGGATCAAATAATTTTTCATAAAAATGTACATGTTTTGCAGTTTGATCTGTTATTTGGGTTATTGTGCTATCTTTAACCAATTCTCTCTCTCTCTCTCTCTCTCTCTCTCTCTCTCTCTGTTTTTTTTTTGCATGTTTTTGGACCTGCTTCAATTTTTAGGTAAGTGTCACTGTTTCTATCTCCAATACACTATCTAAACATAAATCTGGTTAGTTGTGAATATGGAGATGCACGTGGGTGTGTGTTCGACATAAGCAAGGGAGGATCTGGGTAAAATGGTTTTGTGGTAGCGGCTTTTGCAGTGCCCGATACACACACACACACACACACACACACAAACTTAGAATCGTAGTGAAACTGAAGTGTAGGCCACCATTGCTTTAAGATTCGAAGAGACACACACCACATTGACAGCTACAGTGGCTGGGATGGTTTACCACCCTAGTCTAACACACACATATACATAAACACACAGTCTTATTGGTAAGGTAGAGAGTAGTACACCTGCCTATGGTTTTGTTTTTTTATTAATCTGGGGAGAACCAAAACCCAAAATGTTTTTTTTTCTTGATCCCTGAAGTACTGGAAGAAGTAAAACACTTTCCATAAGATGACAAGATTGCTAATTTTTTTCCAGATTCTATCATCCAAACTATACCCAAACAAGTTTGGTCACTGTAGGAACTGGTATCTATTAAAGACCCCATTAAAATCGTGAGTCATCAATATTTTTGGTCCATTTCTCTTGAAGAAAGTGACTATAAATTTGACTATAAAGTTTATCTTAATTAGATTCATTTTGTCAACTTGAACTTACAAATAAGCCTGCTGAACATTTTTATCGAGAAAGAGAGAGGCAGAATGTGAAAGATGGAAAAAGAGAGAGGGTGGACAGCACACAACTAAGTGGTCATCTGATAAGGCCACTTTTCCTTTAATAAATCTATTTCCCCTTAAAAGGCTCTGGACTTAACGTGAATCATTGTTGCATGTAGGTCAGGAGCCATAGATTGCACTTACCACAATATCACACAATCTCTCTTTCACTCTTTATATCCTTTTTCTCACATTTTTCTTCCTTCACCATTCAGCTAGTGTAGAGTAGAGGGTAGACTTCTGTAGTGATGGTGATGTGGGGAATGCCAAGAAATAGAAAAGAGCTGACAGTAGTTTGTGGAGGAGTGAGTATGTAAGCGTGTGTGTGTGTGTGTGTGTGTGTGTGTGTGTGTGTGTGTGTGTGAAGGAGGTAGGCACACCCTTGCGGGTTTCTGTATCTCTCAGCTCTCATTAAACTTTAATGGCTTCCTCTCCTCGCTGGCACGAGGCTCCACTTTTCACTCAGCGAGAAGGAAAAAACCCTGAAAGAGAGAGAGAGGGAGTTGCAAGTATGCATACTGAGCAGGTAGATCAGAGGGGAGGACAAGAAGGCTAATGCTGACAGTCTCACCACAGCCATCAGCCGAACTCAGCGAGACACTTGCTAACAACTGGCAGTGTCTGCTTCTCCATAGCGAGACTACGGATTAAGCTGCTAAATGTTTTTAGTAGATACCACCTATCATTCCGCCGTTTACACCAAACTCCTGATAGTGATGAATGTGAGCATAGTGATCACTGTTTTCCCATCTGAAATGTGTTTAAAGGCTCGTGTATACTTACATTTTCTGTGTGCAGTTCAGTCTCATACACGGTCGAGTGCTCAGCCTTTCAAAGTATACTCTTGTGCACATGGATGGATTCAATGCATGCACACTTCAACTGCTTTTTGAAACTCCTTCAGCATAGTCAGTGGCAGACGTATGCCCAGACAACGCACAAAGATGTGGACTATCTGCCTGTCTAGAAAAACTAACCTGCACATGGAGAGTACACACATACTGTGCTGATTACGAAATTTACGTCACACAGAAAACCAATATATACTTAGTGTGTACTTCTTTCACAAAGAGCGAGACATGCTTGCTGCAATTCCATTTGTTTCTCTTGTACCATTTCCCCCACATCTTTATAGCAGAACATCTAAAGACTTCTTGGGTTCTCGTCCCCTTAAAACCCCACAGTTTTTTCACCTATGATCAGTTCTCCTCTGACTTGTATTCTCTCCAGCCAGTCATTCAGTTTAAAGAGAGGGACGAAAGAGGGGGGGAAACGAGTGAGGAAAAAGAGGGTGAGAAGAATGGCACACTGTTAGTGGTGGACATAACTGAATTGAATGGAGACCAGAAAAAATATGCCTGTCACTTTAAGAGAAAAAACTGCAGTATGTATCAACTCTGCAGAGAAAGAGAGAGAGAGAGAGAGAGAGAGAGAGAGAGAGAGAGAGAGAGAGAGAGCCCTAAAGAGAGAAAGAAAAAGGGTGGGAGAGAAGAAAAGAAGATGGAACAGCTGCAGTCTGGGCCTGTAGCTTTCTGACTAGACTGCTAAAACTTATTATTGAGTTCCTGTTAGAGAGAGACAGAGAGGGAGAGAGGGGTAGAGGAAGATACAAAAAAGGCTGGCATAATTCCATGCCCTTTTTTCAGTGACCTTGCTTGCAAAGAGCAGAGAGACCTCTATGAATGAAAACTTCACAGAAATTATATATATATATATATATATATATATATATATATATATATATATAAATTTTCTTCACATTTTAGAATAGAACTTTAGTAAAGTCATCAAAACTATGGGGAATAATGTTGTGACTAAACAAAATCCAAATAAATCAAAACTATATTATATTTTAGCATCTTCAAAGTAGTCAAACTTTGCCTAGAATTTGCAGACATGTACCATTATCTTGAGGTATCACCCTGGGATGCTTTTTAAACAGTATTGAAGGAGTTTCCATCTATGTTGGGCACTTATAGGCTGTTTTTCTTTATGATTTGGTCCAAGTCCAAAACTGTTTTTTTTTTTTTTTAAAAAAGTAAAATTGGACCAGGACATTTTCTTAACCCATTTCATGAGAATCACCAAACTACAGACCAAACCCAAACTCAAACCCTTCCCCTAAAAGAAACCTTTTGCATTTTCTTTTTAGAATTGAAACAAAACAGCATTATCTACTTTATTTATGAATAATATTTACCTTTAATGATGCCACCAAATGGAGGACAATTTTGTAAAAAATACACACAAAGACACATAATTTTCATGCGTATGAGGGGCTTTTTATACCCCTGTTGAGCTTACCTTTTGCTCAAAGCTTCAATGGGTCATTTGAGCATGGGGTATTACTGCCCGCCCCATATCAGAGTGTAAAATTAAATAAAAATGTCTTTGAGCTATACGAGCACACACGATTCACACGTGCTGCAGGCACACAGACACACAGGTACTTGTTTTGAAGCATGTGCAGTATGATGGCATGTGCAGCATAAATGGCAGGGAAGTCTGGCATTACCCACAATCCCCCACACCCCACACTCGCCCCCAGCTGAGTGCCACCTGCTCATCTGTCTGTCCTCACACTGCAGTCAAAATGCATAGAGACCCCCCACTGCATTGTTGGCATGTGCTCTCTTTCTCACACACAAATGTACTGTCCTCCTACACTACAGTCACAACACATTGTGACCCTCTGCACTTCCCTTGGCATGGAGATATTCAAACACACATGCACACACACACACACATGCACACACTTTTCTGTCTCAGACCCAAATAACTGATGAAAATGCAAGCCAAATGCACATGGTAAATCTACATCACTACTTTAGATCGACCAATGAGATTGGTCCATTCTCTTATGAATCACTCACTCGCATGAAGTGATGTCAAGAAACCTTCATTTGACACATCCATATTTATATGTTAGAAATGGTGAGAAAATTAAAACAATAAAAAAAATGTTGAGGAAAAAAATACTAAAAGTTGCCAAAAGGGATAGTTCAGCTTCCTGCTCTTTTATTCCATACAGTCAAAATGAATGGTGGCTGAGGATGTCAGTCCTTAACATTCAGCTAAATATATCCTTTAGATTTCCACATAACAAAGTAAGTTACATGGGTTTGGAACAACAAGAAGTTTCATTTTTGGGTGACTTGTCCCTTTAATGTGTCCATACACTCATCATTTTGGGATGGTAGCAGCATATCAGTAAAAGTCCTTATTGAAACTTAAGTGACTGCTTTTTCTTTTTCAATGAGTGCGTTTCCAGCATTAAAGTAACAAAGTCAGAAAACACGCCTTTAAACCGAAGGCCAAGTTAATTGAAATTCTGTTTGCCGAGAGAGAACTTTAAAAAAAAAAAAAAAGATAAGAGGTGATGCTAAAAGAGCAAAGAAGCCATCAGGAAAGCTTTACAGGCTCTTATCCTTTCACATCCTACTTTAAACAGGAAATGTTTAGACAAAATGGCTTGATGTTTCTCTCACTGCCATTCTGGGTGTTGATAGATTTTTCCTTCATTCTGCTGATCTCAGGCCAGTTTTCCAGAAAAATTTGTAATATGATGTAAGTGAATAGATGGATGGAAAAACAAAAATAGGGCTGAGAACATGAGTGTACAAACCCAAATTAAAACACTGCAGCACAATCATTTTCTTGTTTTACTGTAAAAAAAATCCAAACATCCTTAAAACAACATTTCACTTTTACATTTACTTAAAAGCCCGCGACCCTGTACACAGGATAAGCGGTTGACGATGGATGGATGGATGGATGGATTTACTTAAAAGGCAATTGGTGCAAGATTACAAGACGTGTTCTATATCTTTAATAAAGTTCTTCTTACCTTATTGGAATTTTTATTTTTAGATTTTGGAAGAATACATATCACAAAATGTAGTTCCATTTATGCTTAAATCAAGAAAAAAACATGTTTACCAATGGGATTAAGAAGCATAAACTTGATTCAAGATATCTCATATGGTTTCGCTTTTCAGGCAAATATATCTAGTTTTAAGGATATGTAGATATTTTCACAGGAAAACAAGACATTAATACTGAATAAGGTAAATGTTTTAATTTTTTTTGCAGTTCAAAAGCTGCAGTTGTTCCATTTTACGTGTATCGTAATCATATTTCAGTGTTGACAAAATGTAGATTTGTTTGTAACAGCCCTTATTTTGAAAAGATGTAGCACGAGTTCAGGCTGCATGAGTGACATGGTTGAAAACAGATGCAGAAGAATGAGCACATTGTTTATGGTTGAAACATGGTGCAAATCTTTCCCCCAAAACGCTCACAGCTGCCCAACTGCTGTTCAGAGTGTTTGGCACGAGAATACTTCGGCCAATGCCTTGAGAGATTATGATGTCTGCCTTCAGAGTACAGGCAATCTTTTGCACTGATAGCATGTGGTCAGGTTGTGCATTTAGCAGCAGTTTGTTTTTGAATGTAGTTTTGTTGAATTAGCCTCTATAGGTGACCACACATGTTGATCCATCGTATACCTGTGTGAAGAAGACAAAGAGTCTGTGGTAACTGGATGAGCCAGTGCAGACTCTTTGTGTAACCAAAACACACACCACAGAGACCAAAACATCCTGTCGAACAAGGTTATTAGAATGCAGCCCTGCAGGTGAAAATGCAAAAGTTAAAACATTTTGAAGTGTAAAGACAATGTGTATGCTGAAGGCAGAAAGAGAGGAGAATTGTTTAACTTCCAACTATGAATTGAAAATAATTCATAAGCAGGCCCATACGGAATGTGCAACCACAAAATTTGAACGTCCGTCATTCACATAGTTCTACACATTCACCACATCTTGAGTGTTGGTTTATTAAATATTTTAGCTCTTCCCCCCCAAGTCAGTGCAGAAATGTGAAAAAATTCATCAGATTCTGTGTGGATCCATAAACTGATGTCACACAGTGTCCTAATCAGGCTCAATGCTTCTTTCAAGTGAATTGTTTCTGGCAAAAAATTAATAAAATAAAATAAAAAATGTATCCATACTAAGCATGCATTCTGCATGACATGACACAATCACGGGCAATCAGAAGATATCTAATGTGCATTATAAATAAGGGTGTGAGAATTTTGACCTATGAGATGTCAAAGTGGACAAGGCTACAAATGACGGTTTAAGCGAAATGAAAATTTACTCGGATAGATTTTTTTCCATTACCCCAGTTTCACGTTGCATATATAAACACCTCTTCTGCCATTTTTACCAGTTTACCAATGTGCACAAGTATTTTGCTCATGCATTTGTGGAATTTTTTTAATAAGCTGATTTTTTTGTAGTAATCAACATTTTATCAGTGCGCTTAGATATACAGTTCACAGGAAATCAAAAGAGGTCTACACAAAGGACTACATATTGAAGTTCTTGCAATGCACGCTTCTGTAATACAGTTAAATGGCGATTTCCTTCCATTTTATCCTTTTATTTTATTATTTTCTTTTCTTCAACCTTCCCCACCTCCTCTCTTCTCTTACACCATCTCTTTCCTGGTATGGAAAACACACGCTAAGATACAGGCGATGAGAACAGCAGGAAACACGCCCCTCTTCCCCCCGCTCAGAGAGTGCGAACACTGACCCACTCATAGAGGAAGAGAGACAGTGAGAGTGAGAGAGAGCGAGCGTCCGAGAGAGGAAGAGACAGAGGAACCTTAGGGGAGGCATGTCAGTGGAAAATCCTAAGTCTTGCCAACTCATGCTGGTACATCCTACATATACCCCCCTCCTCTCTCTCCTGAGAGGCAGCTCCACAATTTTTTTTCTCTGGGTTTTACTGAGCACAAACTGCAACATGGGCTGGCGGGGGAAATATAAAAAGCGGAAGTCTCAGCCAAGCCAAGGAACGCATTCTTGAGTCAATGTGGAAAATTATGCAAAGCTTTTTCAAACGCTTTCCTTATGCGTGATTGTGAATGACAGTTTATGTTGCAGTAAGCCTTTTTGTCATTTAAAAGTTGTGATTTTGTTGCTTTGAGAAGCAATTCTGTATCAGAGAAAGGATGAGAGCGATAAATCTGGACAATTATGGCTCCATTCATGATAAAACCTCATTAATGGAGCCATAATTGTCCAGATTTATCGCTGTATCGCTATACTGCCGTGTCTATAATTTCCATATGTTTCCTTATGCTTGGCTCTCAAACAAAGGAAAAGAAAGGAATTGACAGAAAACAGCCAGGGAGGGGGTAATAAATATGTTCCTTGGCGTATCTAAAGGGTTGGGGTGAACTATCCCTTTAAAACAGCAACAGGGTTACCACGCATCTTGGAAAACCTGGAATTTTGCAATGCAGTTTTCAAGTTATGTAAAAGTCATGGAAAATTAGGAAAGTACCTAAATGTCCTGGAAATTAATTATTCATCCTGGAAAATATTTAAGAATAATAAAACTGTTTGAACACTAAAGTTGTAAACCTTAGACAACAGTTGATGGTCAGAAAGCTGTTTTTTTTTCGTTCTTTCTTTTTTTTTTTTTTTTTACACCTTGGGATGTGAATTAATATTCAATAATAAATGAACATTTCGAGTTATACAACATGTAGGCCATTTGATTTTCTGAATCCAGTCGTAAAAATGGCATTAGCTATTAAAGGTGGAATGTTTCTGAATTTTACATATTTGGGACAAAAAAGAATGTTTAAATTAGGGATGTGCCAGAGTTGTCAACTAGTCATCCAACAACCGGCTAATCGATTAGTAGGAATGACTTCTAAAATTAGTATTTTTAGTAGTAGTGGTTTTGATGACAGACGCAATTCTCAAATTAATTGAGAGACGGCACATCTCAGAGAGGGTTTTGCGTGATGATAGCTTGTACTTAAAAGTGAACCTAATGGAGTGTAATTATACTTTTATTGATTCCTTAACACCAACTAATCGATTAGTCGTTCAGATTATGAAAACTGATAGCTTTGCACATCCCTAGTTTGAATGCCCAAATAATCAAATAAAACTGCGATATGTCCTAGTGTGATAATTAAACTGGAAAAGACTGTGATTTAATTAAATATATAATCTGCATGTGCTTCATGATTCAAAATAAATGTGTGTAATAAATTCTGAATAATAACCATTCAATAACCACAATATACATCATGACCTCTCGTGTGTTTTTGCTTAAATATTACACCCGTTGGGCACATAAAATGTCCTGGAAATTTGCGCCTTGAAAATAGTGGGAACCCTGAGCAAACAAAACTAAAACATACAAAAAACAAACAATCTGTAATCTTGTTTACATTGCCTCAGACAAAACAAGATGGGACAAAGTGTGATATGTATTATGAAAAGGAACACTATTTATGAATAATTACCACTTTGGAATGTAGCAATTAATTTTAATCAGAAATGCGAAGTTGAGCAACTGCACGCGCACACACACACACACACACACACACACACACACCTCGCAAATCTCTTTGCATGCGAAGGTTAATATGTAGAAGCCAGTGAGTTAACTGGCTGTATTGGTATTTTTAAGCTTCTTAAGGGAGCATGACCTTTCACCTTGTAGTATATTGAGAAGGGATTCAACTTAGCTGCAAATACTTATACACACATGTACACACTTAGCGAAATAAGAAAAATAAATACCCTGTACCCTTTAGAAGGGAAAATGCCTGCTCTGGATATATGGTTTGCATAGAGGAATATTCATATAGTCATGCTTATACAGCCAAGTACTGAAAATAGAAGGTTTGTTAGCATGGGAAATATTCAAGACAAACTAAGACCTTTTTCCACCTCAACCATTAGTGTCCTTCAAATGCATTCATCAAATTCAGAAAGAACAATATGTTTTATAATGTGTTTCACTGGGAAAGCCTTTGGAAACATAGTACCCCTTGACATTCATCATCTTTTCCATCTATGGGTTCAACCCTTATGTAACCAAGACAAATATCCAGGTTCTGTGATGATTTTGTTATTAAAGCGATTCAAAAGAGTAAAGCCAGTTTTCTGGTTGAATGCACGCTTAAAATTGGGTTAGCATTCGAGAAGGTTAACCACAGCGTTGAACTGAATTTTCACCCTCGCATGGCATCGATGATCTTTTATATTTCTTATATTTTGAATGCGCTCTCGTTTCTCGTACAACCTCATCTTACAAATATTAACGATCCCCAGGAGTTCGGGAATGACGTCTATGTTCGGAACTGTATCCCTCAGAACTGGCTTAGTTGAGGGAGAGAGAATAAGAGAGAGAGAGAGAGAGAGAGAGAGAGAGAGAGAGAGAGAGAGAGAGAGAGAGAGAGAGAGAGCACAGTAGAGAACGACTGGATGATAGATTTGATTTGGTTCTGTTTGTAGAGCTGGAGTTTAGCTTAGGCAGACTGTTATGTCGGTTTCCATGGAGAAAAACACTCACCCTGCCAGACACCAAAGAGTACAAGAACGAAAGAAAGACAGAGAGAAGTAGAGAGAAAGAAAAAGCACGTCGGGGAAAAAAATGAAACCTTATCCAAGAATTTTTAAGGGTGTGGAGACATATGGCATATCTCGCAGTATTGAATGATTAATAACGCACTCACGAGCACACGCACATTCTTTTTACGCGACAGCCTGAAAATATGGCAATATAAAATGATAACGAAACAAGATGAAACAATTTAAAAAGCCTATTTTCCTGCTCTCCCCCTTTTTTTTTCTTTTGCACTTCTCTCATGATGCATATGGCTGTGTATGACAAGCTATCTGTCTCTTTTATGAGGTGAGTTACAACTCGCTCCTGTCTGTCTTCTTGAATGAGGGATGAGACGCATTAGCAGAAAGAGAGGCATGATTGATGCTTTGCTTTTTATTCGACAGATTGAAGATTGAACTAAGGCAAAGGTCAACTTTTTAAGAGTGCATGGCTCTAGAACTCAAGGCACTTTCATAATTACTGTGCTTTTTAATGTGTGTGTGTGTGTGTGGGGGGGGGGGGGGGGGGGGGTGGGGGGGGTCAAGTCACTCATCTCCTTGAGTAGGAAATTTGTTTTTGTATAGGTTTTCTCAGTTTAGGGGGATATGGTGTGTTTGTGTGAGCTTTTCACCATTAGTGTCGTTAACAAAAGCAAAAAAAAATTTTTTAACTGAAATAAAAATATAGTTAGAAAAACGATGTAAATTAATTAAAGTTTTCTTATTTGATATACAGAATTTTTTAAAATGTGCAACTTTTGCAAGTTGCCTTCAGTAAAAATGAATCTGGCTAAATAGCAATCACTCTAGATGGCCATGATAAACAGCCTTATTTATACAACATCAGTTAACAAGGGATGGAAATTGTAAGGCAACAATTCTGGTTCTTATTACTCTTGACGATTCTGGTTCCTTCACAGTTCAATTAACTATTCTTGTTGTACTTTTGAGGAGGAAATATTTGAAAATAAGAAATGCCATTTTTATTGCATCTACTGCCTTCAGCAGTCAGTTGCCAAATGATGAAGTCATTCAGATTTCAACAGAGCAGATATAATAAATCTGAAATAAATGTAATACTTATAAATAATAGACTAATCTAATTCTTGTTAAAGGTGTTTACACAGATTTTTAAGAGGCATAAATGCAATCCAGTAACAGTAAATCCTAACTATATTTGAAATACAAATTTTAAACAAACAAAATTTTTTTAGAGCATATTTCATTCATTAATTTATTCTTTTATAAATTTCCACTGATTTCAACAGAACTCGTGTGTCTTTAAAAACACATGTAGTCATATGAACAGCCAGTCAGCAGACTTAAAGGGATAGTTCACCCAAAAATGAAAATTCTCTCATCATTTACTCATCCTCATGCCATCCCAGATGTATATGACTTCCTTTCTGCTGTAGGTCCTTGTAATGGAAGTGGATGGTAATATGATTTTTGACACTCCAAAAAGCACAGACAATCATCACTAACGTATTCCATATAACTCCAGTGGTTGAATGTATGACAAAGCAATACGATCGCTTTCGGTGCAAATAAAATCATTGCGTCCGTAAAGCAGCAGTATGTGCGTTCACAAGAGGGATGAGGTCATGCAGTCTTTCCAGCGATGACATGGCAATGTTCCATTCGTTGCATTAGATGCTCTCTACCTCTGTTGGCATTACCTTGCATTACCTACATGTGCAACACCATGTCTCCTGAGCTCTCTGTCTCTCTGAGGCTGGTTGGCCAAACCTCTTCCATCTCAATGTGCTCCTGATCAGAGTACTCAGGTTCAAATAAATATGGCTGTACAAAAACTTGTATCTCCACTTCTCCTCTTAAATCTAAATCTTTGTTTAAATTTGCTTCAATTTGTTTATGGTGTTTGGTCTGTACAGTGTTCCTCCTACTCAGTAGTAAACAGCGCTGCTCCTCTGGGTGTGACACGTTATACAAATATACATTAAAATATACTTAAATATGAATCTTTTTTGCACCAAAAGTGATCATATCGCTTTAGAAGACATTCTTTTAACCAGTGGAGTTGTATGGATGACGTTAATGCTAATTGTCTGTGCTTTTTACAGCATCAAAAATCGTGTTACAATCCACTTGCTTTATAAGGATCAACTGGGCTGAGATATTTTTTCTATTTTTCTTCATATGTGTTCTGCTGAAGAAAACAAGTCATATACATCTGGGATGGCATGAGTGTGTGTGTAAATGATGTGAGAATTAAATGTTTTGTTGAACTAAAAAAGAACCGGCTTATAAGAGTAATTTGTTCGGGTATTGGGCTACACTGGTAGTGCTGTATGTTCTCGGTTCCCAACACAATAGTTAACATATTTTCTTGGCAAAATACCCAAACTTAATACAAAAATATATAAAAACACTACATATACTTAAAAAAATAAACTAAAACTAGAAAGCACTGAAAAAATAAACTAAAATGAAAAGCTAGATTAAAACTATAATAAACCTGTCAACATGAATTCGGTTGGATGTATGTGAACATTGTGTGGGTGGGTGTGTGCGGGCTGGTGATTTTGTAAGGGTGTCTTTTTGTTTCTTTCTCAGTCAGAGTCATAGCGTTCGTTCTGCCTCGCCAGAGATTTTCGAAAGGCAGATTTAAATTAAACAAACATGCAGATACCGGCACACAGACACGCAGATATACAGTCGGACATGCCTCACTACTTCGGAGAAAGAACGGCCTGTCCCTTCTTTTTCCTGGTAGGGTTTGTGAATGAGGGAAAGGAATTTCCAGCTTCATGTCTGTACGTGCACGCTTGCTATATCAGATTATCGTCTTGAGGTTCAGGTGTGCTCAGGTATGCAGTGTGAGATCTGAGCAATGCCAACATGACTGTGACCACCTTTAGAGGCAGGTGTACACATTCAAAATTGGTGCACCCCCCACATAAAGTATTAAAGGTGCATTCAGTAGTTCTCTAGTTAGCGTTAGCATTGCTCTTCTACATGTATTTTAAGGACCAATGTTACAGTGGTGTTAGACGCTGCACTGCCAACTTTCGACGTGGATCAGCATGATCGTCTGTGTTGCTCCCATCAGCTTTGGAATATCATTTGCATCTGGAAAACTGATCACAAAAACACAATTAATTTGTTAATGTGTAAAACATTTTAAATTGGCTCCAAACTGCTGAATGCACCTTTAATATTAAAAATGTAAGTAAAGATCTTCTTCCTGTTAGAATATCAATACAGTATCGTGAGGGAAAATGTTGCAATATTTTGAAATATTGATTGTTTTTCCTCAACTCTAATATTGTTGAATGCTTCCTCACATCTGTGCTTTTATGCATACACATACTCATTCATGTATGCACACAAACACACACTCATTCATGCATGCACCAGACAAGCTCTCGCACATCTACGCAAACACACACACACACGCACACACACACACACACACACACACACACACCGCACAAATAGCACAGGCTAGCACTCCCTTTAACAACACTGGTAACTCGGATTGCTACTGCAAACATGGCATAAACCTCTTTTTATACATACAAACACAATATTATGACCGATGTTCGGATTGTGCTGTATTGGGCATTGCTAAAGTAACATCAGTGGCTCAGTAGATTTGGCAGGATTTTGTTTGCTCGGACACATGGTAGAATTGCTCTTAAAATACACTTGTGGATGAACCCCCTATGTTTATGGACACTGGATTAAGATCACATCCTGGATAACGTTGCCATTTCTGGCTTTACTTAGAAGTTATAGTTTAGTCTAGTACATGTTTGTGTATGTGTGTGTAATGGAAGTTTTAAATAGTTTAGTCTGTAAAGAAGAATGATAAAGATCTTCTTTCGATTGGTGAGGAGTCTTTGTTCTATGTTTCAAAAGAAGCATCTTGCTGGCAGGGTGGTTTCTCAGAATATAGGTTTGCTGGTTTAGTTAAAAGTGGCATGCAAACTTTTTACAGCCCTCTCTAAAGCCAGAAACACACTTTGAGCAACTATGCAAACGCATATGCGAATACTTTGTGGATTGCGTTCAAAGTAACACTCAGGGATGCAAATTCATGAGAGGTGAAAAATGTGAGAAGGTTATAGCAGATGTTCTAGGAGTACATTTTCAGTTAATTTATTTGTTGCATTGTGTTAAGTGTTCAAGCTTACCCCTTTCCAGTGATTTCAGAACAGAAAATTGTACCAAAAAATGTTGGACTAATAAGCTTAAAAAAAAGTGAGTAGTTTGCATACCTGAACATATTTCGAAATGCAACAATGCACAAAACAAAGAATGCCTAGTTAGAAGCATTGTCGTTTGTGTAGAAAAGTTTCTTTGTGAATTGAGCTGACAGATTTTGAAATGCAGCAATGCAAAAAAATGAGTTTGTGTAGCTAGAAGTGTTGCCCTTCATGCAGAAAAGTTGCTTTATGAATTTTTTGGACATTTTGCAATGGAAAAACACACAAAATTGAGCTTGTGTAGCTAAAAGCGTTGGCATTCGTGCAGAAAAGTTGCTTTGTGAATTACGCTGACACATTTCAAAACACAACAATGGCCAAATTTAAGCTAGCATGGTTAGAAGCATTGCCATTTGTTTAGATCAGTTGCTTTATGAATTGCGCTGACACATTTAGAAACACAACAACGTCTACACTAAAATGCTCCATGATGCAACACAATTACAGCCAATCAGAACATATTTAATGTTTAATATATATATATATATATATATATATATATATCCATGTGGAGCAGGATTTTGGATCAATGAGATTTCACTGTGTTTAGCTACCCAGCATGGCATGTCAAAATTTAAAGTCACTTGTCATAATTGCGACTGTGTAGGACAAAAACTAATTTACTTTTAGCACTTATTGCTTTATTACGTTGTGACTGGTTATTACAAAGTCTGTTTCGATACTGCAGGCAGTGTTAAAAGTGCTGTCATACCTTTTCACATACCTCTTTTTGTTGATTTTTCTTTGGATCAACCATTCCGCATTCAGATTCAAATACATAGGTAATTTACGTGCTTCCAGGGAAATTAACTGAATTGAACTGAAAAGATTTTAACACGTTTAAATTGACTTTTTCTGTGATTGAGGAATGCATGGTGGATAGAGTGAATAAATAACTAAAGTGTGTATTTGATAGGGGTGAGTACGAGGTCAGCACTTCCTTATTATCTGCCGTTATAGTGTCAGACAGACTTTCCTGCATTTAGACATTCTTGAGCAAAATTGCTCTTTCTGCCACCACTATTGGTACATAGACAGCCAAATACACACAAAAAAGATGAGGAAAGTGAGACAGCTTGTTCTCACTGAGGATATAGTCATCTTCCTGTCTGCGCGCCAAACGGCTAGCAAGAAACCTGAGTGTGTCTTCAGAGTTATGGTGCAATAGCACGCTTGCAATAGCTCTACTTGGGTTTGTCCTAGACATCATTTTAACCAGGTCAAATATGGGTGTGAAGACGAGTAGACTTGGGATGGTGATGCATTTGTAATCGAAATGATGTGCATGAGTGATCATTAATAATCATTTTTAGTCATGATTACTGTTATGTTTGTTATAAGTGTTTGTGAATGCAGCACTTAAAAAAGGAAGTGTCATTTCTGAACCACAAGCATCACCAAACAGTTTTCAAATAGTTGTCACCAACACTACTGTCTTCCATCAGTCGAACAAAATATAGTCCCATCCCAAACTAACACCATTGGTCCAGTGATTGAGCCAATGTTGCTATGTCCAGCTGGTCAGGATTCTAGAACAAACTGGTTGATTAAAGTGCCATAGAGTTTATCCTTTTTGGGTGAATCAGCCTATGAGTGGCTTACTTGTTTGTCTTATGCAGATTTAGTTTGTTTACTAATTTAGATCTGGAGGATTGATCCTTACAGACTAATCCAAGACTAAGTCCAGACTAGCACTAATATTACTGGCTTTTATAAACCCATAAAAACCAAAACTGTATCAAACCTGAGCCATAATGAAAACTTTCTACCTGCAAAAGATAATTTCTGACGAACTTTGTGGCTGCCTCTATTTTTGGCTACATAAAACATGTTAATTCAGTGTCCATGACCAGCGATAAATTTGAGATTAAGCAGAAACACCCAAACCGAGATATTTTTCCCCTCTCTCTCTGACTCTCTTTTTCACTCTGTCTGAGCATGTTTGCAGTAAATTGTCTCTCCTCTCCGGAGTCACATAAAACCAATCCTTTTTAATTAAGACCGGCTCCAGTAAGGAAAGTGCCAAGCTTTTTTTCCTTTCCTATTTTTTTCCCTTTTCAACCACAACATCCTGTCTATTGGCCTCCCTCTTTCTCCTCCTCTTCCTCATTTTGATTGTTGTCATTTCTTTGACACCTCCCCTCATCAAGGATGAGAACATTAGCATATATCTCTCACCCTTCATGTTTGTTTTGATACAGACCAGATGGAATCAGGATTTTCCATGACCCCCGGACCATTCTGCTCTCTCTTTTGCTTTCCATCTCTTCGTTTTATCCCTTCCTCTTCCTTTTTGCCCTGTTAGCCAAATATCCGAAGTACTGTTTATTTATTTATTTAACACTGAAGTGTGTAATTTCTTCACCTAACAGATTGGCAAAAAATAACGATTGTTTTCAAACTGGTTTCTCGTCTGAAAAGATGTTATATAATGACAAAAAACGTAGGCTGATACTTTATTTTAATAATTGTTAATTTTTTTATTTGAAGACGGATATAAATGGAATAAGAGTTTGCTAAAACATTGCCAAAATAGCTTTTTGGCTATTAGTTGTTAACATTATCTGATACCCAACACAACCTTATCGGTAAAAGAAAAATGTTTCTTAGATTATTCAATTGAAAAATTTTTAATTAAAACATGTAAAGTTATTAAATTTTGCTTCAAGATTACATACAGGTTTTTTCATTAGAAAAACATGCACCGATTTTGGTATGAAAATGTTTTGATTTGAAAAATACACATTCTTTTCATTCAAAATATTAAATTTTACCCACATTTGGTTTGACAAGGACAATGAAACATTTCCGTTTAATTTACCTTGTGAAACCAAATTTAAGTAAAGCTACTTTTCTGATCTCTCAGCCCTGGACAGTTGAACTCTGCTTGCCCCCTCAGGCTTGCTCTGACCTGGCTTTGGCGAGCAGTTGTCCCCCTCTCTGCGTGAAGTTTATAGCAGCCAGGCTTTCTTCAGCCTGATTAGGGAGATTTGGTTGGTCGGGGCACAACAACCGGAATGATGGCTGTAAACTTCAGACTGTTTATGACTCAGGACTGGTCACTCACCTCTGAGTGAACCCAGCTAAAACAGAGAGAGAGAGCTCAACCCCAACTTCACCCTCTGGTTTGTTCAGGGCCTGTTCTTTTACAGCCCTCTTAGGTCCTTTGCACTTATCTTTCACACCCCCTCAATGTTCTTCCCCCTCTCCTTTTTACCACTTTATTTCAGTTTTTACCGTTTATCAGTTTAACACCTGGTCCTTCCATCAGCAATGTGGTCACTCTGTTTTAAGAAGCGATGCCATCAGTGAAACGGTCTGTTTCCCATAGATACTCATGGGAAAACATGACAATGTTGCATTATCTGGATATTTTTTAATTGTTAGTCTATGTATAAATACATCAGAGGGATTGGCTGTTGTATATTTGTTAGTTGTATATTAGTACTATGTTGTGTAATTATGTGTACATTTGATATGTAAATTGTGTTGTGTAAATATGTTGTTTATTGTAATTGGTATATGTCTCGTCACTGTCATAACTGCAATGTTGCTCGGAACTGCACACAAGACTTGCACCTACTGTTGCACTCGTGTACACAGTAGTGTGACAATAAAGTGATTTGATTTGATTTGATTTGATTTGTTACACATATTTAGGCTTTTAAAAATAGTTGAACTTTTTAGGGGGAAAAGTCTGACGATGTATTTCCCGATCTTCACAACAAAAAGGACAAGCATATTGAATGTTTATATTAGCAAATGTAAAAAAGGACAAGCATATTGAATGTTTATATTAGCAAATGTGTTATTTGTCTGCTGCAATTTCTTATGTCTTAGTAATCTATTATAGGGATAGTTTACCCAAATGTTTTAATTCTTTTATCATTTACTCAACCTCATGTTGTTCCAAACCCCTATAACTTTCTTTGTTTTGTTTATCCGTGGAACCGTTTCAATTTCATTGTATGGAGAGAAAAAACAATGGCGACCGAGACTAACATTCTGCCTATCATCTCCTTTTGTGTTTCATGGAACAATGAAAGTCATATGGGTTAGGATCAACATGAGCATGCATAAATGATGACAGAATTTTCAATTTGGGGTGAAATGTCTCTTTCAAGTAAGAGATAATGTACAATAAATCGGTCATTATCACAAAATAAACCCCAAAAGAGTAATCAGGATCTTGTTTCACCAAGGAGTTAGTTTTGCAATAATGATTGGCTGATAATACATTATACCACTTCATATACAGCTATTTAATAAATAAGTAAAATTAAATATATATATATATATATTGTTTATTTTATTATGTGAGAAGAAGACTCATGAATCATAAAACTAGCACTTTTGACATGGTTGCCAACATTCAATTATACAGTTAGCAGTCATACAAAAATATTTGACCGTTCAGAGCTGCGATTGACCAATCAGCATCAAGAAATACAGAGGTTTATGAAATAATTATGACAACAAGACTGGGCATTACAAATGCATCTCGAGACCCCTGCCATCTGTTGCACTCCGTCAAGCTGTTTTTGATGCCTTGATCACGTCCTGTGTGCACGCCCCCTACAGTCATCATTGTTTTTTGCTGTCTATAACTTTACCTCTTGTTTATTTCTTTTTGATGTATCCTGTTATCAACATCTCCATTATTATGACCCAGTGAATATAACAAACCTTACCTAGTAGAAGCAGTTGTTGCGTTCAGATTGAGTGTGTTAATGTGTAGGCGGGTCTGTGGTGCATGTGTGTGCATCTGCCCTGTCTCAAGTTGCAGGCCTGTAATGTGCTAGTTAAAGTGCAGCAGGTGCCAGTTTTGACTTTAACCCCATAACTTGAACACATACACACACATAGAGTTGCCTGAGCTGCACTGGACACCCGCCAAGACACCCAGGTCTCATGTGTCCTGCCCTTGCTCTGGCTAGACTGATAATTGATTGCTGGTTTGAAGAGAGCCAAAGCGTGAACTCAGCAGTGCAGGACAGAGTGTGTTAAATTCACAGTCCTCTTATAGCTTGTGTATATGTGTGTGTATGCTAACAGCTATATGTCACACTTCCAGCTCTAACCAAATCTATAAAACACCATTACTGCATTTCAACTAAGCTAAGAAGAATACTCAGCCTGAATGGTATTGTGTCAGCCTGTATGTCGATATTGTCTGATTATTTTCACTGCAATGAAAATGGTGCAGTATTAATATATGGAGTTACAGTTGCTACAATAAATATGCTCATGACGCTTGACCTGCCCCTGACTTCATCTAATGGGTCCATCAGTTTCAAATCTGTTGATTGGCTGGTGTTTTTTTTTTTTTTTATAAGACTCAGCGTCTTAAAAAAGCTATGCTCATGTCATGAAACACTGAAAAAACAGTGAGACATATTGTACTGGCCAGAAAGGTTCCAAATATCCAAATGTACCAATTTAAGAATCAACCATTGGAAAAAAACTGACTGATCACTAATCTGAATATTGGGAGAGACGTGCCCTTCTCTGTGCCTTATGTGTTTACAGCCCTTTCTGATGTATATGCATATGGACCAACAATTAAAAAAATACAAGAACTCACGGCGATAAATGTTGCAACAGTAGTAGGCTTACTGGCATTAGAGTTAATTGACAGAAGTAGGACAGGGCATTTGGGCACATTACAATCTTTTTTCCCATGCCCCCTTTTCTTTCTCTTCTTCTCTTTCACATTCTCTCTCTATCACTCTTTCTCTCCTTCTGGCACACTTTTCAAATCTTTTGTTCAGAGGAGAAAGACCTCCTGCCCTGGGATGCAGATATCACGTGGGCCACTTGCAGCTCTGTGTATTTGTGTGTGTGTGGTTTTCAGCAGCAATGCAAATGAGCAGATCAGTGCTGGTGAAGGGTTAAAGCTCCATCATAACCGGCTCTGTAGTTGCTCACCTGGTAGCACAGGGTCAAAGCAAGGCAATGAGGTTTTAACCTTCAATGATCCAGGGACCAAATCAAGGATTCACAATATAAAACAGATCTGTAACACTTTATAACTTTCATAAGAACTTGAACTACACTAATACCAAAATATAATGATTATCCAGTTTTAGGTAATGTTCATTGAAATAGATAGAATTTCATGAAAAAAATGTAAGTACAATTTATATGATTTATACTCTATATCTTCACCATGGACACCCTACAGTACCTCTACAATCCCCTGGGGTCCACAGACCGTGGTTGTAGTACTAATGGGCAATGTACATTACATGCACAAGACTACCATGACAATGGTCATTATATTTTCATTCAATGAAGTTAAACAAAATGCCATCAAACAGACTTGTTTCAAAGAGCTGCATTATGATGTAGTCTTGTGGGTGATGCTAAGGATCTGGATTATGGTCTTAAAATCACATTTAAAAGGCTGTCTGTTTGGGTTGGGAGGACTAATACGAGCAGATTATAATCCCATCTGCCCGTCACTGGAAGACTTACTTTGCAGATTAGGAGCTGATCCGGCAACACACACAATTCAACCAGCATGGCATGTGTGATTTTTGTCTGATACTATTTTGCTGTAGAGCCACCAGGAATTGTGGTGTTTAGTGCTTCATTTGCACGCACATATTCTACGTCATCATCATCTGCTCGGCATCTTCATGTTGACCTGGTTTTCCTCTGCTCTGTTAATCATCTTGTCAATGTAAAGATGGAATAAATGCTAACGACTCTGTTTCCGATCAATTAGGATCAGCTTGTTTAGTGGGTAGAGACAATTCTTTATTGATTAGTTACACACACCAATACACCTACATACACATTTCCACAAACATGCTTTTCTGCTTTGTTTGGTGTGAAATAAGCTTTCCTTTTCCTGAGTCACTACGTTTATATGCAATAATAATTAAGCTACAGCAGGATTTTGCATAGACGAGCTAGTCTTCATCTGTCTATCCAAGTATATTACACCTGAATATCTGAAAGAAGGACGTCAGCTGAAGACATGTAACATGTTGCATGTAACCTATGAATTCCAGAGCATGTGCAAAACTAATTGTGGTCCAGTTAACTTGTAAATTTTTGACTAAACTGAGTCACATTATCTGGGACTGTTAGTCTGACTTTTCAGTTAACTGTCAGACTAAATAATTTGCATGACATTTTAAAAAGACAAATGATAGTTTTAGTGCCTTTTCAAGTTTTAATCAAACTTTAATAGTGCATGTAAAATACTGACTGTCTACAGGAGGCTATTTCCTCATTTCCACCCATAATGATGACCAATTTCCTCTCAGATAGGAAAGTGTTTTGTCTAGTCTGGCTGTGTTTGAACTGCTTTCTAGCTTCCACAACCAGACTAGGGTGATATAAAGCCATGCTATGAAAAATCTCTTTAGCATGGCTCTTTTAAAGAGGATTTGTCTGTCTTTTTGAGAGCAGAACATGCCATGACTGTTAGTTTTGGGATTTAGAGTTGTAATTTAAGCACTTACTTTCTTGAAATGGTGATCTTGGTGAGCAGAGAGGTGGGTAGATTTGGATTAGCTCTGCTAACACTACCACTTTTGCTAGTATAAAGATACAACAGATACATTACAATTGTTTTTCTAAATCAGTATTTTTGTCTTGCTTTACAGTAGAAATAGCAAAACATTCTTAAAATGACCCATTTACTCAAGAAGAATAACTACATAAGATAATAATGACTGTTTTCAGAGAAATCCAAAAAAAAAAAAAATTTGAGGAAACTTTTTCCCCTTCGAAATGTACGCATAAGCGTAGTTCTAGTGGGCAGATCTGACTTCCCATCCTATCACAATACAGCCTCCACTGCTCCTCTTTATAAGCCCTCTCTGCTGTCTCTCATTGTTGGCATACTTCCGTTGTTTCACCGCCCACCACCTGATCACACCCAGTTTTGGTGCTGTCCTGGGTGGGGGCAAGTTCCGCTCCCCTAACATCATCGCTTCTGGTAGGATCTGACGGTTCAAGCAAGTATCCATGCGCTGAACCATAGGACAGGGCTTACGCCAAATGATATAAATATCTCTGTGTTCAAATAAATGCCAATATTCCAGAGTCTTTCTGCATTGATCCTGCCATGGATTAAAAAATAATTGATATATTAAAATTGGGATTTTATTTCTATTTCTTGTGATTGCGATCTTATATCTCGGAGTTACGACTTTATTTCTTTTAATTGTGAGTTAATGTCTCGCAATTATGAAAATATCTCGCAATTGCAACTTTCTTGTGATTGCAACTTTACATGCTGCAATTGCGACTTTCTTTATATTTTATATTACAAGTTTATGTCCTGTTATTACAAGAAATAAAGTGAATGTTACAATAAAGTCATAATTGCAAGAAATAGTTGCATTTATGACAAATAGAGTCAGAATCAAGGCACCATGTAAATCTCACAAAATGTTACTAGATTTAGCTAAAAACAAGACTTAATATGTTATTTAATTTTGCTACTCAAGTAAATGTATCTAGTTTTATGATTTTTGGTCATTTTACTAGCACATTACTGCTGCACTAAATGTTAACAAAGGTGAAAACTAAAAGCATGTGTGTGTGTGCAACTATGCATGTGAGGCACAAAGCCAGAAGTGATAGCAAGAGTGAGAGGTCTGCATTAGTGGAGCTCTGTCTGGGTCAGCTGTGATTGTGTTAGACTGGGGCCATCTCCCTTTAATTTACCAGAGACTGGAGCCTGGCTGTAAATGAACCTGGCATTAACATGCTAAATCAGCCAGGCCTGTTGGTACCATCTGATTGGTCGAAGTCTCCGCCCCCCTGTTCGGGTCAGGATCCCACGTTCACGCCACCATGTGATCTCAATCCAGCACTGGCATCCTGTTCACCTCTCACAAAGCGGGCATCTGTACTTTTTTCCCATTACAGATTCCCCTCCGCCTGTATATGCAAAGCATATAGAACATTCTCACTGATGCAATCGACTAACAGGAATGTCAAATCAATCATGAATCTGTCCTCATCTGACATTCTCTACACTATCAGTCAAGTATGGAGAAGATGAACTAAAAGATTACTCATTGAATGTACTTATGCCAACATGAAACTGCATTGGTAATGTGACATATTAGTGAATCGCTGAATCACTGAATCGTGCACAATAAGATCAGGAATAAATATTAAGAAAGTAAGTAGTGTCAGTTTGGATTTTCGGGTTTACTTAAAGGTTTTAGACACATCTGGATCTTTACTCAGAGCTGTGAGAAGAAGGAAAGAGGTAGAAAGAGAAGAAAGGAAAGAAGTATTTGTTCTGTTATTCAGATACAGCTTTACAGTTGCTATGGGAGACAGTGGAAAAAAAGAACAGAATATTCAAGTGAAAAGTGCAGCTGCTGAAGAGAGAGTGATTTGGTCAGGAAGGGTCATCTCTCACTCTATAACAGCTGTACTTTCAAGAAGAAATCTCTGCTTTTCTTTTCCCAACCCTTTTCAGATGCTGTGCAGGTCGGTTGTGTGGTGGCTCAACGGTGCTATATTCAGGCCTGCCTTTAATAGCTCCTTCTCTATTTCAGTCTCTCCTTCCTGCCACTGCGGAACGCGAGCGCTCAGGCTAATTAAAACTGGCTCGCACCCCTGAGTCGCATCCAGTATCTGTGGCGCTCAGGTCCGGACAGGTTAGAGACAGGAACAGGGGCCAGGCATTGTCACCAGTGTTCCCCAGTGATCTCCCACTTTCCATAATGGTCCAGGGTTTCCATAACACTCCCGAATGCTTTCATGACTCTCAGTAGTTAATGATCGATGTGTTCCGACTAGACGCCGCATGCTGGGAGGACACAGCACACCCACACATATTTACAACGAGAGGTGGGGTCAGTTGAGTTTGTCCTGTTGTATTCCGTTCCATATGTGTGCTATCTTTAACCCCCACTTCCGAATATATTTTTTTATTAATAACGCAATTGTTTCTTCAGGCACCAAGCCGGAAACATGGGGCCATGTATTTTTTCAGTTACATCTTTTGTGTACCCTAAATCGGATGTAAGCTAACTATTGATTTCTCAATTCGTGTTGTCAGCAAGTTTTATGGAGTTATTACAAAAGGGGAGTGGGAGAAATGTCCGCTAAACTGCCATTTGTCATATTTCATATACTTCCTGCTCACAGGAAATGACTAATCACAAATGAGAGTAAAATTATGATATATATATTATTTTGTCTAGCAACATTCTCTTAAATGTACAAAAAAATTAAAGAGAGTGTTGCAAGACAGATTTCTGCATTCTTCTGGAAACAAATAGGCCTAATGTTATATAAGTGTTGCATTAGCATTTCTGCTAAGTGTCTGTTAAAAAAGTGCTGTAAGCAGTTTTATTTGGAATTTTTATTTGTGCAGGATTGCTGACATCGGGCTTGCTGTGGGGTCTTTGGAGGACAAGGTTTTGGAGAGTGGTGGTGTGGTTAAAGTTAGCAAAATGGTGGACTGTAGCAAAGCTGAAGCCGCTTACAGCTTCTTTAAGTATCTTCTTAACACTATATGCTGAAATGTTCAAGGAAGCTCAGACAAAGAGAGAAAGGAAAAAAAAACGGGAGGGATTAACACAGAGAGAGTGAAAAATTATGGGGATAACTAAAATAATAGCTAGATTTCCCAGTCAAAAAGAGGATCCACACATATTCTTGTCTGAACTGGCTAGTTAAGTGTCAGCTCAGTCAGTGGGGAACACGCTTGTCATCATCTCTTGAATTAATCACTCTTTCATTTCCTTTCTCTTTCATTTTCCTTCCATTTCTTTCAGGAGTTTGTCTCAGGCACCTCATAATCTGGCAAAATATGTGTGTGTGCGTAGGCCTTTGAGCATGTTTCCTTTTTTGAGTTTGTGTTTGTTTTGGCGCTTCTCTCGGCCCATCACATGTAAAGACATGTGTGTTACACTCTACAGAGTCTACCGAAATACCTCGCAGTGTTCCACTGCCCCCAAATAATACTGAGCACCAAAATGTATGTGTGTGTTTGACCCCCATCCCAGGTCAACTGTCTGGAAACTGGAATATAGATTTATACACGCACACATATAGTCCAATCCACATTGATTGATACAGAATGTGTTCTGGCTGGCAGCTCTTTCCAGAACTAAAGTGGGCCATCACCTAACCCAACTTGCCATCTCTCTCTCACTCTGTCTCTCTGCCTGTCTTTTCTCCATTCTTGCCTCCTTCATATGAGGAGTGAGAGAAATCTCTCTCTCTGACTCTTTGTATCTCACCATGGTTGACTTTATGAGGTCATAAACGCTGGAATTTTTCAGTGAAGCTCTCTGACTATTTTTATGAACATACTCACAATGGCGGCTCCTTTGACAGGGCTGAAAGGCAGTCATTAAAAAGAGAGCAAGAAAACAAGGCAAAGGGAAAAATGTGTCCTTGCTGAAAGAGGCTTCTCTCCTGAGGCAGTTTAAACTGTCATTGCATTTAGAACCTAGAAACTATTGGCATTTACAAAGCTAGAAAGCAGTTCTGCCACTTAAAGGAGATCAGTGACACATACATTTAGTGATGCATGATTTATCAATATTTTACTATATCGGTATTGTCCAATATTAGTGTTTTTGGTTTATCAGTATCGGTCTGATTTGGCTGATATTGGGGCTAGTAGTAAGGGCTTATTTTTTTCCAATTGAAACAGAATAATGTATTCTATGCTAGGTTACAAATGTACTAAACTGTTTGATTTTTTTATTGTACATTAAAGTTAGTAGTCAACTTATGGCCTATACCGATATCTAGAGAGCAGAGAGCGATATGTAGTGGACATGGTTATCAGCTGATTCTAATAATCTCAAAATGGCCAAATATCAGCTGATTAAACAGGTCTGGCTGATATATCGGCCCACACTTATTAAAATATTTTAATATCCAATATTACTTGAAGCATGAAAAATTCTAGACTAGATATTCCATTCTAAACACTGCTGAATTCCAAACAACAGACAAAGCTTTATAGATTTAGAATATCAGTCATCATATAGGTTCTAGGCCATAATAAAAATAATTATCAGCTATTATTATAAAGTGTCCTATGCTCAGACAGAAAAGCATCTGACCCTAACAAGAGATTAGAGATGTGGCACATGATAGACATGAGGTAATACATGGTAGAAAGCAACAATTATACACACACAACATTCCTAGATCAATAAGCGTCCATTAGGGTCCAGCCTCAGCAATTTCAACAACTTTTGAAAAACATTGAAATGTGATTATCTTGCTCTTAGATGCTTTTAACTTTTAGAGTAAATGAGTCATAGATTTATCCCCCCCTCTGGATTTATTTCTTTCCTCCCCTCGTCTGCATGCACCCAGAGGGCTCTCTTTCTCTCGATCATTCTTTATCTTTACATATCCGTTTCTTTTTATCCTTGACATCTACTCTGCTTTTCTGTTGTTGTGCATTATTGGTTGCATTGGCAGGTCAATTTTAAAGAAAGTTGCAGCTTTGCATATCAAGGCTTGGAGATATGAAAGGGATTCAACGTTTGTGTTTTCGACTACAATAAGGTGTGTGATGATGAGTTAGTCATGCAATAGCAGGACGTGTACTGTCTTTCCTGAGCTATGGACTTGCCCCCTCTATGTCCAAGGGGAACAGAGTCTACTGCTTTCCCACACAAGCTGCTGCCAAAGCAAATTTGGGAGAGGAAGTGGAACCCTATCCCTCCTCTCTGGTGTGACCAAGTTTAGACAACACCAGGTTTATGTGTGTGTGTGTGTGTGTTTGTGTGTGTGTGTGTGTGTGTGTGTGTGTGTGGTTGAATATGCAAGCAAGCAGCTGCACAGAGTACTTCACTTTTGATGTGTTGCCATGTGTACGGCTGTGTGTGTGTGTGTGTGTGTTAATCTGTGGTTTTGAGTGTGTTAATGTGTGTTTGTGAGTCCGCTCTGGACTGCATGTGTGTGATTGAAGAGGATGGTCCTTTTTTAGCTCTTATTGTGGTGTACTTGTGAGCGTTGTGCGGCCTTGTTACGTCTGGAGTCACTGGAGTCTTCCTGGAATCTCAACCTCAACACACACTCACCACAGATGCTAATAACAGGCTTAAGTCCTCTGACGAGACATTTGTCCCACTGTGTACATGGAAAGACTCTGAACGGCTTGTACCTACCATGAAATCTGGGTACTAAAAATAGCCCAGAGACTAATGTGCCAACCTACTGTTATTATAGGTGAAGTATTTCACCTACCGTACCGTATTCTGTGTGAACACTTTACAAACTACACTGCCTGACCAAAAAAAAAATACAAAATTGCATAATGTAATATTTCGTTGGACCGCCTTTAGCTTTGATTACGGTGCACATTTGTCGTGGGATTGTTTTGACAATCAGGGAAGAAAAAAATCAATTGATGGGATAACTTGGTCATTCAGTACATTCAGGTAGTCAGCTGACTTCATTTTAATGCTGCATAACATTGCTGCTCTTAGACCTGACCAATTGAAGCTCATAACAGAGGCTTGGACAGTGGGCATAATGCATGACGGGTGAATCACTTCATGCGCTTCCCTTCTTACCCTGATGCACCCATCGCTTTGGAATAGGGTAAATTTGGACACATAACCCTTTTCATTGCTCCACAGTCCAATCTTTAGGCTCACAAGCCAATTGAAGTTGTTTTTTCCGATTAGCCTCACTAACAAGTGGCATTTAGTCCCAAATCCTGCAAGTTCTCATCACATTGTATGTGTGGAAATACTATTACTTTCATGATTAAACATGAGTTCTACTGTCAATGTTTTACGATGTGACTTCAAGCATTTTAGTGATCTCTGATCACAATCATTCAAGATTTTTTTCTGACCACATTTCTTCTGCGAAGCTGACAGATCACCGCTATCCTTCAAGGTTTTAATAATGCATTGGACAGTTCTTAATCCAATTCCAGTGATTTCAGAAATTTCCTTAGTTGTTTTCTTTGCTTGATACAGGCCAATAATTTGCCCCTTCTGAAACACAGTATATTTTCCATGGCCACCATGAGATACGTCTTCCAAGATGGTTGTTTAAGAAATAAGAAGATACGCACTGCATCAGTTAGGGTTAAATTAATTTTTGCCTGCTGAAACATTAATCACTGCAATAATGATCCAATCATAGGCTCTTAAGTGTCTACTTATTGAACTTTTTTTGGCCAGGCAGTGTAGTTCTGAAAACATTTAATAGTCAACACAAAATTACTTTTATAAAATAGATAATTCCAAATGTTGATAAATACCTGTGACCACACCACATTCTACATTTGTGATCATAATTTCCCATGCAATTTTCATGTAAATCTGCAGGTAAAATACAGTGTGTCGTGATTAAACCTAATCAAGGGTCACAAGACACGTTTAAAGTGAAAACAAGAAAAATGCTTTAAATTATATATAGGAATAGTTAGGGAGGTGTTATGTCTAGCAAGCTGTGGTACAGACACTATGTTCCTAATGAGCTGGTTGATAGAGAAATCGTGATAGAACATTGATGATAGAAATATAGAAAGATGACAGTGATAAAAAAATCAATCTTTTTTCGCTCTAGCACTAATGTAAGCACAGAAATTTGTGGATCATGTTCATTGTGCAGTCTGACACCTGCATGCAAAAACTCAAACTGGTAGACTGGATTTCTGTGGTCACTGCCTGGTGAGAGATTTGACAACTCATTTGAAGACAGCAAGAGAAGGAAGGAGAGAGCAGTGCTCTGCTAGTTTTACAGGAAGTTCCTCCCTTCCGGCTTGAGGCCTGTAGCTTAGCTCAAGGCGGAGGCCATGTTCAGGTCACACAGAGGGTGGCGTATCGCTAACATACACTGACGCTCACACAAACAAAAAGTTGGTTTGCTCTTGTTGCAATTACACTTGCATAGCTTGCATGCAAGGTTCTTAAAAACCTGTCTCTGGGTGTCCCTCATGCTTAAATTGCAAGATTCATCAATCAGATGTGTCTGGGGAAACCAGAAAATCTTCACCGCCATGGTGCAACGGCTGCTGAGTTTGCAAAATTTCTTTATCTGAATATGTTTAATAACGAGTTCAAAAGTTATTTTATAAGTCGGATATTTCCAACTAAAAAGTCTATTTGAATGAGCCATATTCAAAGCAAAATAGTTAGGCTAATTAACCATATTACAAGCCGGAGTCACATTAGGTTAACCTCCTCGTGGTAGATATAATGTGGTTCTCGCACGCGGTGGGGCATGTGATGAGTTGTGCGTGGATGCAGCAGTGAATAGCGTGAGCCTCCACATGCGCTACGTCTCCGCGGTAATGGGCTCAACAAGCCACATGATGAGATGTATGGATTGACGTCACTACACCACCACGAGGACTTAGAGCACATTGGGAATTGGGCATTCCAAATTGGGGAGAAAATAACAAAAATAAAAAAGTTTTTAATATCACAGAGACTTTAGGACGATGTTTACATGATCAGTGTCACAACGGGTAATTTCTGTCAGTTATATACTGTATGAGCATGTGCGATTTGTATTGCTTGTTGAGGAGTGAAATCCTGCAATCTATGCCACAGGAAATACAGGAATAGATATGGGTAAGGTAGCGTTATCGGAACAGCAAGACAGGAGAGGCGATTTAGCAACTCTATTGGCTTGTTTAGTAGGTTAATTGTGTGTAAAGTGTAACGGTTATGAGGGTGTTCAACGCTTCAAAACACATTTCCTCTGTCATCCCTCAAGCAAGTGACAAAAACCCTCAAGTGAACTAACAAAACCTTTATTCCACCATTCTCACACCTATGTGCAAAGCAAAGTTTGAGTGTGTGTGTGTGTGTGTGTGTGTGTGTGTGTGTGTGTGTGTGTGTGTGTGTGTGTGTGTGTGTGTATTAACAGTTCACCCTGCCCTGCAGTTCCAAACAGTTTTGCAGAAACTTGTCCGTGCTGTACACTCCTTTTTTTGGTGTGTGTGTGTGTGTGTCATGTTTAGTCAACTCTTACTTTTAAAGCATCTATATGGTCTACCCATGCCAAAGATAGCATGACAAGAGAGGTGTCAGATTCCTCAGAAAGACAAAAAGGACAGAGTAATTATATATTTGTGTGTTTCAGAACTGAGCTCATGTCTAAGTATGTCTCTCGCATGCTGCTTGGTCCTGCTTATTGAGAGGTGTGATTTCCTGTCTGCCAGTCTCACATTGCTTTGGATGACTGTCTGCAGCATCCTTTTTGTCACATACATACAAACACACATGCTGCACGGGCTGCTAATGGAATATATATATTTGGTATATATACCAAATATGTATTAATATGCACCCTCAGCACATTGTTTAATTTAAGAATGGAACCTGGGGAGAAATTTAAAGGGCCCCTTTACCACCCATCAGATGAAGGAAAGAGGAAGCAATGAATGTGAAAAAGACATGTACCATGGTACTACCATGGTTTTTGAACACTGTACATGGTATAACTGTGGTTTTGGACACTGTTCCCTGGTACTACCATGTTTTTGGATATGTACCATGGTAGTACCATGGTTTTTTAGACATTGTACCATGGTACTACCAAGTGTTTTGGACATGTACCGTGGTACTACCATGTTATTTGGGACACTGTAACATGATACTACTATTGTTTTTGGACACTGTGACTGTGCCATGGTACTACCATGGTTTCTGGACACTGTAGCATGGTACTACTATGTTTTTGGACATCTATCATGGTACTACCATGTATTTGGACATGTACCATGGTACTACCATGGTTTTCAGGACAATGTACCATGGTTTTTGTATGTGTACCATAGAACTACGATGGTTTTTGTACATGTTCCATGGAAGAACCATGTTTTTGGACATGTATCATGGTAGTAGCATGTTTTCGGACATGCATTATGGTACTATGTATATACGGCATGTTTTATAGACACTGTACCATAGTACTACCACGTGTGATTTCCTGTCTGCCTGTCTCGCAGTGCTTTGGATGACTGTCCATAGCATCCTTTTTATCACATACTTACAAAAACACATACTGCACAGGCTGCTAACGTAATACATATACAAAATATGTAATCGCATGTACCCTCTGGACATTGTTTCATTTAAGAATGGAACCTGGGGAGAAACTTAAAATGCCCCTTTACCACCCATCAGATGAAGGAAAGAGGAAGCAATGAATGTGAAAAAGACAGACCTGATAGATAGAGACACTGATAGAAAACTAAAAAGTTTTAAAATTTTAAAAGATACAGCATCTCTTTCTCTTGCCCTCTCCCAAATTCTGACATCAGCCCTCTGGGTCTACACTTACAGCACCAAAAGTACCATTGTACTACAAAGTTATTGGGACACTGTACCATGGCACTACCATGGATATTTGGACATATACCATAGGACTACCATGGTTATTAGTTATTTGGACATGTACCATGGTACTTCCATGGTTTTTGAACACTGTACCATGGTACTACCATGGTTTTTGGACACTGTTCCATGGTACTACCATGTTTTTTGGACATGTACCATGGAACTACCGTGTTTTTTGGACACAGTAACATGGTTTTTGTTTATGTACCATAGGACTATGATGGTTTTTGGATATGTTCCATGGTACAACCATGTTTTTTGGACATGTAGCATGGTACTACAATGTGTTTGGACATGTATCATGGTACTACCATAGATTTCGGGACACTATACCATGGTTTTGGTTATGTATCAAAGGACTACGATGGTTTTTGGACATGTACCATTGTCCTACCATGGTTTTTGGGACACTGTACCATGGTGCTACTATTGTTTTTGGACACTGTCACTGTACCATGGTACTACCATGGTTTTTGGACACTGTAACATGGTACTACCATGTTTTTACAGTTCGACTCGCCTCAACTCTACTCACTTTACTTTTCGGAGCTTGCATTTCCACTGCAGTTTAGTGCCATCTCAACGTGAGTGGGATTATAGGCTGATCATCATAGTTGCGCCGCCTCTACTGCCGTGACATCATCTTAAACATGACACAAACTAACCAAAACAATAACACGACCGCTAGCTGTTAGCTACTAGCTCATTGTACTGCATAAATCAGTTGTTGCATGGTGATTTTACACAAGTGTAACAGTTAAATTGGCCTGGTTGTTTTAGAAGCAAGCTTCCAGTAGCTGGTCAATTAAATAAAGTGAAGCTTTCAAGCAGAGTATAGCGTTAACATAACAAAACATACCATCCTCCGTTGTGGATCAACGCCAGGTTTCCACAGGGCACTTTCCCTCCCATTGCTCGACGGTTTAGATGGTGTCCATTTGGTCGAACCACATCCACATTTCCTTGATGGTCTGTAGTCACTTTAATGTGTTTTTAACTTTTCCCTACACTGTTGGTAGGTCCGGTGGTAGCCGTGTGAGGCCAACAGCTGAGACACTTCCTGACTTTTTCATTCGCTCATCGCTAACAAGTGGACCGTCTGCACCTAATTTATTGAACACGCCGTGGTTTTGTGCGCAACCATTTCTTTTTGCACAATTCGAAAGTTGCATAAACAAATGATACTGTTATCGCTGTTGCTAACTTTAAAACTAGTGGGTTGATGTCATGTGTCGGAAATCCAGTGAAGCTGATAGTGATCGACCGAGGTGGTACTAAAAAAGTATCAGGTACAAGGTACTATCCACAATGGGAAACCCCCAAAAAGCGAGCAGAGAGTCGAGTTGAGTCAAGTTGTACCGTGCACTGGAAAAGCCCCATTAGATCACTATACCATACTATACCAGTACTTTTAAGGGTACACTTTGGAGCATAGGCTCCAAATTTATGATAAATAGAACATGCTGTGGTCTCTTTGACTTCACAAGTCATTTTGGAAAAGGGCTCGTTCTCTACTTCTTTTGCTCATTCATTTTTGTCTATCCGTCTTGTTCTCTCCTTGTCTGTTCCATCTGTTTGCCACATCTTGTCAACTCCCAATGAACCTGGGAGTGGTCCTCCCTGCAGGCTGACAAATCAAGCCAAGAGTAAGAGAGTGATGGAGTGACCTGACCCCACATGCTGTTCAATAAATGTCAGACTGCTGGTGTGGGCTGATGTGGTTTAGAGGGACCTTAGAGGGTCCAACTGGATGACACAGAATAAGGAAGAGCTTAAACCATTTAATATCTAACTGCTACAGGGATGTTATTCAGAGGTCAGTTCTCTCCTAAACAGTGGACTTTAAGGTCTAACTGTGCCACGGTCATCAGACTGTCCACAGTTAGCATAGTTCTCTCTCGAGATAACACATATGTTCTGATCTTATAAGGGTACTTACATACTAGTGTAAACATTACATCAGATAACACTGCAAATACAATGGTTACATTGGGGATGGTGCATGGCAAGGGCATAGAGGAAAAACATTAGGTTTCTATAAACAACATTCCATCATGTGACCAAATTATTATTATTTTTTTTAGAATATTAACTTGCTAGCTGCAATGCACTCTGACATAGGCATCCATTAACAAATTACAATTTCAGACAGGCAGGTCCAGTTTGGTTTTTAGTACATCTAATTCATTATGTCAGCAGTCTGATCCATGAACAAACACAGGCACGTGGCAAGTGGCTGAATTCAGGGTCAGATAATCATGCTATTATGCTGTAAATTAACCACACCCAATAGACCAGCCTGCCAAATGAGGTCATAGGTGATGCAATCATTTATGTGTGCGAGCACCACTGGGCTGATTCCATGCACAGCCTGTTCTTTTGCATGAATGATTCTCTTCTCACTCTGAGATTGAAGTAATTGATTTTTTTCACTGAATTTCTTTCTTTTCTCCACTGTGAAACGTCCTAAAAATTGCTAGCTTAGATGTCTTGTGTCTACAGTAATATTTTGCAAGGAAATATTTTGTCGCATTGACTGTTCCATCTGTCTCAGCTAATGATTGGTTAACTGTGTCAAATCTGTTTGACGCAATCCAACCCAGTTGGAAGCATCTTACCCAGAAGCCCATGCTGGGCCAGTTAGGGCACTAGACTGGATTACTGCAGTGAAACAGGCTGCAGTTTGTCAGTTAGGCTTCTCTCACCCAAGAATAGTCATCACAAGCCCTCAAAGTCCTCCAGACGAAGTGGGAACTGGCTTAAAACCAATGGGTGATACTGTTTGTCCAGTACTGTATACTTTTAAAGGCTTCAGTCGTTCATTATTTTAGGGTCTGGGATTGCACTCTGCCCCACCTTTAAATTTCTACATCTTGTGTTAATAGCCTTGAAATGTTTCTGGAGCAAGGAGGTGTTGTTTTTCTTTTCTTTTTTTTTTTAATGTTTGAGGATTTTAGACAATGCACACTGCAGTCAGTATAGAATGCAGCAAAAGTGAGGTAATCTCACAACCATTAGTGACTGAGCAAAACGAATACTGCCTCAAAGTGTATTATTGAGTACATGTGCTTGTATGTCTGTTCTTGCTTGCTCACGTGGCAACATAAAAGCAGATGGCACTGTCAACATATTAAGCATTTAAACAATACATTGGGCATTTTCCTCAGGCATACACATGCACATGGTCTCACACACTGTCAACACTCATACTAAATTTAACGTTCGCAGTTTGAGCATTCAGATACCTTCCCTTTGCTCCTGTGTCTTATGGTTAATGGTTCTGTCTAAGGTGATAGACGCCCTCTGGCTCAACTCTCATTTAATGTGGCCGACTGCTTGCATCGATTCTGCTATTACTGTACTGTAATACGCTTAGGGCTGTAGGCTATGAGAACGCCTGACTGGGCAGCACAATGTGTACTGAACTGAAGCTGCAGTTTTAAACCACAAAAACCTGAAATGTAACAAATCAGACTTGAATGGTAATGAGTTCATGTGCGTTACTGATAAAGTTTCTTCCTATTGAGAGCAACACTCATCCTTTCGCTCTCTTTCAATTTCTGTTCCTCTCTCTCTAGGCGTCTGATCCCATTCCTGCCAAGAAGTCCAAACACAATGACTTTCCAGCACAGTTGCCCTCAGGAGACAAAGACAAGCAACCTGATTGGCTACGGTCCCTGTCTGCATCAGCCAATAAGGTTACAAAGCATTTTATTTTTTCATATGATACAAGTGATTAGTTGTACGAGAGTATGGAGTTCAGTTTATTCTATTTTATTTATGGATTAATAATACAAAAGCCTATGTGGCATTTGGTCAATTCTAAGAGGATTTTTGGAGCCAAGCATCTGTTTTCTTGCCAACACGGAGAATCAGGTTCTTGAAATGAGATCTCAACCCAAAATAACTGATGATTTTTTTTATTTTTTTTTTTCAAAAATCAATTCTCCTAAAATGGAGAGAGCCTGGAAATAGGCTAGCTTCTCTGATTTCAAACATACCCAGCAACCTCAAAGTACTCATAGTGCTCGGTCATTCTTCAAGTGGGACTTTCAGCAAGCATTTCATAAAATAATATCTTTCATGCCTTCAGTTCAGGTGGCCTGTGTTCTCTGTGTACAACAAAAATGGTTCATCTGGTCTTTTTAAAGAACGTGCATGTGTCATTGTGATGCTTAAAGACGCCACCTAACAACTATTTATTTTGCTTCAGGGGATCAACTGTATCCAGCCCAGGCAGAGACCCTCTGCATTCAGGCCATGGTCTCCGAACATCTCTGTTAGCGACAAGGAGGGAGCTAGCAGACATGCAAACATGTTACGTGACAGGTAAACGATAATAACGATATTAAAGATCAAGTCATTGACAACATAATTTGCTTACATCAGCTGAAAACATTAACACACTGCAAGATAATAGACTTAAACATTTATTTTCTTTAGATATTCGACATATACGTTATTTGACATAATTATTTCAACGATTGTGCAACCATTACCAGTTACGAAGTATGATGTAGCCCGCAACATTTTTAAAAGTAACCTAAATATGTTTACCTAGCATGCTATATGACAAGTAAACAATAACAATGAAAATTATATATTGTTTTTCAATATAAGTGTCTGACTGGTGAATACTGGTGAAATATATTTTTAGAATGAAGACTAAACAGTATACTTGTCCACTTACATAAACAGTACCAACAGCAGTTAAATAAGTTGAAACTAATTACTAAATCAAAGAATTCTTGTATGTTTTCTTTAGAGAGTTATTTTGCTTTATTTCAACAGTTGTGCAGCCATTAACTTATAAAAGATGATGTAGCACACAAAGATTGTAACAGTAACCTTAAGTCAGGATGTGTAAATGTTAAGTTGTGTAAAAGTGAAAGTGTGCACAATACCAGCTTGTTACTCATGCTTGGGTGTGGTTAGTCTAAAGCGGTTCACCAAAAGGTTTGGAGGCTCTTCAGTACATAGCATCATGATGCAGGCTTGTTGGCCATTGTTTGCTTAGATATATGTGGTTTAAACTATGCCATCATAACTGGAAAGGGTTTGGGTGAGTCACTGCTTTAAGGCCCAGCTCGGCGGTTTCTCTGAAACCGCTTGAAACTGTCGTTCTCTCCCCACCCTTTGTTTTTGGGTCATCCTGCCATTTGTTTTGAATTATTCACTTCTATATCACCCATAGTCTTTAAGATGTTTGGTAACACCATTACACAAGCACAGCGATACAACATTCCATGCCTATTTGCTCTAATATATCTGTGTATCATTTGTGAATGGTCACTTAAAAAGGTCTGCTCACTCTCTCAACATCATTTCCCATAGCTTCTACAACTACAAAAGTCTGGAGAGTGCCGTGGCCCCCAATGTAGCTCTAACACCTCTCCAGAAAAGGGGACAGGCATCTCCTTCTGCCCCCAGCACCTCACACCCAAAAGGAGCAGAGAGCGAAGATGCCAGCCGTGGAAGGAAGAGGAAGCTGACTGGAGAGATGAACCCTAGCCCACAGCAATGCCCCTCAGCCACAGCCAGCAAGCCCCTGCCGCTCCCTCAGGAGGAGCGGGAATCGGATGTGGAGGTGGAAGTGGACAGCCGTGAAGAATGTGAGCAAAGCGATTGTTGAGTACAAGATTGTTTACCTTAAAATGGAAGTTCTGCCATTTACTCACCCTCTTGTAATTTTTGTGTGAACTATCTTTAAAAGCTTTAACAAAAGCATTTGTTCATGCTGTTGATTACCACACAAAATAATTTAGACTCATCCCTCAGTTTCCCTCACTCCTGTTCAAAAGGGAAAAAATGTTGGTCAAAGGGGCAAGGTATTGCACTGGAATTAATGTAAAAATACACACTGAACTTTCACATCATGGATACCAGAATGGGACTGTTTACATAGAGGAATAATACACTCTGTATGCCAGTAGCGCATAAATAAATAAATTCATCCGAGTAGATTAGTTGTCCTACCACTAAAAGGACAATTTAGACAACTTCACAGTTCAGATAACACACATTCTCTAACAAATAAATTAATATAAGCACTTTAACAAAACATATAAACTGCACATTTCTGCTTTCAAACCTCTGAGATTGTACATGTATTACATGTGCCATTTTATGCTTGTTTTCACAAACTGAGGAATAAGACTAAATAATTAGCTGTGGAAATCAATCACATGCTACAGATGTGGTTGATAAGGCTTTTCTTGAAACCGGAACATTCTGAAGAGTATTTTGTATATTTTCACATTTAGAGTGTACTATTGAAACACCTGATTATGACTCTGTGTTGTGAAACAGAAGGCCTCATTTAAATACATTAAGATTACATTCACACTTCATTTTGCACTCTGTTCATTTTGAGTCAACCTTGAGCGCTCTGGAGAGAGGTGGATTAAAAACTGTAAAAGCTTGTGGGAATGTGGCAAAAAATGAATGAGGGTTTTTTTTCCCATCCTTTACGTGCATATTTTAAAACAGAGAAATTAATAGGAGGGTGAAAAAAGAGTGATCCTATTGCCAGGGATGTGCGATATTGTTTTTTGTTTTTTTTATCTTGATCCAAAACCAAGTAATATCAAGGCCAATATCACAGATATCGGTACAAATACCTATAGTAGATATAGTATAGTAAAGTCTACGTACTCTGTTCCTACATTCAAAACCTTAAATAGCCGTTGACTCTTTTGTCTCATCCCTCTCTTTTCAGTGACATCATCATTTTCCTCCCTCTCCTCCCCATCTTTTACATCCTCGAGCTCTGCTAAAGACTTAAGCTCTCCCTCTGGCCCTGGTGCCCCCATATCAGCAGTGCTGACGCAAGCCAGTGGGGCCCCTGAAGTCCCACTGGTATCTGGTGGGGAAGGACACGACATGATGAACCTGGAGTCAGAGCTGGAGATGCTAAGACAGGCACTGGACAGCGGCCTGGACTCAAAAGAGTCAAAGGAGAAGTTTCTGCATGAGATAGTGAAGATGAGGGTTAAACAGGAAGAGAAGCTCGGATCCACCCTGCAGGCCAAACGGAGCCTCCAGCAGGTACACACAGAGATACATACTTTCTTTCTTGCTTTATGTGTTTTTCATGGTTCTCACAGTCATGGGAAACCTGGAAATATGAGGGATTTCTAAATGTATGTTTTCCAGGCCTGGAAAAGTAATGGAAATTAATGAAATCTAAAAAAACAGAGTGAGGAATTATCAGTTCTCTTGCCCTCCACAGGAGCTGGAGTTTTTACGTGTTGCTAAGAAAGAGAAGCTACGTGAGGCGACCGAGGCAAAGAGAAACCTGCGGAAGGAGATTGAACGTCTGCGTGCCGAATGCGAGAGGAAGATGAGGGAGGCCAACGAGTCGCGTATACGGCTGAAGAGAGAAGTTGAGCTGGCCAGACAGCTGCGAGTGTGCGACAAAGGCTGTGAAGCTGGCCGCCTACGAGCCAAGTACTCCGCTCAGGTTAGTTCACAAACATTTCCAGATACATGCTCATTCACTATGTGAGTGGGTGTTGTAGCTTTGTGCCTAAAGATCTGGGATGGTAAACGTAAGATTGTAGGTTCAAACCCTTGAATATGTGATTAATATGCCACAATTATGCCCTTGAGCAAGGCACTTAGCCCAGGTTGCTGCAGAGAAAGTGATTGTCCCTGTCCTAGAAATGTTATGGAAGTGGCTTTGGATAAACAAATGAATATTTAATGAGTTATCAAAAGTATGTTTTCACACATGTAACATGATACACCACCCACAACAACACACATTTAACAGAACCCTCAGACTGGGTGTGGCCCTGCAAGTCTCATGTGAGATACGTTTCATTTCTCAGAAGGAAATAGGGTTACTTCCTGTCAGGGACGTGTGCTTCAGACTAAACAAGAAGATAGATATGACACTGAGATGTTTGTCTGGCTGTGTGTGTGTGTATGGGTGTATCAGTGCTAGAGAAGCTACTTTGAAACAGTAGCTTCACAAACAACAAGCTACTTAATGAAAAGTAATTAAAGGAATGTTCCAGTTTCAATAAGAATTAAGCTCAATCAACAGTATTTGTGGCATAATTTTGATTACAATTTTTTTTTTTTTTTAAAAATAAATAAATAAATAAATAAATATATATATATATATATATATATATATATATATATATATATATATATATATATATATAAAGATGTATAATGGCACACAGGGTCAAAATGAATTAGTGAATAATTTTAACAAAATGAAAAATCACACTTTCCAACTTGTCCTAGCTTGTTGTAAAATCTGCAATAAAATGTGACAAAAGACATCAATGTAGTGTTTTGTCATGCTATGCACCGCTACTTGTTAGAAAAAGTAGCTTATTTCTGGGAACTCATCTTAATACTATCTTTTCAGATTGAGGACCTGCAGGTTAAGCTGCAGCATGCAGAAACTGACCGAGAGCAGCTGAGAGCCGATCTGATGCAGGAACGAGATGCACGGGAGCATCTGGAAAGAGTGGTAAAGGAGCTACAGGTACAACTCTGGCCTACAAGCTCCAGCAAGAATGGCACAGAATCAGCTCTCCCACCTGCCAAAGACTCCAACAAATAACCTTGTCTTTATCTCTTGACCCCACCCAATCCACATCAATACCGCCCTGATCGACAGCACCTACCGCCCAATCACGTCAACCAGCATGCGGGTGAGCACCACCCATATGCTCCAAGCCAGCACAAAATTGGAGCCAATCAGAGGTATCCTGAACTTAACACATAAAAAATGTGTTGCTTTAAGAGCACTGAAATGCATCTCGACTCCAATCGAAAATAACAAGGATAAAATGCAAAAAGTCGATTAGGAAAGGAAGAATCCAATAGCACAAACGCTAACTGTGCCTAAAACTGAATATGTTTTAAAACAAAGACTTTTCTATGACAAAAATTCCATAAATTGGTGATAGCGATTACAAATTTTGCAGAGCAATTTTTAAGATGACCTTTAAAGGATGCTGTCTGCCCTATATTGTTGTCTGAGAGAAAAGGACTCGTCATCCCATCTGAAATTCCTGTTTCCTTTTGTCCCCTCACTCACCTTGGGGAAGTACGATAAAGAAAATTCACTTTGTAATAAGCTATTTAAGAGACTTCATAGTGAGTGTGTATGAAACTTAACAAAAACTTTTTTCTGCAAACTATCAGAGCCTCAAATTTATCTTCTTTTACAAGTCAAGAAAAAGAAAAAGAATTCTATCTTATGTCATGCTGGTTAAAGAAGCCATTGTCTAATATGGAGACAACTAGTTACACAAAACCACACACTTATATATGTAAGACAAATACTGGGTAGGAGAATGCTGAAGGGCCAAGGAGTAATTTCTCGGGGAGAGATATTTGTATTAAAGTAAGTGTTATGATCAAGCCATGAGCACTTTCTTTAAATGGCAAAAAATACTCCCTCTCACAAGATATAGTGTGTGTGTGTGTGTGCACAAGACTAGACAGATACACCACACACATTAACACACATGTGCACACCCAAACATAAACACATGCTTGATGTTACTGTTTGTGTGTGTTGTGGGTCATTTAATGAGTTTGGTGTCTGTGTGGCATTGGCGGCTTGTGGCTCTGTAAGGGTTGTGAGGGTTTGGGTTTGTTCTTGCTATGACCACAGCTCAAACACTTACAAACACACTCATGCAGTGCTTATCTGTGGGCTTATGTGATGAGAATTGGCCCGGCTCACGATCATGGATAAAAATAAAGGCAAAAAAAAATAATAATAATAACTATATATATATATATATATATATATATATATATATATATATATATATATATATATATATATATATATATATACATACACACACTGTATATGGCTTCTAGGGCAGGAGGTGTCATGTGATCAAGAACTACAAATAGTTCTTTTAAGTAAATTATAATATGTAAATATGGAAATGTTTCTCTTTTCTTTTGTTTTGTTTTCACTTTGTTTTTTACTTTACAATAATGAATCGCACTTTGTCATTACAAAATACTGTCTAAACGCATTATGCTCCCACACTCTCCCACGCATTTATCTCAGAGAGTTTAGTATTCCTAAGTATAAAGTTGGAATAAACATTTTTATGAATTATATGCAGTTTTAATAAATGCAATGTAATCATGTGTTTAAGATAAACAATTGTAAATAAATAAAACCGCAAGAATTAAAAAAGGATCTACATGCTTGCTTGCTCAGATGTGGACAGAGCACACAGAACTGCCCCCTCAATCCAACTTTAACTAAAAATGTATCATAGCTATCGAAATATGATTATAATCGTTGTTAAAGTGTTATTGTTACTCTTCTAGATACCTACGTGTTTTGAACGTTTCAGAATCAAATATAAAATCGTTCGAAACGAATAGGAGTCAGACACATGTATGTCCAGCATGGGCAAAGGGATTTTAAATAACAATGCAGGTGCTCCTCTTGGCTAAAATATGTTTGCCGTGAGCAAGAGCGTATTACTGTGTACAAACCAGACAAGAATGGATGAATGAAAGTTTAGATGGTTTAATAATGCATCTTTAAATGCTCTCAAACTTAGCAGAAATAGATTTTGTTGAAAATACATATATTTTATAAGTGATTTATATACATTGGGTACAATGCAATCAGAATGTATGTAACGTTTTGGCTCTTTTCATTTTGTTGTTCTTGTTGATGATATAACAGATGTTTTTTTCAGATTGTGTGAATATTTTATTGCTTGTCTTATGTTCCTTCTTTCAATAGCAAGCTTATGTAATTTCTTTCATATGCATGGAATTTAAAGAAAAAGATAAAGTCTGCCATTCATATATTCATTAATGGGCATTAAAACTGTATATGTAATTTTTTGTGTTATGCAATATACAGCGATTTTAATCTTTTTTTTTTTTTTTTATTAACTACAAAGGAAAGCAAACCCCTCTCAACAATAAATTTCACGATAAGAGCTCTTAACAATCACACATGCAAACATACACACATGAACGCCATTACTCTTGGGCTAAATATAGAACTTATGTGCATATGCAATGCTGGAGACCCTCAAGTGCCTGTCTTTGGCCCCTTGGGGTTCCAGAAGAGGAACAATGGTTCAGACAGCGGTGAACTGACAAGAGCGGGCCGTCCCATTTGCACTCTCATGTGGGGGTGCACTCTGGTGCATTTTTTGTGCTTTTTGGCTCACCCCATTTTGCCAGAATGAACTTGACTATCATTGCTTAAGAGCAAGCTGCAACTTATTTGATAGGTTTTAATGCCATTTTGTCAGTATTCCTTTAATGTTTTCTTCAAAAATTAATAAATAAAAGAGAAATGCATAGCAAAATGTAATGCTCCAATTGCCACTGGTACAGAATTTAAATCTTATACTAAGATCGCTTTTAAATGTACAACAGAATAAATACACTCTTTTCTTTCTCTGTTTTTAAGGAATAAACAGAATATATTTAAGAGGTTACTTTTGTTATAGATGTAAAAAGAGCCTTTGAAATTATGTAATATCCTGACCTGTTCAATGCAGGATATGGCAAAGGTATTAAACAGTGGTCTAAAAAGGACACTCAGTGTGTTAAACAACAGTAGCAAGAGACTGTGCATTTTTTTCAGACCAAAAAAAATGAATAAAAAAACACATAAAAACAAATTCTTTCAGATGAGGTTGTTTTGTAGTTCTTTTTAAATGCAAATTGAAATGTGTCATTTACATTGTTCATGGTTTTCTATGAAAAAGGGAGACATTGATCAGAAAGGCTCCTTTCTTACATATAATACTAAAAATGTGGATTTTTTTTTTCTAAAACAGCCATTTTTGCTAACAAATAATGCTACAACACAGCAATAATGACATATCATCACTTATTAATGAACAGGATTAGCCAGTCGGACAATAAAATTACAAATTCATCTATGTAAATTGCTGTTTTCATTTTACAAAAAATGTATCATAAATGTATATTGTGTTTGTTTGTTTTTTTCAGAATGAGAAAAAACTTACATAATAGTTGTTATATTTTAGTTGTGTTTTTAAAAAGAAAGAAAATGTTTGAAAAACAATTTCAAAGGTTGTAATCCCAACGCAAAGCATATTCAGTCCTTTTTTATTATTGGGCTACAAAAAATTATAACAATTTTCAGTAGAATCTTTATGGTAAATGCATTTTTTTCCAGTTATCAATAGTTTTGTTATGTTCAACTGAATATCAAATACATAAATTCGGGTTGAATCAGACATCCACATACTTTCGTACTTGTTTTAACTATTTGTTTCTTTGTTTTCCATACCGATATTTCTTCTTAGCCCTTCACTGCTGCTATAACAATATACTATAAACTTTGCAATTCTTGAAATTATTTTTATGTAAGAGATTAATGTATGCTTTCTTCTTCTACTGATGCCGCTTATACAGTTTGATCTGGCCAATATCTCCCTCTTAGACTGGTCCCTCTCCCTTCACATGGACTATAATGTAAGATAGAGAGCTCTATGAGATTAGAGTTGAGAGTAGTTTGGCTTATATACTGCAATGTCAGGATGTACAGTGTATAGACCCATAATCAAAAATAAAGTTGTTTGTCCAGATCTCTTTTGTTGCGTTTGTTTGTCTTCAGTCTCAGTTGAAGAGCATACTAATAAAACAAAATTTGGTATTTGCATAATTTGTGTTGGAGTGCATATGACTGCAGTATTGCAATGTTATTTGTAAATCTTTGCAATCTTTTAATTCTTTACTTTTTGCTTAATTTGATGTTTTAATCCTGCTAGTTCTTTTTGTTTCTGATTAACAGGTGAAATGACCACCTGAAACAGAGCTTTTGTCACCATTGAAAGCAATAGTGACAAAACAATTTACTTCAACAAACTGTTGCCAGATCAATGGAGCACACTGATTAATAATTCTAGAGACACATCAAACATGAACTTAAATCTACTTTCAAGGGATGACTAGATTCCTCCCCCTACTGCTACTGCTTAAATAACTTTTCAACTTTTTGCTTCTTATAAGAAGAGACAAAATGACTAGACAGTCATTTTGACTAGGCAGTTGTTTCTTGTTGGAATGAAAAATTGTGCTATCAAACATCTGGGACATCATGTCACTGAACTGTGATGGCATTATTGAATCAGTGTACCACTGGGGAAGAGCATCTGCCAATTCCAGCTGATCCTGTGTGTGACAGGATGTCTAGGCTGACAGACTGGATTCTGATGAAGACAGTGATGTTATGGGAAATGTAGTTCCTTTAATCTCTCAGGGGAATGACCACAAGCATGGATTTGGATTATTGGTTCTTTTTCTCTCAGTCCAGATGCTCCTGTACCAAGGGACAGATGAATGATGTACATAAACAACTCACACCCACCCACATATGCAAACAGTCTACTATTAGTTTTACACACAAAGGTCCACCTCCTATTTTCCTTTCTAATGAAAAGCCTGTGAAATACATACCCAAATTTTGAATAATATGGACCCTTTCACACTTCCACATTTGCAAGACGTCATAGTTGGGTAAAACTATGGTGGTGATCGTGAAGAACAGTAATAACCAGTGCCACTACAGTGTTCTTATTTGCGCAAATTCTAAAAGAAAAATGTCAGGATTTGTGTTTCCGTGAATTTCCAAAAGATGCTGAACTTTATATGTGCTCGGTGGGTTCAGGCAATTAAAGCACAGAAGATAACTTTGTTATTAAATGAGGAAGCACTTTCATCTGTGGACAGTATTTTCCAGATGAGGGCTTACAGCAGTCGCTCATATGTGGAATTGTGAAACGCTTTGAAATCTGAGCTGTACCGTCATGGTTTCAATGGAAGGATTACACATCACAACCAACAACCAAGAGTGTGTGTTTGACAGGGTTAGAAGACAGATGGAGCAGGATGTGGGTCTATCCACTGCTTCACATCCTGTGCCACCCCATCAGGTATTAGTTTCACCAAGTACAACTCACAGTTTTGTTAACTGTGCCCTCTTTTTTTGCAATTTATGGCGACAGATTTATAGATCGTTCCTTTAGTACATAAATATTTGCCTGCTGATTTAATTCACAACCTCTCAATAATAATTTATTTTCATTGACTTACCTTCGTATTCATGCAAATAACTCTCGAGAAACAACTCGTAACCTTTGTTGAGTTTAGATTTAACTGTTGGTATACGATGCAGTCAACGTCTCCAAGCGTAAATGCAGGCAACATTTTTGTGACTGTGAAAACACATAGGCTGAGTTCGGAATGCCATACTACCCATACTACTCTTACTACTTTTGCCATATATGTCTAAGGCAGAAATAGTATGAGTATGATAGTATGCAGTTCTGAACTCAGCAATACACCTTGAAAGCAGCCATAGTTGCGTTTAACCAACTATGACAACTTCCGCTTTGCGAACGCGAAAGTGTGAAAACGGACGATTATGCCGACAACAATTTGAGCACAAAACAGTTTTATATGAAACCCTTTAAATGGTATAATGGTGGCAGAAATGTATAATTTTAAAGTAAATATTAAGAAAAACTATACTGTAAAAAATAACCTGTCCCTTTGAGACAACACCAAATGTTAACAGGCCAATAGGTAGCAAGCAACATAAATTGGATTTAATGCCATTAAAACTGATTTGTACCTGCTCTAAAGCAGGGCACCACCTCTTTAATAATTCAGTCAGCTGCAAAAGTCCCAGGTTCCATCACAAGCTCTGTGCATGAAGGGTTAGTGCTCCTGTCACCCGGGCTCCTGGTCAGGGCTGTGATTGTCCCTTAGGAGAGATGTAAATCTGCAAGAATAGATTTAGTCAGGACTCAGGAGACAGGTCTTTTTCTCTAGAATCACATCTCAAAGACTAACAGTTCACTGTCATTAAAGTGTTTTCATTTGTACACATGCGATAGATGGACGCCTTTGACCGTTATGCTGTTTGAGCATCAAGTGAAGAACCATCATGTTTTTTTAGACTGTGTCAAGATAAAGGTGTTGTAAGCAATTTTAGCTGTTTTAGAATTTCCACAAAATGAGCCGTTGGATTAGCCATGCCCACTCCCCGTTCTCCAAAAATACCAAATGAGCAACGGCATAAAAATGCCATTAATGCTGCCTTCACGTGTTATCGGAATTATCGTTAATACGAGTTTCCCAATCGGAAGATGCACATGAAAAACCCCTCAAGTCGTAATTACGACTGGGAAACTCAGAGATAATTTTGATACCTGAGTTTCCGAGATGGTAGGAGTCATAAACTTTCAACATGGCATAGGAGACTACGATTTCTGTAGTGAATGACAGGTTTTATTTATTTTTCGAAATACAGTTAATTGTTAGCGCTTATTGTTTTGGTCATTAATTTTTGTATATCAGCAACCATTTGATGCATGTTGTAAATTACTACACCATAAAAATAGCTTGTCTTTGACCAAAATTCCATAATCGTCAGCGAGCTGAGTAATATTTTTTATGGTGTCAAAATGAAAGTTGTTCAAGAAATATATAAGAATGAATTTTTTTTTTCCAGCAACAAAGCACTTGAACGCAACATACTCATAATTACCACTTACGATAATTCCGATAGCACAGGAAGGCAGCATAAGCCTCAATAATGCGCAAAATGATTGACAGCCAGAAAGCCTCAAGAGACCGAGGACTGCGGACACATTTTTGCTTACTGTTTACAGAGTCTAGGGCTGTCAGAGAGACAGGTGACAACTGACATTCAATCAGTCAGTTGATTGAATGTGTCCAATCATTCAATCAACTGACTTATGCCTATTTTATATATATATATATATATATATATATATATATATATATATATATATATATATATATATATATTATGCCTGTATAGTATGGTTATATACTTTTTAACTTAATTGTACTAATGTTTAATGATACTAATGTTAATTGTACTAATGTGCCTATATTTGCAATAGAACCCGACACAATGATGAGAAATAGCCTATGCCATTGCCAATGCAAATATAAAGTCGCAATTATGTGATATAAACTCACAATTGTCTGATAAAAACTCACAATTGCAAATTTGTATTACACAACTGCGAGAAATAAAGTCGCAATCTGAGTTATCACGCAGCTGCAAGTTTATATCATGCAATTGTAACTTTATATCTAGCAATTGTGAGGGGAAAAAAAAATCACAATTGTGAGATTAAAAAGTTAGAATTAGGCTACCTCTTATGTTTTTATTACGTGGCAGGAAATGTCTTGCACAGGCATGAGGGTGAGTAAATAATGACAGAATTGTAATTTTTTTGGATGAACTAACTCTAAACAAATATTTTATTACGAACATAGCCAATGACTTGAAATTTTTGATATTGAGATATTTTTTATCAGAAGTAGGGAAATCACATGGAGGACATAACTTAGTTTCCCACAGTTGGTGATTCCTCAGCAGTAACTCTTTCCTGAAGCATCCCACAGTATGCAGGGTGCGGCCCTGCTGGGTTACGTTTAGGAGCCCTTAAACTCCCACTGTGGGATGTTGTGAGTGAATGAACTTTAGCTGTGAGCCTGCATGTAGTAGGGATACAGAGATACTGTGGGCTTTCTTGCTGAGGGATTTCACAGTATAAAGATAGCAAGCCTGTAAGTACTCTTAAAGGATGGTTGGTTTGGAAGCAGGTTTTAAATAGAATGTTTGTAGCTGAGAATGGGAGACCTATAAAAGTTGAGTTGGATTTGGCCGCAAACAAAAAATGTGTTATATAAATGTAACAATCATTCATTCATTCATTCAAAAAGCATTCATGAGGGTTTCAGCAGTTAAATCTATATTATATTCAACTAAAGGCTACTGCAAGGCACAATTTGTTTCTCAGGGTTAAAGGAATAGCTCCCCCCAAATCAAGGGATTGTAATCACTGAACTAATGTTAGTTCAGTGTTCTTTCTGCATCAGTGGAAAATTGCAGATGCGAGGACGGTTAATGGAATGGAATGTCATGAAAATCATACGATTACGGTATTTTTAAAAAGGTATCGGTTCTGAACAAGAACCGGTTCTCTGTTCCCAACCTTGCCCAAAATTAATAATTCTCTCATCATTTACTCTCCCTTATGCCGTTGTTATAATCAAATGAGACCGCCAGTGAAATAGAGTCCCCAGGGCGTGACTGTTATCACAAGTCGTGACAGTTTTGAAATGGTGAAAAGCACAATAGATACGACAATAACTTGACTGGCTTCACATAATTCATGAACATGTTTATTTAAAAAAACAAAAAAACAATCATACATTAAAGAATTTTTAATAGTGACTTTTTCAATTTTAAACTTTTTAAAGACGTTTTAGGAAAGTTGGTTTTAGCTAAATGTTCTTAAATGTACTCAAACCTGCTCAAGACACAATTATTTTCCATCATAATTGCTGGTGTGTATATACTAGGGATGCACAGGTCCGATACCTGGATCAGTATCGGTTCCGATACTGACGTTTTTAAACGGATCGGGTCCAAATCCGATACTGAGTGTTAGTCATGTTTGTTACTGTCAAGCTCAAAAAATTTACAAAAAAGATCCAATAAACACAATTAAAGTAGATCATATGACTCGTGCATTTTATTCAAAGCAACTTGAAGACGTGCAATAGCTCTGTGAATCACAAAAGACTGTTTTTTTATAAGTAAATATATAAAATGCACGGGCAGCTCTGGCACATCAGTGAATGGCGCTGCTCTGTTGTATATGCTCAATAGTTCGGTTCCCCTTCTGTCACTCACTCGACGTTGTGTCGAATGAAGTGACACAAGGGGTCTTCCTGGGACGCCAAACGTACCTCTGAACCTGAGAAAAGGCCAATGTCAAGTTGGCAGACATAATTTGCATGCCCCCCCTAGATATACGGGTATAAAGGGAAGTGGGGCAGCGAGTGCCAGTCAGAATTTTTCTTCGTAGCCAAACGATTGTGCAACTGCAAGTTGAGTTCACCACTGTTCCACTCACCTCTACTGGCGATAAGCACTGCTGTTGGATCTACGGCGCATTTCCAGCTGGTGTTCTCTCTCTCTGCATGCCGTCTACGCCCCTGGGCACTTCAACAGCGCTTTCATTGCCTGAAAGAGTGTTTCTCCTCCTAAAAAGAGTTTATTTCCTCTAAAAGAGTTTGAATTCCCACACATAAAAGAGCAATACACAGCAGGCGTTGAATGTCGCATCTTTTTCTCAGTGCGAGAACATAGCCATGGCAACATTGCGGCTTTCTTTTCTCACGAGAGAAAGCCACTTCAGCCCCCCCCCCCACCGCATCGTTCCTTGGATGACCCGGCTGGCGATGAAGGTGATTTGGGGATGACGACGGGCACGGTTTCGGCGAGTAAATACCCACGAACCACCTGCCCCCCGGCATGCTTGCTTGCTTCCGTCCGAGCTCGGGATGAGTGCGGCTCGCCTCGCAGCCAGCCGGCATTCTCCCTTGAGCCCCAGGAATTGGATGACGACATCACCGCTGCATCGGAGAGCATCACAGCGGCGTCTGATGCTGATGACTTGTCTGGGCTGCCACCTTCGGGTCTGCTCGCCCAATCTGAGGCTGACGCACAGATGTCCGCTATGCTTTCCCGAGCCGGCGTGAGTGCGAGGCTGGACTGGAAACCTCCATCCCCCCTCACGGCTACTCGATCGGTTCCTCAGGTCAGGGTGACACTCATAGCCACGCTCCCCACCCCCCCTCCCCGGTTCCGTTCTTCCCAGAAGTACATGACGAGCTGACGTGGTCGTGGAGGGCACCTTTTACTGCCCGGAACCGACCCCTCCGCTCGTCCGCTCTCACTACCCTGGATGGCGGGGGCAGCCCACAGGTACATGGAGGTCTCCCAGGTGGACAGAGCGGTTGCGATCCACTTGTGTCCCGAGAATGCCTCCACCTGGCGGGACCGCCCAGTACTCCCCTACAGCGCCACCAGACGGGCCGCCTCCGCCCTGCATGCCATGGCTTTCCTGCAAGTTCACCAAGCCAAGGCACTCAAAGATCTGCACCTGGGTAGTTCTGACCCCGACGTGCTGCAGGAACTGCGCTCTGCCACCGACCTCGCTCTCAGAGCCACGAAGGTCACAGCGCAGGCACTCGGGCGGGCGATGGACACCCTTGTGGTCCAGGAGCGTCACCTCTGGGTGAACATGGTCGAGATGCACGACGTTGACAATGCACACTTTCTCAATGCCCCGTCTCCCAGATTGGCCTCTTCGGCGACACCGTCGATGACTTCACCCAGCAGTTTTCGGCAGTGAAGAAGCAGATGGCATATCTTGCCACGACGCCGCCAAACCAGGGCGCCCCGCCTGCTCACCGAGGGTGTCCCCCTGCGGCTAAACAACAGGTAGCTCCACCTCAACCTGGGCCCAACTCTCAGCCCCAGCGTTGAGCACCTCGCAGTTGTTTTCATCCTCATGAGCACTGGCCCATGGCACCTCCTTAGCAGACATCTGCAGAGCAGTGGGCTGGGCAACACCCAATACCTTTGCCAGATTTTACAATCTCAGGGTTGAGTCGGTCTCGTCCCATGTTTTGTCAGGTCTGAGCCGGTAGAACTCGGTAACGTGGCACAACCGACCGGATGTTCTGCTTGCACACAGCACCCTTCACGAAGTTGATCCAGTGTGCCTTCTATTCCAGGTTAGCCACTAAGCGTCGCTCCCTGCATGTTCTCCTCCCTAGCCTTCTGGCCGGCGAATTCAGCAGAGCAATTCGCGGCCAGACCAACTACGAATCACAGGTGCTCTGTACTGGGGTCGGGCTCCACGGGCTTAGTTCCCTTTTCAGGCAAACTCCCTGTGATGTATTTCCTGCGATACGGTCCACATGTTGGCGGACCCGCGTTTCCCTTGGGCAGCCCCGCTGCCCCGGTCGCCATGATTGTAGAGTCCCCCCTCATTAGGCTGGACCTACCACCACGCCATTTCCCACGTATGGCTTCACAACCCTCATGGTGTATTTGCCACATGTTACCACCCCCTAGACTGGACAGGATGTGGCCTTCACAGGGTCTTTTCCCCCTGAAAGAATAGGACCGGGAAAGACCGCCTTCCCCAACGCATTTCATAGTGTTAAGATAGCGCCAGCCGCTTCACGTCCTATGTGAGAGACATAGTGAGAGAAAAGGCGCGGCTGCCAGGCTTGCTCCCATGCTAGTCATGTTGCGCCCGTTCCTCCCCTCAGGGGTGCAGGGAACCTAAGGTCTGTATGTGACACCTCTTTGGGGTGTTGGGGATGGCTACGTGCAGCCGACACAGTTGTCTCTAGCATGCAGAAGCCTGCTTGCACCTGTCTCGGCAGTTCACGTAACACGATCAGTGCGTGGCATTTTTATATGGGACCCCTTGTGTCACTTCATTCGACACAACGTTGAGTGAGTGACAGAAGGGGAATGTCATGGTTACAGTTGTAACCTCCGTTCCCCGAGGGAAGGAACGAGACGTTGTGTCCCTCCTGCCACAGCACTAGACCTACCACTGTAAGGGGCCGTACCTTATTTTCGGCTCCTCAGTGCAAAATCCTGACTGGCACTCGCTGCCCCGCTTCCCTTTATATCCATATGTCCGGGGCGGGGCATGCAAATTCTGTCTGCCAACTTGACATTGGCCTTTTCTCAGGTTCAGAGGTACGTTTGGCATCCCAGGGAGACCCCTTGTGTCACTTCATTCGCCACAACGTCTCGTTCCTTCCCTCAGGGAATGGAGGTTACAACAGTAACCATTACGTTCACTTGAATGGCCCAAGGGGTGCTTTTTATTTTAACAGAATTTGAATTAAGAGAATTAAGCTACTGTGAACTTCCTACAAACACACACATACAGGACTTCCAGGGGAGTTCAGAATGTAAAAAAAAAGCGTGAGGGTTTAAATGTTAAAAGGTGTCACAGAGAGACTCACGGACGCAGAGATATGAACTCAGTAGCACGGTTTATTGAACAGATGATTGAAACTGTGGTGTAAACATAATGTGTGCAAATCCAGTTGAGCAGAGTGGCAAACAGCAGGTGAGTAATATCCAGACAGGGTATAGACACAATGAACAGATGAAAGAGATAAGTCACAACAGTCTTATGATATTTGCAGGCAATGATGTAGACACTGGTATGTTTGATATAGTAGAAAGGTCTGGAGTCTCAGAGATACTATCAATGAGAACAGACAAAGAGTATGCGTGAAAGCTGGGTATATATGCAGTCCTTGATTTGCCACTAATGATATGCAGGTGCGTGCAATCAGAACTCAGGGGAGAGTGAGCGCTGATGGCTGTGAGGAAGAAAGAGAGAGATGCACGATTAAGATATATTACTATATATTACTAGATTATTATTATTATCATTTGTTTACAAATAGTTGTCACTGCTTATTAAGCTGGGATAAAAGAAACTGAGAAAAAGTTACATACTTCAGCTTTAAATTAATATGGCTTTCCTCTGTGGGACACAAACAAAGATATTTTGATGGAGATTTGATATGAATATATCTATAGAATGCAAGTCAATGGTGTTCAATACTTACAAGCTCCAATAATAAATGTAGCATAATCCTTGTCTTCTGAGGTGATACAATCGATTTTGGGTGAGAACAGACCAAAATGTAACTCCTTGACATCAGCAGTCTCCTTTGTGCTGCTCAAATTATGCTTCCTTGCACTTGACACATGATTGACCTGCTGTACTTGTATGTTGCTTTATGTCATTTTTGAAGCTTGAAAGTTTGGACCACATTGACTTGCATTGTTTGAATATATTCATATCAAATCTCTATCAAAATATCTTTGTTTGTGTTCTGCAGAGGAAAGAAAATCATATGAGTTTGGGACAGCATAAGGGTAAGTAAATGATGAGAGAATTATCATTTATGGGTGAACTACTCCTTTTGAGTAATTCCTTTAACCATTCCATTCTCTATTTGGGCTTTTTGCCATTTTTCTTGATAGAGACAGATAGACAATGGAACATGATTCCAGTAAAATTAGAACCAGCATCGCCCACGTAAGCACCATGGATTTATGTGGCTAGTGCACATGTGCCAACTGCTGGGCCATGGTTCCGATTAAAAAAAAGGCAGGTTTCTATTGTTTTTCCAATTGAAGGGCTGGTGACCCAGCTCTTTGGCGTGTGAGACTGCTAGACCTCAGGTGGAGAGGAATAACAAAGCGGCTAAAAGAGATGCTAAAATGTCACTGCCAAACGATTATGCCAATGTCCGCTGGTGAGACAGAGATGAAAGAGCCACCCACTGGCACCAAAAAGCAAGAGCTGAGCTCACAGGAGGAAGACACAGCAGGGGGGACCTTGTGGGCATCAGACGGGCTGGAATGGGGGTGGTGTGTCTGTATATTAGTATTTGTGTGAGTGTGTGTGTGTGTGTGTGGGATTTACAAAGCTTCTCTCTCTTTATTTAACATGCACTTCAATGGGAAGCATAAAGTTTACACTAATATGATTAACATGAAATCACTGTGTACCCTGATTTGCCTTATGTGTGTTGAGCTCATCTCTATCACATAAATTATAAAACCGCCTCACCAAACCACATTCATGCATATTTTCACTTCTATTCAGAGGGAGTTGTGCTTCTTTTCTCCATTATTAAAAGAATGGTTCACCTAAAAATTTTAATTCTGTTATAATTTACTCACCCTCATGTTAATCCAAATTCGTAAAATGTTCTTTCTTTCGTTGTATAAAAAGGTGACTATTTGAACAAAATCCTGGCCACTATTTTCTTTAAAATGAAAATAGGACTGGGTCGGTCAAGCTCCAAATAAACAAAAAGTACCATAAAAATGGCTTGCGCTATATTTCAAGTCTTCTAAAGTCGTACCTACTGTATCTTTGTGTGAAGAACAGACTGAAATTTAAGTTGATATTCACTGATAATCTTTACCTTTTGTGGGCTGTTAACCGCCGTGACTGGATCATTGAGTCAGTGAGTTGAATTCAAATCAGATTCTTAAACAAATAATTCAGACCAGTTTTATGAACTAGATAAACCAATTCATTTAAAACAGGGGTTTCAAACTCAAGTTCAGCCCAGGCCACATCTGCATTATGTTTGCCCTCAAAGGACCTGCTGAAAATTTGGCACCATGCAGCACCTGATTTGATAGTATCCATGCAATTACCAATAATATTGCACATTTCAATTAACACTTAATTTATATAGGACTAAATTGAAGTCTGACAGTGTACACATATATACATACATACACAGATTTTTCTGTTTTGGAAATAAATTTTTACTTTATTTCACCAAAGTGTCATTCATCTGATCACTAAGTGTAGTCAGGACATTGCTGATGTAAAAAACAGCACCATCACTGTTTGAAAAAAGTTATTTTTTTTATAAAACTAGACAGGCCCCATTTCCAGCAGTCATCACTCCAATACATTATCCTTGAGTAATCATGCTCAATTGCTAATCACTAAAAAATCACATACCATTATATCAAACACAACTGAAAGCTATTTGGTTCGTTAAATGAAGCTTAACTATTATCTTTGTGTTTGTATTTGAGTTGCCACAATATGCAATAGACTGGCATGTCAAGCTCAATATTAGGTCAAAAATGACAAAAAATAAACTCTTTCTCTAGAAACTAGTCAGTCAATCATTGTTTTGATGAATGAAGGATAAAAAATGTAGATTTCATACAAAGGTGTACACTACAGTCTTCAAAGACAAAGGACAACTGGATCTAAAAAGGACAGAAAGAAATGTGGAAGGCCAGATGTACAACTAAACAAGAGGATAAGTACATCAGAGTCTCTAATTTGAGAAATAGATGCCTCACTTGTCCTCAGCTGACAGCTTCATTGATGTCTACATGCTCAACACCAGTTTCATTTACATCAGTAATGTGAAGACTCAGGGGTGCAGGCCTTATGGGGAGAAAAAAAACCTGTTTGAAAGAGAAAAGAAAAAATAAATGGTTAGAGTGGGCAAAGAAACACAGACATTGGACAACAGATAATTTGAAAAAAAAAAAGTGTTATTGATCTTAACCTCATTGAGCTTTTGTGGGATCAGCTAGACTGTAAGGCGTGTGAGAATTGCCCGACAAGACAGCCACATCTATGGCATGTGCTACAGGAAGCATGGGGTGAAATGTCACCTAAGTATCTGGACAAACTGACAACTAGAATGCCAAGGATCTGCATTTCAAATTGTAATAGTCATTTTTCACATTATTAATGTCCTGACTATACATTGTGATCAGTTGAATGCCACTTTGGTGAATAAAAGTACCAATTTCTTTCCATAAGAGCAAAATCTGTTCGTTATTCAAAACTTTTGGACAGCAGTGTGTGTATATATATATATATATATATATATATATATATATATATATATATATATATATATATATATATATATATATAATATACAGTGCATCCGAAAAGTATTCACAGCGCTTCACCTTTTCCACATTTTGTTATGTTACAGCCTTATTGTAAAATTTATTAAATTCAGTTTGTTTGAATTCTTTGCAAATTGATTAAAAAGAATTACATGTACATATGTATTCACAGCCTTTGCTCTATACTTTGTTATAGCACCTTTTAGCACCAATTACTGCATCAAGTCTTTGTGTATGATGCTACAAGCTTGGCAGTTTATCCCATTCTTCTTTGCAGGACCTCTCAAGTTCCATCAGGTTGGATGGGGAGCATCGGTGCACAGCCATTTTCAGATCTCTCTAGAGATTTTCAATTGGGTTCAAGTCTGGGCTCTGGCTGGGTCACTCAAGGACATTCAAAGATTGTCATTTGTTATTTTGGCTGTGTGCTTAGGGTCGTTGTCCTGCTGGAAGATGAACCCTCGCCCCAGTCTGAGGTCCAGAGCACTCTGGAGCAGGTTTTCATCAAGGATGTCTCAGTACATTGCTGCATTCATCTTTCCCTCGATCCTGAATAGTCTCCCAGTTCCTGCAGCAGAAAAACATCCCCACAGCGTGATGCTGCCACCACCATGCTTAACTGTAGGGAATATATTGGCCAGGTGATGAGTGGTGCCTGGTTTCCTCCAGACAGGAGAGTTCAATCTTTGTTTCTTCAGACCAGAGAATTTTATTTCTCATGGTCTGAGAGTCCTTCAGGTGCCTTTTGGCAAACTCCAGGTGGGAGTTTGTCATGTGCCTTTTACGGAGGAGTGGCTTCCATCTGGCCACTCTACCATACAGGCCTGATTGGTGGAATGCTGCAGAGATGGTTTTTCTCCTGGAAGGTTCTCCTCTCTCCACAGAGAAATGCTGGAGCTCTGTCAGTCTGACCATTGTGTTCTTGGTCACCTCCCTTTCTAAGGCCCTTTCCCCTGATAGCTCAGTTTGGCTGGGCGGAAAGCTCTAGGAAGAGTCCTGGTGGTTCCAAACTTCATCCATTTACAGATGATAGAGGCCACTGTGCTCATTGGGACCTTCAATGTTTCAGAAATGTTTCTGTAATGTTTCTGATGTTTTTTAGTTTTTTTTTTTTAAAGAAATTTGCAAAGATTTCAAACAAACTTCTTTTTTTGTTAGTTGTGTGAATTAAATTGTGGTTTTACATGGCATAGAGTTTTCTCCTGTTTTTTTTTTTATCATCGATGTTGTCATTATGGGGTATTTTTTGTAGAATTTTGAGGAAAATAATGAATTTAATCCATTTTGGAATAAGGCTGTAACCAAGGCCATAACCAGGATTTTTCAAATACTGAGGCCAAAAATACCCCCCCCCAAAAAAAAAACAAACAAAAAAAACACTTGAGAAATAAGTTTGACTGGCAACATATTTTCAATAACAACATGTGCAAACTTTGCACTGTGTGTGTGTGTGTTTTCCTGTATCTGGGTGTGAACTGTTGAACTATAACCTTTAGGTAGCTTCTTGTGCATCCTCTGAAATGGACTTGGGTTCTCACCACTAACTGTAATTGCTAGAAAAATATTTCCATTATCAGTTCAGTACTACTACTACTTTCATTTTGACATGACAGTGGGATCTGTAAGTACGTGTCACGTGACGGTCCGTTGATGCAAGGATAATTGTCTCGTCAGCTATTTTCACTTCACAATGAAACGACAGTTCAAGAAAAAAATACCGAGAACATCACCTAGGTGTCCTCAATGGTAGTTATGGCCATGGCTGTAACATAACAAAATGTGGAAAAAGTGAAGCACTGTGAATACTTTCCGGATGCACTGTATACTGTATATATACTGTATTTAATGAAAAACAGTTGTCTAAATACATTTAGAAACAATTTCTACCAAAACACCATAGTTAATTTAGTTAGTGTTAATACAGTAAATCAAAGGTAATTTTTTGTTAGTTGTGTGAATTAAATTGTGTTTTTACATGGCATAGATTTTTCTCCTGTTTTTTTTTTTTTATCAGTGATTTTTAGAATGAAAATATGGTCTTAAACTAGTTCATCACTGAGACATTTGGAGTTTTGAAAAAAGACAATTTTGTGCCACATTCAAACAGGTTTTGCAATCCACGCTGCGTTTCCCACTGGTTCACAAGCATGTTAATAATGGTCTGCACTGCGCGGTCAAGACCAGTCCACGAGTAAACTCATCTGCTCTGCATTCGTTTACCTCTTTTCATGCTGTTGTGTTGATAATTTATCAGGGTTGCTTTTGATAATGATCTGTGCTGCTCGGCTGAGACAGTTCTGCAAGTAAACACACCTGCTCTATCCATTGAGCCGTGCTGATAATTGATCCAAGTAGTACTGTTGTGTTCCGCTTTTGGTCAGTGATTGGTCAGTGAGTCATTCCGATCACCTGCCATCCTACCTTTCTATAAATTAGCTCTAGGGCCTTATGAAATGAGGTGGCAGACCAGATTTGGCTCCTGTGATTTTAAAGACCTAACTCAAAAGAAAGACTCATCCACAAATTAAACACTACTATTTCTCTCATTAATGCTCACAAATGTCTCAAGGAGAGCTAGGTCAGATGACAAGATTTTCAGTGAATAATAACTTAAATTAGATGTTCCTCAGACAAAGAATTAAAGGGCTAGCTTCAGAAGGCTTGGAATATACAACACACAAGTCATATGAGCCATGATTTATTCTACTTTTTGGAGCTAATTCTGGAGCTTGATGGCCTTAGACCTTCTTTATTTTCACTATATGGAAAAGAACAGCCAAAGATATTCTTACAAAATTCATCTTTTTTTTTTTTAAAGAAAACAACATGAGGGTTAGTAAATAATGTCAGAAATGCAAACTCCTATAAAGATACAAGATTTATCCTGCAAATTTGAAAAAGGAAAATCTTGTTGTCTGCCGTTCCGTGCGTCACATGGGATGTGCCACATGCTGTGCTCATCTCTTTTCCATCGCTGTGTTTCTCCACGTGTGGGATGCACAGACTCTATGAGTTAGAAAAGTGAACGTGGGCTGCACACTCTCGAGAGGGAATATGAAGAGCGAAAGAGAGTTGAGATCAGGAGAAACACTCAAAATACAAAAAAGAGTGGATTAATTGGGAAGGACAAGAATTGAAGGGAAAAATCACTGTGCTCTCTGAATGTGATGCAGAGACCTATTATAAAATGTATCAGTGAGCGAGATGTATGTGTAAGGCAAATTAAGAGGCTCTTCTGTGCACCCCCCCCCCCCCCCCACACACATACACACACACACACTCACACATAGACTAAGATAACGAGAAAGGTTATCAGTGATGCTGTGGACCCCTGTCATACTCTCACACAATGTTACCCACTAATTAACCCTTAGACTGACACGTTCTTTCCTCCCTCACATTTTACACTATCCTTCAGGCATTCACTGTTCATACAGACAAGAAATGCATTTATTTTGTCAGATCTGTAGCTGACACTGGAGCGTGTGTGTGTGTCTGTGTTTTAACTGCTCATGAAATTAATCTGCCTGTGATATAAACTCTGACCTCTAAATTTATGTAGTGTCAAGTTGTACCAGTGTTAATTTTATAAAAAAATATAATAGAGATAAAGAAGCAGAACTATAGTGGTACCATGATGGTATCAGATGGTAATACCATGGTATTTAATTTATGCTACAGTACTGGATGTTTACCATATACATATACCATGGTATTTATATGGTACTCCACAGAACTTCAAAGAATACCATGAATTTACCATGGTACATGTCCCTACAACCATGGAATAATTGCACCACAGTGCACTACTAACATTGCATTAGCATGGTGCATGTCAACACAACCATGGTATTGCCATGGTACATGTCCAAAAATAAGATATTACCATAGTCCAAACAACCATGGCATTACCATGATACATGCCCAAAAAACATGGCTTGATGATGAGATATGTCCCCACAACCATGACACTACCATGGTACATATCCAAATGCATGGTATTACCATCAACCATAGTATTACCATGGTACATGTCCAAAAAATTATATTACCCTAGTACCGGGCCAAAAACAAAACAAACAAAAAAAAAAAAAAAAAAAAAAAAAAACATGGTATTACCACAGTGCATGTCCCAAAACAAAGCAAAAAACATGTATTAACATGGTACTGGTTCAAAAAACATGGTATTTCCATGGTATGTGTCAAAATTGATCATGGTATTACCATTGTACTTTTTCTATAGTGAAAGGAGACTTGCAAAAAGGAGACTATTGCAGTATTATTTTTTAGAAAACTGTATCTTGGAAATGGATTCTACGGCTATATTTTGTATGTCTAAATAGTGTGTCTGAATTCTCTCTGGCTGCTGGTGTGATCGATATTTCAGAAAGCAGAACAGAGCACCACACAGACACCAGTATTCTGGAGGTCTGCCAACAGATCCTGCGTTAACAGAGCAACCCACACACACGACTGTGACCCACTAACACCCCCCCCCCCCCCACACACACACACACACACACACACACACACAAACACACACTCATGACCTACACCCACTTGCAAACACCCACAAAACCAAAATCCACTCACCTACACCCACATATACATACACAAACACCAAACATACATTCATACTCTGTCTCTACCAGCTCTCTCTACGACACCCACAAACAAACAAACAAACAAACAAGCAAACAAACAAGTTTGCAATGGGCAACATCTACACTGATCATTAACAATTTAATAAGCTACTGGCAAATTGATTGCAAAAATATGTTAAAACTAGATTTGAAAATTTTCTGAAGAATATGTGAGAGATGTTACCCAAAAGAACTTGCTCCTGGTCCCCAACCCTACCCAACGCTAAGTCTCTGATATTGTAGTTTACAGTTCACCAGATGAAAATTCATATGTCAAATAGTCTGCTTAAAAACTCTAGCAGACTTTTCCTCAGTAAGCCGAATGATTTGAGTTATCAGTCATGCCCGTAGCACAAAAAAAAGTTGTTTTTTTTAAATCCCTAAATAAAACCATAAACATGAACAATATACTGTAATATTGATGCTTGCATTAGCAACCACCACTAATTACAGTTATGAAATTGTATGATGCACAAATAAAATGAACTGTCAATGTGTTAATATGTATATTAACATATTTCAGTAAGTTATTTGTGGTAATTAGAAGGCAGTTCTGTTTTTTTAATGAGCGTATTTTTAGATATTTTCAGTCAAAATATCTACAGTATATGTCTTATAGTGTTCTGTATACATTGCCAATGGGCTCTGCAGCTGTGGAATTCACAAATCAGGGGTCAAAAAGGTTGTTTTGTCTGTCAGTCATTGAGAAGGTATGCAGTTCTTTCTATTCATTATTCCACATGACTCAGTCTTGTTTATTTTCCAGTATCCATATACAGAATGCCACAAGTCACAAATGCAGTGACTCTGTTAATAACAGTGGCTGTCCTGCCAGGCAACCAGGTCAGCATTTGAAGACAGGAAGTGTGGTTTCTAATGGATTGACAGGACGCATCATTAGCCACAATACTATAGTGTCTGACACCAGTTACATACACACTGTATACCCACCATTAGCAATGACTGTCACGTCTGTCTCACTGTCTGTCTGTCGTCCTCTCTTTGTCTCAGGCTGTCTCTGTCTCTTTCTCCCATTTCCATATTCTCTTCAACAGCTCTCGAGGATTGTCTGTCACACACACACACACACACACTGCTGCTATTCTTCTCCAGATGAGTGTCAGTAGTCATTACCAGTGTCAGTATATGCCCTCAGCTGCTTCCACATAAAATATAGAAACCACCTCAGTCTCCACACTCTATTCCTCATTACCGCCATTGTGCCAGGAACACGTACAATCATGATGATGATCTACTGACAGGATCTCTCAAATACACAAATAAGATCTGGAATTAAAAAGGATTTTCTGCTAAAAAAAAGTTTTTCTGTACTGATAAATCATGTTGTAAGATGAACTAATGACTAAGTTTTAGATGACACACTCATGAATATTGCAACTAAAAATGGCTAGAGCTGGCTGAATTTGTCACTTTTAATCTAATTGACTGACATACACAGTGTTGAGCTGCAACGGAATACATGTAACAGCGTTTTGTAATTTGAATACAAAAATTACGTATTTATTCAGCCCTCCTCACATTTTCAAGCATACTATGTTGACAAGGCACAGGGCTGTTTCAATAAGAAGTTCTTGTATGGATTAGATACCGGATTTGCCCATTTTTTTTAAATTCATGACATTGAATATTTGACAAATAATTGCTGAATCATACTGTTCTGTACCGATCCAGGCTCGTTGACACAATTAATTTTTTTTCCCCATTGTGCATACCATACCGAACCGTGTTCTAATGGAAACACTACTGGTACCATTACTCACTGTGTTTAGAATTGTTTGGCCTTATGATGGAAATGCATGCTGCACCGTAAAAACAAATCCATAATTTTATGGGACTTTTACTGTTTATTTTACATTTCCCCCCTGTATTTTTAAAGTACAGAAAAATATTAATAAAATTACGGGAATAGACTGTGAATTTACATGTCTAATGTAGAACATGGAAAACCTGTAACTGTGAATAACCATATAATTTCCTTTTTTAAAAAAGGACAATCGTGTTTTTTTTTTCTACATAAAAAGACTGTAAAAATACATTCAAATATGTATCATATTTTCACAAATATGTATATTTTATTTAATGTATGAAACTGTTAAATTCTAATTTAATACTGTAAATACATTTTTAACTATGTAAAATGCCAGTAAAATACAATATGATTATAAATGAAATAATTTAATGTCATTTTACACTTGTATACTTCTTAGTTGTGTAACACTTATTAAATACTGTATATTAATACGGTACATAATTGATTTAATAGTTGTAAAGTTAAATAAAAGCAACAATAAAAGAAATACATTACAATACAACGTTACGAGACAAGCCATTGCGTATTTTGGGACACGTTGGAAGTGACTCTAAACGTGTGAAACTTCCAATAATTTTAAACAACAACGGCAACGTTCGGGGGAGGGGTTGTCGATAGAAAGCGCGGTCGATGGAAAGAACTACGATAAAGCTAGCGTGGGCAAAGGGGGATTAAATTGGTCATTGATAGTCTGAAACAAGGTGGTGGAAAGATGACAAGGTGTACAAACCCACATCGCAAGAGCTACTCACACTCAAGTGTGAATGTGTTTACTTTCGGATAGTCAGCGTGGATGCGGGAACATTCTAAATTGTTCGACAATCAACGGCTAATTTCGAGGGAGGAAAAAAAATGGCCAATCCAGTCACCGCCTACACGTTGCAGCTGCACGCAGGTATACCAAACTCAAGTTTGGAAGAATTAGCGTTCTAATTATTACACTTTGACTTTGAACTTTCTCCAGTTTGGCAAATGTACTAAATCTGTATGACCTATCATATTGCATATAGTTAAGTGTTAGCTAATAGTATGAGGTTATTAATCCATCTCTCTCCTCATACTGTTGAGTGGAGAGTCGGATCATTAGCATAACGGATGTAGTACGGTTGAGGTGGTTAACTGTTTAGCTGCCTACACATAATAGTCAAGTGCTCAATACACGTACGTCTTTGGAGTTTTGCAGATTTTTTTCATTAACATGTCCCATGCACTCTCATAGACTTGTTTTTTGTTTATCTCTGCAGATAAGATGTATGAGTTGAAAAGCTGAAGCTAAAAAGGTGGGTGTTGGGCCATAGTTACAAATGTTCAAAGATTACATTTGTAGTTGTGGTGTTTCTTTGATAACCCTAAAAGGTTACAAATATCATCAAGGGCTACACAGAAATTAGGCACATTACGGTATGCATGTTGTATAGCAAGTTGCAAGTCTCATATCAGAAATTACAGTGATTTTAAGTGTCATGTTTTCCGTCATCATTGGTAGTCATCTTCTGTGTAGCAATGCGAGCCTCCGCAGGTATCCTTTATATGTGAACTTCATTATTGTCAGAAACAGTTTATTGATCTGTAAGATCTTTTATGTAACCTGAATACATCTGTATCCTGAACTATGTTTATACATAGATATTACTAACAATAGCTCATACCACCATATGTCAAAAACTTCAAACTGTTCCTTAAAGGGTTATTATATGTACCATAATACTTCCATCACACAACTGGTTATAGTTTAAATGTTTTATATATATATATATATATATATATATATATTTAATAATTTCTGGACTTGGTTTGGAAGTTTTTCACAAAAAGTTAGTTAATTGTACAACAGGAAGTTCTCCTTTGGCAGCAGAGTACTTAATGTTATCTGTGGACCAAACCATTGTGAATAGCCACATCACTGTCTTCATTGATGCTGTTGTGTTGATGTTTGCCTCCTACTACTGCCTGAACTTCTCTTACCCAGCTGCCCAAGGAGCAACATTGGAGATCTTGCAAAGGTAAGAAAGTAGAAGACAATTTTATACATCAAAATGGATCTAGAATTACCAGAAAAGTAGTTTCCCCTATATAATCTAATGCAATCCAACCTAAGAGCCCTGCAATAGACCCTACCTATCAGACTATGTCAGAGAGCTGTTGATTAAATTCTGTGGCAATTTTGAAGACTGCAGTTTGTGCTGGTGTCTAATAGGATTGCATTATATTCAAAGTCTTTCTAATGTTGTCCAGCTACATTTTCATATAACTGAAAGACTGGGGCTTTACATGGAGGTTACATGTTACTTCTGTGTTCACAAAGGCTTCCTCTGGGTGCTCAAGTCCTGCACCGATCCAGTTTTAAAAACCTGTTCTGCCCCCAAACCTGCAGAGACCACACCCAAGCTGTTGCCTGCAATTATTCAATAATGGACCTTCTCAAAATTTAAATGAGAGAGTATATTACAGTAGAGTCCATGTTTCATCACTGAAGTTGTTTGTTGTATTTCATTCCACAGATGCATTTTCAAGATAAATCTTGACAAGGGATCTAAAGTGGAGAAGAAAACTTCCAGCTGACGGTCAGTCCAAAGGTTCTTTCCCTGATATAAAAATTGTGGACTACGAATGGAGGGAGTAATAAGAAACATTATTCAGATAAAAGATTGGAGTCCAATCTCCCTCCTTCATTCAAATGCACAGTAATTCATGTCAGTCTCGCATAGACTTTGCCAAAAGACTCCCTCTCTCCCACTGTATTCTTGATTTTGAGCATATGTTAAGTTGTCTTATAGTACCACTGATGCATCTACACATTCTAATAATATTTTAAGTATATAGTAGGTTCACACTTATGGAAAAAGACTTAAATTTTGTTCTTGATTATTCATTTTTTGATTTCTTATTTATTTTGACTCCTTAAAAGCCGTTTGGCACAAGAGTATTTTCATTTGTATAACAAATTGTTAGAAATTCCACACAATTTCAAGTTTTGTTAGCAAGAATGTTGCAAGAGGTGCAATTGTTTTCTGTTCTGGTCTTATGGACAATAAATCAAATAAATGTTAAGAACAGAAAGTAAGTGTGTGCTGATTGTTTAAAAGCTGTATTGTAAAGCTACATGTCATCTTTCTATAATTTGTCATTCAGCCACATTGTTGAATTGGAGGCCAAACATTTTCTGTAGTTTTAAATGTGACTGTTTCAAATGGTATATAAGAAAGATAATGTAATGCTGCACGTCAATATCCACTTTAACACAAAATGATTGTAATTATGATCATAATATTTTTTTTTTCTCAATGAATAAAAAAAATACTTTTCTAACATAAAAGATCTATTAAATACAAGCTTTTTTTTAATGTAAAGTTACATGTAAAAACCTATTAAACTTGATATAATTAAAATTATTAGAATATTATTGTAATTATAAACTCCATTACCAGTTTTTAAACAGTTTTCTTCAGCTATTTTCATAAAATTATATAATAAAACCCAAATAATAACAGCACTCTTTTGCACTTTAGAGGCTGAATATTTGTATTATAGCAGTGTTTGACCATATTTATAGGTAATTTCATTGTTTTTACACAAGTAAATATCCTTCATTAAACATTAAAAGGCTTTAAAAAATACTGAAGATTTCAAGTAAAATTAAAGCTACAAACTGGGGCTGTCAATCGATTAAAATTTTTAATCTAATTAATTTCATGGTGTCCCGATTAATTAATTATTCGCATATACAAATATTTGCTGAGAAAACCCCTCATATAACAATAATTCAATATATAATGATGAAATAATGATATATAGTTATCTTTATGAAAAAAAAACATTCTATAACATATTCAGATAATTAAAGTGCATTACATTCTTGTGGCAGAAGAGTTCATCATTAATAAGACAATACAAAAAGCAGTTTTAGAATACAATGTATTGTTTACTACTATATTATTGATCATAAGTCAATCATTGGCATACAGTTCACAGCAATCCATTTCACAAGTGAATTTGGCAATCGATGGAGATTTATTATGAGGGCTTGTTTAAGGATCCGTCAATGAACAGCTGCTTCAGACATGCTTGTGTAGCATCTTGGATGCGTTGCGTCATAAACATAACATTTTTAGGTCACTGTGTCAAGTTAAATATAGTTTAATACTTATAACACATATTGAGATCCCTTAGTTCGGATTTGCGCTCCAACTGTTTTGAACGCAAGAATGTAATGCAAAAAACAGGTGTTTTTCTTCACTATATAAACTACTGTTACACGCAGCTGAGTTTCACTTTACTCTGGAGTAAACGGGTGGTACTACAAGCTTGCATTTCTCAGGAATCTTCCATATTACATTCCGGGGGTCATTGCGATTAATGGTGTTAATTTTTTTTTTAATGCGTTATTTTTAGCCAAATTAATCGCACTGAATTAACACGTTAAATCGACAGCCCTACTACAAACTAAATGTGACAGGGCGGAGGGTGGGGCCTGGTTGTGATTCTTCACCCGGTCCCTTATCAGGCCAGTGTAAAGGGATTAATGGACAGAGGAGGCGAGAACCGGCTTGACAATATAAATAATATTTTTATATAAAACTTAAACCAAAAGACACAAACACCGGGTGTTTGAATCACGACACGGCCCTGCCCTCCACCTTGTCACATTCCTCCCTCGTTCTCTCAGGCCGGGGCCCCTTTCCATGGGTGAGGGCATGCCTTACGCCCCATCTGCCAGCAGGTCATCCCCGCCTTCCTGAATCTTGGAGGGGACATGTGGAGGAAAACAATAATGAATAAAAGAGAAGGAAAAGTCCTACGCGGAGCGGCAGTGGGAGAGGAAGAACGGACAGAGAGAGAGAAAAAAACACTTACTCGCCAGTTCTCCGATACGCCGCAGCTTGGTCCTCGGCCACTCCTCTACCCTATAACAACAGCCACGTCTCCCTGGGCGGTTCGGAGGCAGTCCTCCGGCCCCTGGCAGATGGAACGCCCCGCTGCTTTCTTGGGGAACAAATCACGACCCGGCCCCACCCTCTGCCCTGTCACACTGTATTTGAATTATGGAAATTACTGTATTTTTATGAGTTAGTTATTTTCCGTTATTTCACACAAATAATTTTGCACGCCAGCTGCCGGAATATTGGTGTTTTTGTTTTTTACAGTGTGGCATAACCTTTCTTGACTAGTAGACAAAATCTCAAACGAGATCTCGGCACACTTTCATGTTTCGCATTGTTCTCTGAACTAAATCCAATTTCAGATCTACCCCCTTCCTGTCTAACTGGGCAATTTTTGGCTGGGATACACTGGTGTGTGCCAGACTTTATGTAAATACTCTAGCTCTGCAAGATTAAATTATTTCTAGCATCATGGTGTGCATGATTAATAAAACACAGATTTCTGGATATTTAGTGTGTATTTCAAAAACTGCAATGACTAATTTGTAAATATGAAACATGTTTAAAATATACATTTGCATGAATAATTCTTTATATGAATATTAAATTACTAAAACACAACTGATGAAGGAAAGATTCTTATTTTGGCTGTTTCCTTCAGGGTTCGCCACAGCGGACCATCCGTGATCCTCATATTTGACTTGGGACAGGGTTTACGCCGGGTGCCTTTCCTGACGCAACCCCCAGTGACTGTTGGACTCTCTGATTAAGGAAAGGTTAAGGTGCGTACATTTAAAATGATCAAGCATACTATGGCAGTCTTATTTTTTTCCCCCTAAAATTCTTTTAATAGATAGTTCACCCAAAAATGAGTTTTCTGTCATCATTTATTAACCCTCGTGTTGTTCCAAACCCAAATTACTTTCTTCTGCAGAACATGAAAAGAGATGTTTAAAAGATGTTGCTATTCCTGACTTCCATATAATGGAAATAATATTGACTCACTCTAAAGCTTGAAAAAGTACCTAAATGTGTCATAAATATAGTCCACACAACTCATACATCATATTCCAAGTTTTCTGAAGGAATAAGATAACAAAATAAATTATAATAAAAACATAAAGTGAAAATGTTTACATCCACCATGGAAGTAGGCATGCTCTTTTTCAGAAATGTGACTTGCTGTTATCCAATATAGTACTTCTGTTAAAGGACAATTTGTCCCCCAAAAAACACACTGTAGAAAAATACAAAACAACAAATATGAATAGACAATTGACAGGAGGGAACTGCTAGTGAGTTCATCAATCAGTCTATCAATGTTATCAAGTTGAAATTTCGTTTATAATCAGTTCTCATAAGATTAAGAAAATTCATGAATTATCAACCTGATACTTCAATGTTAAAAGTATAGTTCACACAAAAATGCAAATTTGCCATGTCACCATTCTCCACCAGCCTCAGCCACCATTCACTTTCATTGCATCTTTTTTCCATACAATGAAAGTGAATGGTGACTGAGGCTAACATTCTGCCTAACATCTCATTTTGTGTTGCATGGAGAGAAAAAGTAGTATGTGCTTGGAACAACATGGAAAGAATGAGTAAATGATAACAGCATTTTTATTTTTGGGTTATCAATACCATTAATAATATTTTTTTAGATATTTATAGGGCCTAGGGTCTCTTGGACCCTGTCAGAGCTTGAGGGTTAAAGGTTAAGCCGGTTAGTCAATAAATACAGTGGACTGGGATAATGGCAAGCTTTTAACAGACTGATTAATTGTCTGTACAGCCAATGAGTGTCAGGTATTGATGACCAATAAGCATTGTCTTACAGTCCCAAGGCATCTTTTCACTGATCCCATCCTACGCATGATTCAAGGTCAAAAGTTATAAATAATGCAGGCTAAGGTAGTCTGTGCTACAGAGTTGTCAGAGAGACATATTTGATTCAGATTTGGGTCATACGGTTGAGTGTTAGTTATGTTAGTGAACACAGATAAAATTACCAGCATCGGTTGCCATGATCAGTACTGATATACAGTATGCCCTTTTTGTGCTTTGACAGTAATATAACTTTTTGTCTTACAAACAATTCAATTTTGTCTAATAATGTGACATGGCACAGGGTTGACAGAAGTCGAATTTGCCAGAAATGTAAATTTTGGGGTGAAAAATGCCTGTTGATTTATAAATATTCTTTTGTTCATTGTTAATTCAAATTATTTAATGTAACATTTGCAAATTTTACCATTAAATGTAAATATAGAAATTCAACCAAGATTTATAAATGCTAAAAAAAAAATAGTTTTAGTTGTTAACATATAAAACCTTATTGTAAAATTACCACATTCACATTAACATCCTGTTGTCATTGCCAAGTATTGCTGTGGAGGAACAAGAGCTATCATTCATCAAGATAACATCATTCCCGTCTCATCCAGTTAAACTGCATGGTCTTTAAAGACGTGAATGTCCGTCCCACACACACCCAGAGAACCGTGGAGGAGGGCAGGGGCAACTCACCTCCACTTTACACTTAAAAACTCTACTCTAAAATGCCCAAATTTTAACTACACCCACCATATGAGTGGATATAAGTGTCTGTGGGACTTCATCCATGTGTGAGAGAGCAATGCAGAGAGAGAAAGGCAGAGAGTCACCCCTCCATCGCAAACGAGTGGTGCCTTGCTCCTTTCAATAGACACTTGATGTTTGAATATGTGAAGTTAAGTACATAAGGTAAATAACAATGGCACTCCTACATGAACATGTGGGCATCAATTCAAAAGGTAGATGGGCTCTCTGTGTATAATAGAGTGAATATACTGCCACACAAACAGGCACAAGGGTTGGGGGACCCTATTCGGAAGCATTTTCATGAAGAAAAAAAAACTGAACTGAATTATTTTCATGACTTTTGGTTCCACCTATGTGGACGGAACAGTGTATTAAAATACTCTATCAGGTTTGCAGCATGTACAGCGTGATCGGTATAGTCCGATTCCAGTATGATTGACTGAAATGAACCGGTTCTTTTGAATCTACAGTGTAAAACACACAGAGCGACCAGTGTAGCCAGACTCTCAATCAAATGACTTATGAGTCGGTTCTTTGGAATATACACCAACAGCTGTCATTTATGGGTGGAATGTGTGGAACATGTCCCTACCACTTTTTGCCTTGGCCAATTTAGTCTCTACCACTTTTTGTAATTGCTTTTGCCAGGTATGTGTTAGTGATGGGCTACGGTGGTTGATTAAAAGACAAGCCGTTCCAACAACTGACTAGTCGATTAGTGGGGTCGACTACAAAAATTTACGTTTTATTGGTGGTGGATTTAATGGGAGAAATAATTGAGACACAACTTCTTGGATAGCCTTTTTGCATGATTATAACTTCCTGTGTTTAAAATTGAACAATATTCAGCATAAAACCCTCTGCAAGAAGTTTTGTCTCTTTTAATGCTTTTAAGTATAGTCCATATATGCATCAACGATATATTACAAGACGATAACTGTCGGAAGTTAAGTCGTCTTCTGTGAGTAATACTCTTGTATATGTTGAAGTGCTACGCTTGGCTTTTGTATATCCCTCTGAAATGCTTTTGATCGGGGTCATGTCAACATAAAGGAACCCAATTATAGATTATTATCCTGGACACTAGTCGTTCAAACACCCGACAAACTAGTGGATTATAAAAATGGGTAGTTTTGCACATCCCTGGTAAGTATCTAATGCAAAAGAAACATTGCCAGTTCTTGAGCAGTAATTTGTATTTAGTTGAGTGACAGGTAACTGCGGCAATGTTCTCTCATGCACACAGACTTGCGCTCTACTCGCTGTTGCGCAGCTCACACTCTTGTCCAGTTAAATCACAAAGCAAAATGCAAACAAATATGCCTCTATTCATGATATGCATCCACTGACGTACAGATGTAATCTTGGTTTATTAAAATAAAGAGTTATACTACGGCAGATAAGAACCGGGAACTCCATGTAGAACTTCCTAGAGATGAAAACTTTACCATGAGACCAATGAGTCACCATGTTTAGAAAATTGTTGATTCATGTATTTATCCACATACTAACAAAATCCCAGGACCAACAGTTGCAGACAGAGGGAGAAAGCTGTCAAATTAATTATGTAAATATTTATTGAAATGCTTGAATGGCATTAAGAAATTACTATTTATTTAATAAGAGCAAAAAATTATTTAAAATTATCTGTGCATAACCTAATTAATATTCATGTTTCGTGATGTCAAAACTTAACTTAACTAAAATAGTAATTTATATTGCCATGTCAACTCATGAGACTTAAATCAGAGTAATTACTGACTGGTCATTCAGATGACTATATGTATTTAAATATACACAAAAAAAATAAAAAATAAAATAATGTTTTTTATAATTTTGTTGTTTAATAAAAAGTAATTAATATAATATCTTAGGCTGTGTAAACCAACCCAGTCTCATGAAAGTTCATACATATTTTACGAGTTATTTCATATAATTTCTTTAAGGACATGCTTATTAATAGTATGCCCTTACCCAAACCGCTTATCTAAACCTAACCAATCAGTAGAATGTGTTAACATGATAGGAAACTGTTGTGTGTGACAGAAGCAAGTCATTGTCACGTATTAGATGGAAATGATGTCCAGCGACATCATTGGCTGTAGTGAATGTCATACGAAGTCATAGAGTGCTGTCATACGATATCAATTTGCCAAATTAAGAAAAGTTGTATGAATCCTTACGAGTTCACCATGAGAGTGTAGGTGTAAACACATCTTCTGCAAGAATCTGTTCTAATAACATATATAAATTATCAGCATTTGGTAACAGACTGCCAAGGACAGTAGGCCCTAAATACAGTAAGAACTGTATTTCTTATTTCCAAATATTTCTTCCTTAAAAAGGACAAAAATAATTTTGAATGGAAACATAAGGAACAAGAATCGTTAAGAGGAATCTGAATTGGAACTGGGATCAAATTCCTTTCAATTCCTATCACTAACAACCAGTAATCAAAATCAATGTTATAAAATATTCAAAATAAAATATTGTAAAGTAGTTCAATGGAAAGGAGGAGGCAAGAACCGGCTTGGCAATATAAATCCCCCCCCCCCCCCCCCCCCCCCCCCCCACACACACACACACACACACACACACACACACACTCACACTCACACTCACACTCCCTGGGGAGGGGCGTGCCATCTGCCTTCAGGTCATCCCCGTCTAGCTGGACGAGGGAGGGGACAAGGGGAGGGAAACAGAAATAATTAAAATATGGGGGGGTACTTGTAAAAGGGAAAAGGCCAATGCAGAGCGGCAGTGAGAGAGAGAGAGAGAGAGAGGGAGAGAGAGAGAGAGAGAGAGAGATCTATAAAAAAAAAATAAAAAAAACTACTTGCCGGTTCTCCGATACGCCGTAGCTTGTTCCTCGGCCACTCCTCCACCCTCTAACGGACATTAGCCGCACCTCTCCGGGCGGATCGGAGGCAGTCCTCCAGCCCCTGGCAAAGGCCCTGACCGCTCCAGGCGGTCAGCTAGGAGCCCCTTCTCCCTTCGCGGTCGGCGGCCGTTCATCCGCTTCCAGACGGCTGGGCTCCTCGTCCCCCGGCAGATGGCCGCGGCTGCTCTGTTGGGGTGGACGGTAGTGGCGAGAACTCTACTATGTCGTATCCCTCCTCCTTCCCGGATTTCGGCACCAGTGTAACATTTCATCAAGGGAAAGGAGGCGGCGAGAACCGGCTGGACGATATAAATAATATTTTAATGATAAACTTAAAAGACACAAACACACACATGACGGACATGTCCGTAAACGATCTCTCTCTCGTCACACCACCGTCTGCCATTGGCCTTTATCCCTCTCGGAGGCTTGATTAGCCTGATACGGGACCGGGTGTGTATCATCACGACCTGGCCCCGCCCTCAGCCCTGCCACAAATATATATTTAATTAAAAACATAATTTTATGTTTATATATATATTTTTTTTTTACAAATGCAGACTTCTCCAATGGAAGATATTGGACACACACACTTTGTTTCAGATCGTCCTGGTGTCAAGCAGGTTTTAATGGAGCTGAACCTGGGGGTGTGTGTTTAGTGATTAATGTCTTTATTGTGATACTGCTGTGGGTGAGGGGGAGTTGCAGAGTGTGTGTCTATATATATGTCTGTGTGTATTTGTGTTTGTCTTTGTGTATTTGTGTTTGTATAGTTAAAGGGAATATTTTCGCACCTGCATTAACAGCAGTCTTATTTCTCTCCTTAAATAAAAACCTTGTATCATGTTCATAAACGCAAAATTTTATTCAATGATCTGATTTTACTTATGACCAGAACCAAGCCACACATTAAATTGCACTAATTTTCTAAATTTTTCTGTCATGGTGTGACTTCCACATTGTGTGTTTTTCACCAGTGTAAGAGTATGATTGTGTGTGTGTTGTACAGTATAATTTTTTTACAGCTTTGAATAACTGAGCTTGATTCCCATTATGGAAATTAGTTTGCATGGCATCAATGACTGAGAATGAAAAATGCATGATAAATGAAGCGTATTCACACAAATATAGGATACTACCAATACTCCAAAGAAAATATACATACCTTTCATAAGCAGAACTACACTGTGGACCAACAAACTGAGCCAGTCTGGGTTTAAAATAGTTATCTGTACTGACTACAATAAATGGGAAATTAACATCCTTTTGTACTGAATCATTGCTTGCTATTTAAAGCATTTTAGAAAATCACTTAATTAATCAATTCATCTAATCTGATTGTTAATGCATGCTTTGCAATTAATTTAATAGTTGGATTGTTTCTCAGCATTCAAAAATGTCTGGCTGGCTGCATGTCTGCATCAATCAGAGGACATACATTCACCAAGTTTATGTAACCTCCTTTTTCCCACTCTGAAGTTTTGTACTGTATATGCAATCTTAGGTCATTGACGTGGTTTTGCTTGATAATGCTCTTTTCTGTATGTATTCAAAAGCTGTTTATATACATTACTGACAAAAGGCACATGTTCTAAGGCACTCTGAAATGTGGGTCAGATATTTGATCAGCGATACTATACAGACTAACACAACACAGGCTTGGATGTCTCGCACGCTATTCTCTTTGCTCTTGAGGGAGTCATCATCGCCAACAATTATACCAGTCTGTTATACATGATCTGTTAAACATAATCACCCACCAGTAGATCATATGAATGTCTACTGGTTTGAGAAACTCAGATGAGAATTCAGAGAACATAAGGGTGTTCTTAAAACTGACAGGTCACACGGGGTCATGGATCTTTTAAAATCTAATACTGACAGATCTTAAACCGACCCAGACGACATGAAAGACATTATTAGCATGTTTATTTTCAGCACAAACTTACATTTAGCTTAATTCAATCCTTTTGGAACTAGTTACTTTGGAATAGTAACAAGAGTAACAAAAATAGCTCAAGATGGCGCCGAGTATGGCTGCTGCGTCGCGGGCTCCGTCAAAACACTGCAGTTTATTGTTTGTTTTGTTTACAGTTTTGTGTTTTTTTGTCTTGGATGTTGTCTGCCTTATTGTGTACGACAGACAAACGCTTTTGGACATTGGTTCGGCAATCACACACCGAAAACCGGACTTAAAATTCCTCAATGCCGACCCGCGGTTTACAAACACGCCAGCGGAGCCCTTTGTCTGGGCTGCCCGGCCGCGGAAACGCAGAAGGAAAAGAGGAAAAAGAGCCGGCGTTCTCATCAGAGTAAGACGTCGCGCAAATTGCCCCCCGCTACCCAGTATACTACTGGCAAATGTTCAGTCTCTGGACAACAAGCTCTGCGAGCTGAGAGCACGGATCTCTTTCCAACTAGAGACGAGAGATTGCTGCATTATATGTCTTACGGAAACCTGGATGTCCGCGGAGATTCCAGACTCGGCCATCGAACCCACGGGTTTCTCCGTGCACCGAGCGGACAGAGCAAAAGACCTCTCAGGTAAAAGCAGAGGTGGTGGTGTATGTTTTATGATCATCTTTTGATGATCATAAAATTTTACAAATCATGGTGTGATCAGAGGAATGTACATTTTATCAGGTCTTTCTGCTCTCCTGATCTGGAATTTCTCATGCTTCTGTGTCGACCATTCTGGCTACCGAGGGAATTCACAGCGGTCATTATCACAGCTGTGTACATCCCCCCACAAGCCGACACAGACCGGGCACTCAGGGAACTGTATGGGTGTATAAGTCAGCAGGAAACCGCGCACCCTGAGGCCGCGTTCATTGTTGCCGGGGACTTCAACAAAGCCAACTTTAAAACTATAGCACCACAATACCACCAACATATCAGCTTCAACGCGGCACTTACATCATGTTCGCGCGGCACTTACTGCTTACTAATTCCGGGAACGCGGAGGAGCATAAACAAGCCAGTTATGCCCTCCGTAACTCCATCAGCGCAGCCAAACGCCAGTACAGGCACAAAATTGAAGGACAGTTCAACACCACTGACTCCAGAAGTATGTGGCAGGGAATTAACACCATCACGTACTATAAACGGAATAAAAACTCCGCCATGAACACCGTTGCCTCTCTCCCGGACGAGCTCAATACATTTTATGCTCGTTTCGAGGACAACAACAACACCGCCCTCGCGGAGAGAGCACTCGCGGCCGATACTACAGAAGTTGGTTCACTCTCCGTCTCTGTTGCGTATGTAACTCGATCCTTTCGACGGGTGAATATCCGCAAAGCCGCGGGTCCAGACTGCATTCCGGGCCGCGTCATCAGAGCATGCGCGAACCAACTGGCTGGTGTTTTTATGGACATTTTCAACCTGTCCCTCTCCCTGTCTGTAGTCCCCACATGCTTCAAAACATCAACCATTGTGCCTGTACCGAAGCAATCAAAAATCACTTGCTTAAATGACTGGCGTCCTGTTGCCCTCACCCCCATCATCAGCAAATGCTTTGAGAGGTTGATCAGAGATTACAACTGCTCTGTTCTGCCCACCTCTTTGGACCCATTGCAGTTTGCCTACCGCAACAACCGCTCCACTGATGATGCCATTGCATCTACAATACACACTGCTCTCTCCCACCTGGAAAAAAGGAACACATATGTGAGAATGCTGTTTGTTGACTACAGCTCAGCATTTAACACCATAGTGCCCTCCAAGCTTGATGTGAATCTCCGGGCTCTGGGCTTAAACAGCTCGCTGTGCAGCTGGATCCTGGATTTCCTGTCAGGCAGACGTCAGGTGGTTAGAATGGGCAGCAACATCTCCTCATCACTGACCCTCAACACTGGAGCACCGCAGGGCTGTGTTCTCAGCCCACTCCTGTATTCCCTTTACACACATGACTGTGTGGCGACACATAGCTCCAATGCCATCATTAAGTTTGCTGACGATACAACGGTTGTAGGTCTGATCACTGACAATGATGAAACGGCCTACAGAGAGGAGGTGCACACTCTGACGCGCTGGTGTCAGGAGCACAACCTCTCCCTCAATGTCAGTAAAACCAAGGAGCTTGTAGTGGACTTCAGGAAGAAAGACAGAGAACACAGCCCCATCACCATTAATGGAGCACCGGTGGAGAGAGTCAGCAGCTTCAAGTTCCTCGGTGTCCACATTACTGAGGAACTCGCATGGTCCGTCCACACTGAGGCCGTTGTGAAGAAGGCTCACCAGCGCCTCTTCTTCCTGAGACGGCTGAGGAAGTTTGGAATGAACCACCACATCCTCACACGGTTCTGCACCAGCACTGTAGAGAGCATCCTGACTGGCTGCATCACCGCCTGGTACGGCAATAGCACCGCCCACAACCGCAAAGGCCTGCAAAGGGTGGTGCGAACTGCCAGAAACATCATCGGAGGTGAGCTTCCCTCCCTCCAGGATATATATAACAGACGGTGTGTGAAAAAAGCTCGGAGGATTATCAGAGACTCCAGCCACCCGAGTTATGGGCTGCTCTCACTGCTTCCATCAGGCAGGCGGTATCGCAGCATCAGGACCCACACCACCCGACTACATGACAGCTTCTTCCCACAAGCAATAAGACTTTTGAACACATGATCTCTCATGATCAACAATCAGCTTTATTCATTCTGTCAAATATATTCTCCCCAATTCAATTAGTGTATATATATTTTTATATACCCTTATCTAGTTTATGTGTATTCTACATTGTGTGTATTGTGTACATTTGATATGTAAATTGTGTAATTATGTGTACATTTGTTATATAAATTGTGTTGTGTAAATATATTGTAATGTGGTTTATGTCTCGTCACTGTCATTACTGCAATGTTGCTCGGAACTGCACACAAGACTTTCACCTACTGTTGCACTTGTGTACATAGTAGTGTGACAATAAAGTGATTTGATTTAGTAGTAATTTAACAAATTTCTCCACAAAGCCTTTTAGCAATTTAAGTTAATGTTAATTAAAAGAACGAGTCTGTCGTCATTGCTGACATGAGATGGGAAGAAAAGGGGGTTCTGGAAAAGTTGTATTTGAACCCGTATCGAAACAGAACCAACACCAATGACCGACGCTCTACTAATCACACCATTTCTCTGTTAAAAGTGTTTTACTAGGGTTGACCAAGATGTCATGCCATCTCGACGGAGAAAGCAACCACCGTCCTCCCATCCTTCCTGAATCAAAGCCTTCTCTGCGAGGCCCAATCTTCACCGAGCCTCACCAATCACTGTGAGAACAACATTTACTTTCAGATATAACTCACTCCCTTTAGACATTTTAATTACACTTTAAAATACATTGTTAACGTTTATTAAAATAAAGTATATGTCTTCAATGACATGAAATTGGGACCAGGGGGAAAAATAAATTATTCAATGGTTTACAGATTCAAAAACAGATCACTCACAACTAAAGCCTGTCCTGACGTCCTCTGCAGATAAAATAAAATGTATTTTCCCCTCAAACAATTCTTTTTATAGCACTAAGTTTCTTATGTACTAAACACTATGTTGACATTAAACCAAACAAAATTCCCCCCCCCCAATTTTTTTCCTTTGGTTGGGTCTCTAGGCTGTCTCTTATTTCTATAAGATTTATTAAGAATGGAAAAACATAATTTTTTCCAGCTTTGGGGAAACATCGGTTAATAGAAAATATAAACTACTAATAAAATACCAGTTAGATAACTAAAAACAAAGCTCAAAACTTATAGTTTTGAACTGTATTGATGTGTTTGCTAAGCAAAAGTTCAGTCTTATCGTGCCCAAAACTAGGTCAGTTCTAAAAATGACAGCAATGAATAATGACCAGACACATCTCAAACCCTGTCAAACACTAACCTAGTATTAATCTATCCTCCAAGACAACCCCAGTCCTAGGCTAGCATACACCCCATACACGTGCTTCCAACACAAATGCCCCTACATGTGCCTTTTCCTTCCCTCCTTCCTTCTCACTCTCTTCTGAGAGTGTGATAGACTCTCTGCAATTACTCTCAATCATAAATCAATATCCAATTGGCCACAAATGCCTCAGCTATGGTGATTTACAACTGCAACAAAGGTGTATTGAGACACACACATGATGTGAGGCGTGATGTAAGCACTAAAGGCCACGGCAGATCTGAACTGTCCTATCAGATTGCGGAGTGGTGGTAAACGACCATCTGTAAGTGATGAATCTTATATTATCAGCTGGCTTGATGTGATAAGCAGTGGGTAGAAGGCTGAGTATGACTAGTTGAGATAGAATGCAGCATGTGCGTGTTAAGGTGTGCAGTAACACTATAATATCAGTACATGAATAATCATGAATTAATACCTGAATTAATAGTTACTTCTGCATAAATGAATGATGAGTTAAGGAATGGACTAATCAGAAACTAATGAAGAGCTTACATTAACTACAACATGCATTATATAAATTCATGCATTAATAATGGTCACCTTAGGCAAGGCAAGTTTATTTATACAGCACATTTCATACACAATGGCAATTCAGAGTGCTTTGCATGAAATAAGAATAAAAAGTAATAAAATATTTACATTACACCTTAATTACATGTTAGAACATGTTTGATATTTAATGCATTATTTACAGTTAGGGAATACACTAAATCAAACCGCCTTTATAAGAAATAATGTGAAGTACTTAAATTAAATGTTTATAATCTAATATGGTCAATTAAAAAAATGATACCTTTTGATGTCTGTTTATAATCTAATATGGTCATAATTTTAAAAAATGATACATTTTGATGTCTTCAGTTTTGACACAAATGTAGGATTTTTCTGTATACTTTATCAAATGTTGAACATATTAAAGGAATAGTTCTCCCATCTTTTATGTACTTACCTTCATGCCATCCCCGATGTGTATGACTGTTTTGTCTGCAGAACAAAAACAAAGGTTTTTAGAAGAACATCTCCGCTCTGTAGGCCCATATAATGAATGAAAACAGTGGGGACCACATTTATTTCCAAAAAAGTTCCAAAAACACATACTGTAAGACAGCAAGTAGTCTGTATGACTCCAGTGGTTTAATCCATGTCTTCTAAAGTGATGTAATTGGTTTTGGGTGAGAAGAAAACTAATTGTAACACATTTTTCACTGTACGTCTTGCTACTGCAGTCTCTTGGCACAAGCTTGATTGCTCTCTAGTGCTTGACGCATGTGCAGAGTGCTAGATGGTGCAAGAAAGTGTCATCAAGTTTGAAATCATGTTGGCCAAGGAAATTTATTGTGGAAAAGGAGTTATGTTTTGGTCTGATTTAACCGAAAAGCAATTAGACAATTTCAGTAGACATTGTTGTCTACTTTTCTGCTGCATTTATGTGCTTTTTGGAGCACCAAACAAATTGTTTAACTCCTACAGCATTCATCAGAATTCTAACTTAAAATGTGTCACAATGATTCTTTCACTGCTCATACTGCCAATAATTGGCTTGACCACAGTATCGCTGCTTGCAGCTATATTTATTATTATTCTTATTAGGGCCCAAGAACTGAAGTGCGGAGGTCCTGTTGTTCTTCTAAGGATTATGAGGGCCCAAGCACTGAAAGTTCATATCTTGGCATTCTCTCATGTAAGGGGCCTTGAAATGGATTAATTGAATTAATCATTAAGCTTTGAATTAATGGGGCTCTGTAGCATGTAAGGGGCCTTGAAAATGGGCATTTAAGGGGGGCTCTGTAGCACCCCCATTTTCACCTACAGTCATCAAACTAGGCACATATATAGTTCTCATGAAGCCGAACAACTTTCATACTCAGTCATTAGCTCCACCCAACAGAAAATTGGCCATTTTGGATTATTTTAAATCGCAGGCTCTGAACTTTAAAATACTACTCCTAGGGGATTTGTGTGACTAGCACCAAATTTGTGCAACATCATGCCAAAGTTGGCCCACGATGATCTTTGATTTGACCCGCCTTGAAGTATATGACAAGAGTGAAAAAAATGCTATTGACACAACTTTTCATTGCATTAATTTAACATATTGCAGAGTAATGTTTTCAGGGCAACTTTAATATTTTAAAATTAAATAGCTTGCAGAGCCTGAAATGTAGCTATTATTCACAATATTTAATTTTGGGGGATTTTTCTCCCCAATTTGGAATGTTTACTTCCCAATGCGCTCTATGTGCTCGTGGTGGCGGAGGATGAATCTCAGTTGCCTCCGCATCTGAGACTGTCAATCCATGCATCTAATCATGTGGCTTGTTGAGTGCATTACCGCGGAGACCTAGCACAAGTGGAGACTTCACACTATACTCCGCGGCATCCACACACAACTCGCCATGTGCCCCACGGAAAACACAAACCACATTATAGCGACCACGAGGAGGTTAACCCAACGTGACTCTACCCACCCTAGCAACCGGGCCAATTGGTTGCTTAGGAAGCCTGACTGGAGTCACTCAGCATGCCCTGGATTCGAACTTGTGTCTCCGGGTGTGGTAGTCAGTGTCTTGCTGAGCTACCCAGGCCCCCCTATTGCACACAATTTTAATAATTCTCGCAATTTCCAAGTTCATAATGTGGGAAATTCCTGTACATTTTTATTCACTTTATAGTGCAGCTGCAAATTAGTAAACCAATAGATACAGATGAACAAATCAAATCAATAAACTTGTTTTTGTATCAAACTGTAGTTCTAGAAGCTGTGCAAATAAATCCGCTCTGTCTCTCCCTCTCTCGTGTAGCTGTCAGTAGTGTCAGAAGTGTGAGTGTGTGAAGTGAAAAAGTGCTTTGACGCATTGATACAGAACTTAAGATTTTACAGATGTATTAACATTTCTAAACCGACATTAATAAACAAGCAAATGGTGTTATACCACGTCTCCATTAGCAAGCGATACGTTAAAAATATATAGTTCCTGTTTATAATCAACAAAGCTGTTAACATTACAAGTGCATGCCCCTTTCATATCTTGGCCAGTGGCGAATTCTCAGGGCCAGCCAAGCCTTCTCTACTGGCCTAACATTCCAAATAAATAAATATTGTTCATCCTTTCTGTCTCAATCACCTTTTTACCTATGCATTTGTAACAATTTGTAACAGGCCTTCAGAATTTCTACAGAATCCCTCAACAGTGCAAGTGAATGAGCAACTAAAGTCATATTGTCAGATTCATCAGCCAATCAGATTGATTTAGTTGTTCTTGGTGGGTGTGATCTTTAGGATATGCCCGGTGACGCAATCATGCTTTAAGTTTTGTGCGTAATTTGAAATCGAAGAGCACTAAATCTTGCTGACGAGTCGGCTGTCACTGCCGCTATCACCACTGAGAAAGAGAACATTATGGATTTAAAAACAGGAGATGTTCTCCATAACCGTGTGATTGCCTAATTTATTAAACAGGAAAGGAGGACTGATTTTCACTTCAAGTAAAATGGTAAGTGCTTTTTGCATTGTTATAGCAACATCAGGAGTTTTCTAAGTGTAAATTAGGCTCCTTGAGTGTTCAGTGTCGGATCAAGTTTTGAAAAGTAGTGCTGCGTTCCATTCAACTCGGAAAGTCGGATTTTACAACTTCCTACTAGGAAAAGTGCAATGGAAGGCATCAGAATTACAACTTGTAGGCTCGTGCAGAAATATTCGTACTCAACGATTTTGCCGAGATGCAGGGGCATGATGTAACACAAATATTTCAGCAGTCGGGGAGATATACAAAGTAAGTGATAAACATTCACTTTATTAAGTAATACTGATAAATGAGTTCCACATTACATGATATTAAAGGTTGTTTAACAAACGCTTGCGGAAACAGATGTATAAAACTTGGTAAATTATAATCTCTTTTGTTAATCGAACAACTGTAGCACAAATGCTAGTGCTGCAGCAATATTTATCAGTTGGGTTGCTAGGAGACATCACTAATGAGAGTCAGACGCCTGCTAAGCTAACGGGAGTGTTGGAATTCTGAATATCGGGGAATGGAATGCATTTATGGTCGGGGATATCAAGTAGGAAATCTCACATCCGACTTGAATGGAGCACAGCATAACCCTGTACCCTGTCGAAATGAAATTTATTGCAAGCAACATTTAAATCCCAAATATTATTAGATAGATTTTTCCAGGTATTATAGATCTCCATGGTAGATTCATATGAAAAATTATGATTTTTGAATGTCTGTACAGGAGATGTTCATTTCACAAATCAGTCATGCTGCAGTTAAAATTAGGCTTGCTTGAGCATTATGTGTCGTTTCAAGTTCTGGCTTTCGTCTGTGGATGTTTTTAAAATGTCATTTGGTATTTTTTATACTTTTTTATATTTTTTATCTTTAATTTTGCAGTATAATGTATGATGCCCAAAGGCATAGGGTGTCTTATTTTCTTTATGGCATGAATCACACTGAAGGCCTAGACTTTAAATGCACGGCCAGCCACTGATCTTGGCGCTCCCTCATTATTCATAATGCAATAAGAAAGGCAGAAATAGCAAAAATACTTTGTGTAATGTACCAGCTGCATGGTGAAGAGAGATACGTAAACACCTGTTACACATCATCTCATCTCCATATCTAGTTCCATCCAGAGTCTGAAATTAAGGGAGGCTCTGGGCAAAAGAAAAAATCCCCCTTCAATCTGATATACTTCCAAATTAATATATCCATCGTGTTTTTCATTTCATTATGAATCTGAATGTTATTTGTTTCATGCCGTTCGCTGTGCAGATATTGCTGAGTCAGTGGAGGATGCTCGCACCATAAACATGTACAGAGAGGCACTCTGCTTCTCAAGCTTTGCATTAGTTCGGTGTCATGCTCACACACTAAAATGATCAAATGCTACAATGTAGTTAATAATAATATTAACAAAATGATATCTGGAATATTTTATTAAATTAGCTTGGAGTTTTTTTTATAAGCTCCTCATTCCAAATCTGGAGAAATGCTGTCATCTACATGTACTGTGTTTGTGCATTTGATTTGTAGGCTGTTAATTTAATATCCTAAATATTTTAAAATATGTGAATAAGAAAAAAAAAAATTCCATTCACAATGCACACAATGCTTTTCGGAAGTAAATTCCAGGCCCTGAGTTTGTTATAATACAATGTTCTCTTTTGGCCCACGACCCTAAATCAAGATGAATTTTTGGCCCTTCATAGGAAAAGATTTGGGCACCTCTGTCTTAAGGGATTCGTGAGGCATTAAATTAATGGTGAAAAATGGGAAACAGGAAGTGTTTATATCTTCTGTGTGCAATGTGTGATTTAGATCAAAATGAATGTTAGTATGTTTAGCCTTGGGTGCTAATCACATGGATGTGACTATTTTGGGTCATGGTCAAAGCACCACCACCTGGCATCAGGAAGTGTGGCTCTCACAACAGACTTTAAAATAGTTCTCTTACGTTTACCCAAATTGCTTCAAAATTGTTTTGAATAATATAAAATGCCAAATGTATGTGTCCACCTTGCATTTTTTTTCTGAAAGCAACCAGGTGGAAATAGACCTATGGTGCTTGGGCCCATCATCACTGCTTGCAGCTATATTTATTTGTGTTTTTTATATCCATTTAAAAAATGGCAAAATTGTGGCAAAACTGCAGACAGCTAAATGCATAAAATATTTAAATTATTACAATATTAAATATGCATGATTAATTCAATGTTGAAATACTTCACATTCTTTCATAGAAAGCCTGTTTGATTAAATGTTAATTAATGCATTAACTATCAAACATGTATGAACATGTAAGTAAGGTTGCCGTTATTAAAGAGGCCCTATTATGCTTTTTGGGATTTTAACATACCTTTAGTGTGTAACATAGCTCTGGGATTTTAACATACCTTTAGTGTGTAACATAGCTCTTTGTGCATGTAAAAGTTCTGCAAAGTTACAAAGGTCAAAGTTCATGCAAAAGGGAGTTATTCTCTCCCACAGACAACACTGCTCAAGAACTACAAGAAACTGCTGGATTGTAGTCCAGCCAGTTCTTCCATAAATTATCAATATCATTATGTAACATAGTGATGCCTAAGGGCTACTTTGGCCCGCCCTCAAACAAATGTAGTTATAACAAATGCCAGGATGAGTTAGGTTAGTGTCGTCACCATGTCGAGAAGATGCTGTTTTCTTCACTGCAAAAGCAAAACCTCTTTGCTTGGACTTCCAAAGGCAGACAAATGGAAGTATCAGTGGTTAAAATTGATTTTTACCACTATTCCTCAGCAGTGCAACCACAAACAATGCCGGATTTTCAAGTCTGTTACCCCTGAAAGATGGTGCAGTTTCCACTTTTTTAGGATAATCTGGCACTTCTGGATCACAACCTGTAAGTATGTTTGATTATTTGTGGATTTATCTGCTACCGAGAGTTCAAATGCAGAGTTTTGTGTTGTAGCTATATTGTACACCCAATGCACAGCTGTAGGCCTCTGCTAACCTGCTAGCTATGTTATTGCATTGAATGGCAGTTGCAGGCTGAAAAGTTGTAAGGCTGATACATGCATTTAAAAACATGATTTTTGCAATTCGGTTTAGTGATGCTAGTTGCACAAAAATATGGCAGCCTCAGATGCTAATGCCATTTATGGGAGAATTATTTTAATTTAATTAAACAGCACATGGAAAGGACAGTGAAAGTTCGTGAACTTACATTAATTATTTTTTAATGTCTGTTTATGCGGTGTTTATACCCCCTTCTACTACGCATATTTGCATACTGTCTTTCATAAACGCGCACACATGCACACACACAAACATACACACACTCATGCATGCCACTCCATTAGCTGCTGCCATGCCATCATGTCTCACACACCTGGAAATAGCCACTGCAACTGTCTATATTGCACACAGCATGTCAGAAAGTGATTTAAAAACAGTTATGTGCCTCTCTCCTGTTTCACTGACACTTGTGCTGTCTGTGATGACTGCAGACAGCAAAGCTTGGTTTCATTTACCTTTTCACGCCTCCGTCTGTCATGCTACACTCCCCTGCACTGTACAACAAAATTCAGCTCATATTAGGATGCTATTGAATGCTCAGATCCTCCTGGAGGCTAATGGCACTCTCAGGACCATGCCCTTTACAAATAAAGGTGTGGTCGACTGTCAACAATTCAGCCCAGCCTTTAGATGTCTTCTCATGTGCCCGGCAGTGAGAACTGGCAGATTGCCCATTTGATTCTTGGGTGAGGCATCGGTGAGGGATTTATTGTTCCCATCTTAATATTGTGGGTGTCAGTATTCCTACCTTTTCAATGAGTGCTATAATCTTAAGCATTGCAAATAAGAGTTGGTTATAATACCAAAATAAAACATATTTTATGGAATAGGATTAGGATGACTACACCACCAGTGATCTTTTTTATATATGAAAAACATCTGTTGTACAGTATGAAAATTTACCGTATTTGTTTAGAACATAATAAAATCTAGATAAGTGGTTCTCAACTGGTGGGTCGCGAAGTAATTTCTAATAGGGTCACGTACAACAGGGAAAATACAAAGATAAGTGAAAATAAAATGCAAAAACCATATAATTGTTCATTTAGAATAGCAAAAGAAACAGGTTTATTTAAAAGGAGAGAAGAAAACTTTTCTCATATCTTTTGTTGTTGACTGCACAGGCAGTGTCAAACTGTACGATATTTTGGCGCAAATTCATCTGTCACTTGGTTGAAGCCAGAAGCCAACATAGACAGGTTTCGTAACATGAATGTGGTGGGCGGAGGGTGGGGCCGGGTGGTGATTCTACACACCAGGGATCGTGGGTCTGACTCCGGTCTGCATGGGTAGGAGCGGCTGTCATCTGCCTGAGAGGGTGGAGGAATGATCGAGGACCATGCGACGGTGTATCAGAGAACCAATGAGTAATTTTTTTTTTTTTCATCTCTCTCTCTCTCTCTCTCTCACACACACACACTGCCACTCTACGTTGGCCTTTTCCCTCAGTTTTAAATTTTGCAGTGTTTTGGGGGGGGTACTACACTGTTACAGGAAGTACTCCCCCCTTTTTAATTATTTCTGTTTCCATCCCCATGTCCCCTCCCTCATCCAAGTAGACGAGGATGACCTGCCGGCAGACGGGTCGGAAGGCACGCCCCTCCCCAGGGAAAGAGAGGGGGGGGGGGGGGGTGTACATCATGCCGGGGGCTCCCCATTCTGAGAGAACGAGGGAGGAATGTGCCGGGCGGAGGGTGGGGCCGGGTGGTGATTCTACACACCCGGTCCCTTATCAGGCTAATCAAGCCTCCGAGAGGGCTAAAGGCTGACTGCGGAAGATGGTGCGGGAGAGAGAGATTGTTTACGGGCATGTCTGTTATGTGTGTGTCTTTGTCTTTTGTTTAAGTTTCTCATTAAACTATTTTTCATATTGTCAAGCCGGTTCTCGCCGCCTCCTTGCATATCTAAATCCCTTTACATTGGCGTCCGGGCATTCGGGCTTTATCCCTCTCAGAGGCTCGATTAGCCTAATAAGCGACCGTGTGTGTAGAATCACCACCCGGCCCCGCCCTCCGCCCGCCACAATGAATTTATCCTCTAAAAACATGGACAAAACTATGCATGGCAAAAGAAAAACAGGTTTGGTTTTGTGCAACGACCAAGGGATACGTTTTCTGACATGGTTGTTTAAGAAATGAGAAGATACACACTGCATCAGTTAGAGTTAAATTAATTGTTGCCAGCTGAAACATTTTAATCACTGCAACAATGAGAAGTATCTGCTTATTTAAATCCAAACATGATTTTTTTGTTGTTGTTGTTGACCAGTCAGTGTATGTACGAGGCGTGTAAAAATTATTTTGCAAAAATCTTTATATAGTAACGTGATTCAGAGACAAGGTTGGTATTGTCTTGGATTACTATTTGATGCCCAACATAAAACTTGGGTCCTGAAGAAAAACCAGTTGAGAACCACTAGTCTAGATTTTTTCACTAGTACATGTTTTCTAGACCAGGAGTCTGCAACCTTTTTGACATGGAGTGCCATTTTTTTATTTTCCTGGTCAGTGGCTGTGAATGGCAATGTCACGAAATTGTGTGGAATCTTATATATTTCTCATATTATGTCATACATTTTTAAAAATCACGCAGAGGGGTTCTCACTAGTCCACAAGTATCAGCGAGACAGGAGCAGGCTATTTTATTTATATTAAGTTTTTTGCACCTGCTTTCCAATATACACCTTAATGTAGTTCTTCCTCATGATCACGCAGCATGTTTACATGAGCTGAATGGAAGAATAAACTTTTTTAAAGTGTGATGAGACTCGCACTGCACCTGCAAGCCATTCACGCATCACAAGCGATCAACTATTTTGCTCTTTTCGGTGAATCGCACCTGCTAAATTCTAAAACTTTATTTCCAGGTTTCATTTATATTTTGAATAGACTCAGATTTTTGAACCATCCGATGTGGGTTTGTGTTTTCTAAATTTAGTTCTAAAATCTATATTAGTGGTTCTCAAATTATACTAAAGAGATATATATATATATATATATATATATATATATATATATATATATATAATATATATATATATATATATATACACATACGTACGTATGTATGTATGTATGTATGTATGTATGTATATATATATATACATACACATACGTACGTATGTATGTATGTATGTATATATATATACACACGTACGTACGTATGTATGTATGTATGTATGTATATATATATATATATATATATATATATATATATATATATATATATATATATATATATATATATATATATATATATATATATACACATACGTACGTATGTATGTATGTATGTATGTATATATATATATATATATATATATATATATATATATATATATATATATTATTTTTAGGGCTGTCAATCGATTACAATTTTTGACAAATTAATTACATGATGATTAATTGCAATTAATCACATATATAAATATTTGCTTACAAAGACCCTCAAATAACAATAATTAAATAAATAATGATTAAATAATTTTAATTATATTAAGTAATTATAACTATAATATATATTATAAATATAATAATTTAGATGATAATCAATGCTTTACTCAACAAGAATTGATAAGACAATACAAAAAGTGGCTTTAGAAGGCAATATTTTATTTCAATATTATTGAACATAAGCCTATCATTGGCCTACAGTCCACAGCAATCCATTTTGCAATTGAATTTGTCAATCTGTCTGAGATAGATTTATTATGAGGGCTGTACAGCTGCGCGTTGCCTATACAGCAAGTCAGTTTCGCTTACTGCCCCCGGCTGAAAAGTTGGTACTTCAAGCTTAAATTGCTCAGATGATAGAAATATTCCTTATTACTGTCCGGGGATATGATTTATTGCCTTCTTTTTTAATGTTATTTTTTTTTTAATTAATTGCACTAAATTAACGTGTTAAATCGACAGAACCAATCATTTTACATTTTGCACATTAGCATTTGGAAACTAGGAGTCCCAGAGCCCCCATTTGCTCATCAGGTCAAACTATGGCTTGCAAAAGAACACTTTTCTTTCAGCACTACAAAAGTATAACGATTGATTTAGAGGGCTGGGATCAAACAGACATGCACTCCCCTCTCAAACATATACAAACAGAAATTGAGTTGGGATCTTCAAGTCATAGAGTTGTTGACTATACCTTCAACTCTAAACACAGACCAGCTCTCCTCTCCTCTGTTGTTTCTCCATTGCCTGGAAACCAAGTCATTAAAGTAAACAGCAACCCCATGTTTGTGCGTTATTACATCATACAACTGCTTCAAACTTGAATACCTTAAGGACAATAATTATGTCAACACACAAACTGTCACTTCTGCAACTTTACTTAAAAATCTTTGAATAGATTTTGGATGCGAACATTGTGACCATAAGTGATCCATACCTTAAGCATCTCTCTGTCTCTCATTTTTTCTTTACACTGCTGAGGCACTTAAGGTGATATGGAAGCAAATTGGCAAATTTATTCACTCTACCCAAACGATAAACAATGATCTCACTATTCTGAAATTTAGAGTTTCCCTGGAAACAAACTTTGGAAGTAAGTTTTCCTTCAGGCAGGTGCTTTGCTCTTGATTACAGCGGTGAGAATGTTGGATTTTTGTCAGCCGAAAACTGGAGGCTAGCCTGTGATGTGTTTAATTGTGAAACGTTACAAAAGTGACAGGTTAACCGCAAAATAAATCACCTGAATAAAGAAGGCATTTGTCTGAGTGGCACTACGAGAGCATTTGAAATTTTTAAAAAGAATAAATCAAATGTCAATACCAATTTAAATAGCTACACTTGCACACAGTGCACAAGTGTACCTAGGAGAATTGATGCTGTTTAAAAGGCATAAGGTGGTCACAGAAATTATTGATTTTGTTTTTTATTTATTTATGTTTATTACACTTTGTATGAAGTAAAAATTGCATATATTGCATATATTCTCATTACATATTTGTGATTATCAGTGCAGGTTGTTGCATCACTTGCAGTATTATACACAAGCTAGTCTTCGTCTCACAGTAAAACTGCACCTGCCTCAAAAACACAAAGATACATTGTGATTTTGTTCCAAATATTTTGGTTTTAGTGGCTTTATGCACAGAATATTTCACATATCATGTTGATATTTTATCAATATTAAGTGAAAGGTGATGCTACTGAAAACAAACTCTAGTCTTCTTGGTAAATTTATGTAGGTAAAGAAGATATTTGTAAAATATGAGATTTGAAGTCTTTTTATTTCAAAGATGCTTGAGGCATAACAAATGTTTTATTGAGTGGGTTTGTATTTTTTGGATTTGAATCACTCACACAGCTTACATCAGTAAAGGTCAGACTACTGACTTGTTTAAGGGGTCATGTAATGGAGAATCAAATTTTCCTTGATATTTAGACATAAGTGGTAACTGTACTATAAAAATATACTGTAAATTTCAGAACTCAAAACATCCTCCCCAATCTAAAATAGCATTTATTGTTGCCACCCTGTAGAAACGTCTCATTTTGAAATCTGTCTGTTCGTGGCATCACAAAACATTGCTCATTTGTATTTACACTTCCCACAGCATGCGCACCCTTGGTTCTGCCCACTTGTGCGCAGTTCAAGTCAAGAGAGCAGGCCTTGTGTGGCTAACTACTCCTAACATAACACCAAAGTGGACCCATCTGGACTATTTTTTGTTATGTTTTTATATGAACATGAACTACTCCTGCAATATATCTCGCCGCTTTTAAAAGATGTGGTGTCAAGTTACAACTCTGAAATGGAGAGGCAATTCTCTTTCATTCAACTGCTGCCTCTTGTTGTTTTGAGCACAAATGTGTCATGGACTCATTCTTTCACCCATCCACGCTATTTTTAATTGTAACTGTAAAATAGCTAAATGGACTGACCATGTAGAATCAGTCTGTATGTGTAAAATAAATACTGCAAATATGTAAATTACTTGTATTTGTGGCATAAATATTTTTACATCATACAGACTGATTCTACGCAGTCAGTCTGTTTTGCTGTTCATGACACCCTTTCTTTGCTTGCATATTGCTGATTGCAGGTTTGCAATGTTTGGTCAGGTTTAGGTGCAAAAGCAGTGCCAATATTTTTTCAAATCTTACTCTGTGCATGCAAATCATTTAGGCACTATTTTACCTTTACCTACCCGACAAAAATATGTGCTGAAAGTGAACGTTTGTATGCTTGCATACAATCTAGCATACTTTACTGGGACCGTATAGCTTTGCTCCTCCATTGCAGTCAGGCACCTGAATCAGCCCTTAAAAATGCAGAAAGTGTGTGCTTATAACTGCCTCCCTACCTAAAACATGTTGGTCCTCTGCGTGCCGGCAAAACGCAGACCCCCCGAGGCATGGACTCTACAAGAACCCTGTAGGTATCCTGTGGTATCTGGCACCAAGACATTAGCAGCAGATCCTTCAAGTCCTTTAAATGTGCACTTAGTAATTCTAATCCAATACACTTTTTGTCAAATTCAGCAAATGTCTATTCACGCTAGCTGTCCGTCCTGTGGGTGGGCTGAAAAATAATCTGGTATTTGTACACAGCCCTGGCTCTGTAAATGGGATATAACCAAAGTGGATTGGACCGAACTGTCATTCCCTTGGAAATGCACGTGCATGAATTTGGGGGGGGCGAAGCTTCCAAAGGAGCACTGAAGGGAGGGGTGTGTTTGTTTTGGCAGTTGAGTTCGAATATCAACAGTGTTTCTCAGGAATCGCTGAGTGCACTTTTAAATTGCGAGGTGGAGCTGCCATGGATCTAACTTTTTGGTCCAAAACATCCCCCAGATCCCCAATCGGCTTGTCGTCTTCCCACAGTGCATCCTGGTGCCTTCACTTCCCCAGGTAAACAGCGCACACTTACACAACCGTCCATGTGATGTAAAAAAAAAAAAATGGGACTAATCGGGCCAGGCGACCTTCTTCCACTGCTCCGAGGTCCAGTTCCAACACTCTGATGCCCAGTGTAGGCATTTTCCATGGTGGACAGGGGTTATCATGGGCACTCTGACCAGTCTGCGGCTATGCAGCCCCATACGTAGCAGGCTGCGATGCACTGTATGTTGTAACACATTCCTCCTGTAACCATCATTAAAATTTTCTGAGATTTGTGCCACAGTAATAGTTCAGTCGGTTCGGACCAGACGGGATAGCCGCATTGCCCTCACACATTGATGTGCCTTGGGCGGCTAACATCCTGTCACCGGTTTGTGTTTTGTCCCTCCTCGGACCATTGTTTGTAGGTACTCACCACTGCTGACTGGGAGCACCCCACAAGCCTTGCCATTTCATTGATGCTCCGACCCAGTCGTCTGGCCACAACAATTTGGCCCTTGTCAAAGTCGCTAAGGTCTTTCTTTACTCCTGCCCACTTCTCCAAACAAATAAAATAAATTATATTAATAAAATGCAGTGAAAAGCAGGTGGTAATAATGCATTGTTAATTGGCCATGCACTTAGCGTTGATTTTTGTGAATAATGCTCATTCTATAATAAGCCTACTGTGTTTTTGGTGTGTTTACGCTGAAAAGGATGAGAGTGATTATTTAAAAATCCATGGTGCAGCACTATACCATACAGAGATAGCAGCTGGTTAAGCTGGATTGTGGGGAAGTGAGTGATTAAGCACTAAAACTAAAACTTTGCATTAAAATTCTTCCTGCACAAGTAGTGCAAATGTTTAGTAAATTCGCCCCTAAGTGTGTATGATGGAAAGGAACGGAAAGGAAAGCACAATGCTGATGGATGTATCAGGGAAGACAGCTCCTACGGTGGTGAGTGCTAACAGCTTTCTCTCCACTCTGCTGTGTTAAACAGTGAATTAAGCACTGAGGCATAATGATTGCGACTCCACGTGAGTCTCTGAGGAGATCCCCCGCGAGAGAGGTCAAAGTTCACAGTAGACCCACAGACACAATAGGAATATGCACACTGTGTTACATTTGCAGAGCTGAGCTGTGGCGGCATGTACATCTCTGACTAATCAATTACACAGTGATTTATGTGGGTCAGACAGAGGGAAGATTAGTTTGAATATAATATATTGTAATGAAAAGAGATGAGAAGCGCACCTTTCATTTCCTCCTCTCTCTCTCTCTCTTGCTCTTGCTCTCGCTCTCGCTCTCTCTGAGTCATGTACCTAGAGGCCTTATTGCTTTTTCACTGTGTAAGCAAGATCTCTAAATGACTGCAGCATTCTGTTCCTTTTCACAGTATGTGTGTGTTTGTTTTTTTTACTATTACCTGATGATTCACTCAAAAAACTCATTCAAATGAAGAGAAGTGTAAGAGGAAAATAATTGGAAAAAAATGAAGTGAAGCAGATGCCACTTGCATGTACACTCACGGAGCACTTTTAGGAACACATGAACACACAGATTATCTAATCAACCAGTCGTATGGCTGTAGTGCAGTGCATAAAAACATGCAGATACGGGTCAGGAGCTTCAGTTATTGTTCACATTAACCATCAAAATGGGGGACTTCTTCCATGACATGATTGTTGGTGCCAGATGGGCTGGTTTGGGTATTTCTGTAACTGCTAATCTCCTGGTATTTTCATGCACAACGGTCTCTAGAGTTAACTCAGAATGGTGCCAATCAAACAACATCCAGAGAGCGGCATTTCTGTGGACGGAAACGCTTTGTTGATGTCAACGGAGAATGGCCAGACTGGTTTGAGCTGACAGAATGACTACGAAAACTCTGTACAATTGACTGTACAATAGTGAGCAGAATAGCATCTCAGAATGCACAACATGTCGAACCTTGATGCAGATGAGCTACAACAGCATGAGACCACATCAGGCACTATATTAGGATCATAGTGTTCCTAATAAAGTGTTAGGTGAGTGTATATCTAATAGTAAACAAAAACTCTCAACACAGACTCGCACAAGAACTGCTAAATATTTTTTGCATGCAGAATGTATGTCTTGCGGCATATTGCGGGCCAATAATGACTGGAAACGTATAGTAAGCATTTTTGGAATAACAGCATCAAACCAACTCAAAACAACCACTCTTTTAGTTTTTTTAGGAAGCTAGGAAAACCTACTCTTTTTCATACAATGAAAGCAGACAGTGACATGCCTGTGAAGCTCCAAAAAGGAGCTTCCCATAAAAGCAGTCCATACAACTTGTGCACTATTCGTATCAATATTTCAAGACTTCTGAAGCCCTACAATATGATATACACCAAGAAGTACCCTGGAGAATCAATGAGCCAATTTACATGCAAACAAATATGCTGATTTTTCTCTATAATAAGCTTATTTAAAAAATCTGACAAGGGAAGAAATTTGCATTTACATGACATTTGAAATCTTGTTATTTTATACTTTTGACATTAAACCGTGAAAAGGCATGCGCTCAACACGTGCACACATTGGATGAGCCGGTAAGAACACCGGGTAAGGTGTTACATGATGCACATAATGGGCAAAAATCTACCCATGTCAACCGGGTTATACATAAGCCGTTTATGGTTGTTACGGCAATAAAGAAATGCAGGTTATTGCGTTTACATGACCGTGCACGTTGTCGGTTTATACAGCATGATCGGTGAAAGAACGTGCATGGAAACGCATTCATTGGCTCGACACCTATCCTGGTACAACACAACTTAAAGCAAAGCATAACACTGATGAAAACAGGTAAAGTCATTTTAACAAATAAGTTGGTTATGTAAATAAATGTGAAATCCTACAGTATTAACAGTACAAAACAATGAAAAAATTATAATAATAGCAAACTAATTATAAAAATTAAGTGTATAAAACCTCCATGGCACTTGACCATCTGCAGGTTATAATTTTACTTCATTCACACACTATGACATTATATAGGGAGTATGGTAAATATTCATGCACAACCGAACCTGTGACCTCATATTTTAGTCGGAAATTGGTCCTAAACTGACCCTACACTTTGAGTCTGCCTTTCCTTCCGATCAACTATAGATATTCTAACATCAGTTTTATCATCTACTCTTTGGCAATCTGTCAAGGCCACACCATTTTCAAAACACTGAAATGTTCTCACAGTGCTTACAGAAATATTCCTTTAAAGCTACCATAAAACTGAGGTCATTTTTGACAGCAGCCGCATACAAAAAAAAAAAAAAAAGACTGAAGAACAGCCTATAGCTTCTGGCTGGCAAATGATGTAATACACATATTACCTCAGGCTTTGAAAAGGAATCACTTGTTTTTAATCTCAGTAACCTCTGAGACATGCTCCATCCTGAAAACTTGGATTTGTGTGTGTGTGTGTGTGTAATAGGGATTCCTAAATATTATGATAACATATTAATAAATAGGTTCTTTGAACTTGCTATCTGTTAGCCAATCAGCTTGCATACTCTTTCTTTGCCTAACATTTAAATTTGCTCAGTTTTCAAGTAAGCCAGTTTCACTGCAGCACCCTGTAAGAGTTTACTCTGAAACCCTCAAACTCCCCAGCTCCACATGTCTAACTCTGCTACATGGGGATTGTATTTATGTCTAATTTTGGAGCAGCATGTCATACATGCTTGATGCAGCATGTGTTGTGTTTTTTCTAATTGTGCAGTATCATGTCCACATGCTTAACTCCAATTAACTAGTTTGTGTATGTTCTAGCACTAACTAGAAAGTCTTAAAAGTCTTTATACTTGCTCTGCTGCGGTAGCGTCCTAATGTTATACCCACATTCAAATTCTAAATCTGTCTGAGAGTTTTCATGACTGAAATGCATTCTGTAATCATGCCAGTAGATAGAGAAAAAACTGTCTATGCAGTCCTACAGCCGCTAGAGGTCACTCTGCCACTTGCGTGCTACATGTCTCATCCCGTCAGCAAAACAGAACAAAAAACACAGCTTGTAAAAATGAAGCTGGAGTCAATGTAATCATGGAGCATTTCTCTATACAGTAGTTGAACGTTACGTTTACTGTATAAACCATGATCATGTGATAAAGTACAACATGAAAATAAGCATTGTCTAGCCACCTGTCATGTCAGTTCTCACCAGGAGGCATGAGGCACATATACCTGAAATCTCAACCTCACCAGTGTAAATGTATGTTATTAACTGTATTTTCACAGCGTGTTATTATTTGACTTAATTTAAAATAAAAAATTAAGGTATAAAATATGCCCCGATCTACTAACTATGTGAAGTTTTAATGAATTTGAATCCACGTCTTCTATACAAGGTAATATTAACAGTAACACATTAACAGTAAATTGAACAATTTACAAATTCATACTAAACATAGGCTGAATGTATTAAAATACACTAAACTCAAAATAGCCTATATTGAGAGCACCAATACTTACATTTCTTAAAGGTGCACTCTTTGTTCATGTCGCCATAGACTTATACTGACACCTAATGGCCTGGATGCAGCTTCATTCAAACGCAATAGATTCAGTTACAGATGCTAATGTAAAAATTCAGTCAGTCATCATTAATTTAATCCATGAGGGAAGTGTCCAATAATAGGTACTGAAATGAATTTCAGGCTGGTAATGGGATTCTAACATGGCAGCCCACATGAGTGGACCCTCTCCATGTAGAACGAAACAGCTTTTTAGGATATTAATGTCACTGGAGTCTTCATCTCATGTGAGTGGTCATGGTTTTATACATATGTTTCAAAATTACAATTAATTTCTTAAGGAGTACAGCTTTTTTAATTAGGTAAAAAAATTACAGAGTGCACTTTTAAGTGTATTTATTTAAATCATATTTAAACAGTAGGCTTCATGCACATACCTCAGTAACTGTTTCATGTTTTTACCTTCTACAGTAATACATTTTTCTCAGATGCAATATTGATGTTTTCAAGTTTGTAATAGAATGGTTGGTAAGTCAAAAATCAAATTGGTATAAATAAAGCATTGATTAAAGAAAAATATGCGTCTTGTATTTTTTATTTTTATTTTAAGCTGTTCACCACATACAATTCATTATTGTTATTAAATAATAGATTAATTTTAATTAATTAGCATTAACGATTGTCGATTACTTAATGAACATTTTGTGAAAGTTTGCGACCCTAGTCTGTAAAAACATGCATATATGTAAGCCAATATGTGTTTCAAGATAACTTGACACAGAAAAGTAAATCAGAGAGTGAAAGTAAAGACATAATTAAACAATAAGAATGGCAAAATTTGTCCATTTATAGGCCTATACTGTAAAGTTTTGATGTGCTTTAAAAATGTGCTTAATGTGGTAATGACTAAATTAACTGGTTTTATTCCAGAAAAAAAGTAATATGATTGAATCAACCTGAATACATGAGGTTACACTGTGATAGGACGGAGGGCGAGGCCAGGTAGTGATTATACACACCCGGTCCCTTATCAGGCTAATTAAGCCTCAGACATTGATAAAGGCCGACTGCGGAAGGTGGTGTGACGAGAGAGAAAGATTGTTTACGGTCAGCTGACCGTATGTATGTATGTATGTATGTATGTATGTATGTGTGTATGTATGTATGTATGTATGTATGTGTGTGTTTGTGTCTTTTTAATTTTCTCATTAAACTATTATTTATATTGTCAAGCTGGTTCTCGCCTCCACCTTGCCAGTCTGAACCCCTTTACATACACCAACAAAAATTATTTTTAAGGGTAAGCTCTGGTAACAATAGCTTCTTAATATGAAGTGTGTCGTTCATTGTCTGTCCAAACATTTTGTGCCTCACCAAACTCACAGCATTGATTGAGCCCTTGTTGCTATGTTAGGCTGGCCAGAATACTCAAACAAACAAAGCAACATTTTGATGGCACCACAAAGACATTTTGTTTACATTTTTCTCATGAGGAAATCAACCTTCTAATGGCTACTTATAGTTGCCTATTTGGATAAAGCTGGGAAAGGAGAAAGTATTTAACATAAAAACAATTACCCACATCCCCTTTAATGCAGCAACTGCAACTTTTTCATGTTTGTAGTAAGCAAACATTACAGATATCTAAAGATTTGGAGAAATATATTATATAGATGTTATAAGATATTATTAGCAGTCTGTGAACTTGTTAGCAGATTCCTGTGAACAAGCAGCACAGGGCATTGCCCTCGGTCATGGTCTGTTTGTCATCCATGGTGCTGAATTGGCATTCTGCCATGCAAGACAGAGGGATGGAATTTGATGAATCTCAAAATAGGCATGATTAGTTAAGCTCTGTTCTCTTCTCTGAATCCAGTGCTTGACAGATGGAGCAGATCGGTGCTCTGACAAAATGCCCATGGTCATGCCAGGGGGATGGTGGTTGCAGTCTATGCCCTCTCAATAACCAGCTGGCATCTGTGGGTACATCTTATGATCAGATCCTCATCAGAATTTCCTTGGCTCCAGGGATGCCTGCTATCCCTCCCAGTGACATTTAGAGAGTTCTGACCCGCCTGTAGCCTAAGGGGGACCTCCTGTGATCATGCCTGATGTGGCAGGGGCCTGGGCCTGTTCCAGAAGAGAATGGTTGTGAGCTGCTAAGCCGATCTGTCCTTTAAAGAACTGCAAGGCTGGACAGACTGTGTTTGCACTGATTGCAGGCTGTGTCTTTTGCCACTTTTGGGTTGGACTTTGGAGAAGGACGGATATGAGTTAAGGGAATCTGTCATAATTTACTTATGTTACGAACATTGTTCCATGGAACACAAATTGTGAATTTTTGAAGAATATTCTGGCCCCTCTTTCCCATATAATTGCAGTGAATCGATCTGCCAATAGTCTGCAGCGTTGCCTTAAAACCTGCCCTTAAAACTCTTCTCTGGTGCCAACGTCACACACCCTTCCCATTTTCCAAGCAAGAAGGAAGCTCAAACTGAGGTATCATGTTACCTATTTATCTAGAATACCAAGTTTATATTGTATTTAAACATTAGCTAGCAAGATACGTTAAAGTTGACAACTCACCGATTGTAACTGCCATTGTGTCCCAAGTAGTCTTTCCATTAACAGCTGAACAATGTCCCAGCACACCATCCATGATCTCAAATCATGGAAAGTTCCTCCTTTGAGCACTGCTTTTTCCATTGTGTGTCTTAACAAATTTGTACAGTGCTTGCAATTTTTAATTTTCCCAGAATCTTTACTGTTGTGCGCTGTATACACAACCTGGCAAGTTCACCAATCTTGGTGCTGACCCACTGATCTGACTCAGCAAAACTCTGCCTTTGACATTCACCCTGCTTCAATCCCCAGTTGGCCTTGTTTGGCCCTGAGGAAGCCCCAAGGAGGCACGATGAAGCCCCAAATAGTGGAAACGCGGCTAGTAAAGCGGTATATATGACTTTCGCTATACCATATGTGCATATTCCGGGTCTTCTAAAATTGTTAGAAAAAGTCAGAAATTTAAGTAATTAATTACTGAAAATCTTCCTCTTATTCCCCTTCCACTGAAATTCAAATATGGCAGCTTTTACATCAATAGTGTTTGTTCGGTGACATCAAATGGCATTGATGTGGCATTTTTGTACTCCATATGACTTTGCAGGAAGGGAAGATTATCAATGAATAACAGTTTAAATATGTATCTATTCCTCATACAAAGCTACAGTATGACTTCAGAAGACTTGGAATACAGAACACAAATATATGGACTTATATTTGATGATGCTTTATTTCATATCTGGAGCTGAACAGCTGAGTTCCCAATCACATTCATGTATGTAAAAGAGTGGATAACACCTTACATTTCTTTAACATTTCTCCTTTAGTGTTCCATGAAGAAAGTCATATGGATTTGGAATGACACAAAGTTGAGTAAATTATGATCAAACTTTTTGGTGAACTAACCATTTAAATCACATCTTATCTACTACATTTATTGAACATTCCTCTTACACTCCACGCTCAGTGCAATCTTCACCTAAACCATGAAGGGTGACAAAGGGAAGGGTTACATTGGCTTCTTTCATTATCCTGTTTCATTTCTTTTATCAAAGCGCTGTTAGTTTATTCACGCCATCCAATGTCCCTCCGGAGAACAGAAATCAAGTAAAAATGACTCCAGCTGTCTTTCATAACCCTGACCCATATTGAAAAGGCATCATTTAATTCGAAAGACGGGAGATGACAGCCTTCAAACTGCTTCAACTGAATGAAAAAGAAAGAAACCTTGAGATGCATTTGTGCATTATAGCACCCCATCACTCCATCCGCCGTTCCTCTGCCCCAAATGTTCTTTTCTGTTGTTCTTTTTCAAAAGACATAAATCAACATGATGACAGCAAGGTCATGGACACATATTCTCATTTTCTCTTTTTTATGTATTCTGTCCATCTCAAATGAAGGGATCCACCTCCCCTGAGTTACAGGAAAGAGAGGAGAAAATGTGAGCCATCTGTGGTACCCCATAGTGCAGAGATGATTGCTGTGGACGAGTCTCTCTCTCCAATGTTGGAGTTTCCATCTTTGCAGAAAACACTGGCTCTGAGACAAGACAAAAGATATTTACTGTACATTCATATCATGCACGGGTGAGAGTTCATTTCAGTGCACACACTCAACATGCAAAGAATGGGAGAGGAACCCCTAGGCCAACCATTCAAATAGAGTTACAAACCATTACAGATGAATACATAATGTACTGGAGACTTACTAACTTAACTAAATTTTTCAATAGTGGGACAGAAGCTTGTTTTCAAAACAGAGTAGTTTTTCTAATAGCTACTTTTTCTAATGAGTAGCGGTGTAATATGAAAAAACAATACATCGCTGTTTTCTGTAAATTTTCATTGCATTCCAGAATGAAATGAGGTCCCATTTGCCTAAATTGTTCACTTTTGTCTTATTATATACAGCATTGAAAAGTCTGATCAAATTGAGTGAAGCAGTTCGAATTGTTCACTTAAATAAACTAATTTAAAAATAACTTTTCACTGATTCATAGAATGCCGTATGGACAACTGTGTGACATTTTATGTGTTTTGTAGTGATATAAAGTTTTTTTTTTTTATATATATATTTAACAAATAATAGTGAAATGCTGCTTTTCATCACTATATTTCCAATAAATTATGATGTCTAGTTTTATTGGCTGTATTTATTGTAAATTGATGTGTTCAGATGCTGTTTATCCTAATTGTGATCCTCAATTGATTGTTTTTGTGGCACATAAATACTGCTGATTGGAAAAAAAATAATAATATCCAGGTTTAAATGTATTCCACTACAGATTACAGAATACATGCTGTAAAATGTAATTTGTAACGTACTCCGTTAGATTAATTAAGGTCAGTAACATAATATAATTACTTTGGATTACTTCTTTAGCACTGGCAGATTTTTTTCACTTGTTTTGACTATAAAAACTCTGCAAGTAGGCTACAGTAAGACAAAATACACATGTTAAAATACATTCTCTGAAAAACCTAAATATCTTATGCAGTGTTGTTTCTAAAAAAAGATTATTTCTAAATTTTTACAGGAAAACAATCAAGAATAATAATAAAAAATTATTATCAAGAATATGATTTTTGTCCTCTCTGGGAACCAGGTGGTTTTCTCAGCCTCCCTGGTAAAGTTTACTCCAAGGTGCTGGAGAGGAGGGTTCGGCCGATTGTCGAACCTCGGATTGAAGAGGAACAATGCGGGTTCCGTCCTGTCCATGGAACGACGGACCAGATCTTTAGAGTTGGTCTCCGCCAAGGCTGTGCTTTGTCACCAATCCTGTTTGGGATATTCATGGACAGGTTATCGAGGCGTAGTCGGGGTGGGGAAGGTGTGCGTTTCAGTGGGCTGGGGCTCTATCGCACCGTTGTCACGAAAAGAGAGCTGAGCCAGAAGGCAAAGCTCTCGATCTATCGGTCAATTTTGTATCCTACCCTCACCTATGGTCATGAAGGCTGGGTCATGACCGAAAGAACTAGGTCGCGAGTACAAGCGGCCGAAATGGGCTTCCTCAGAAGGGTGGCGGGCTTCTCCCTTAGAAATAGGGTGAGGAGCTCAGTCATCCGTGAGGAGCTCGGAGTAGAGCCGCTGCTCCTTTGCGTGGAAAGGAGTCAGTTGAGGTGGTTTGGGCATCTGGTAAGGATGCGCCCTGGGCGCCTCCCTAGGGAGGTGTTTCAGGCACGTCCAGCTGGGAGGAGGACCCAGGACTAGGTGGAGAGATTACATCTCCACACTGGCCTGGGAATGCCTCGGGGTCCCCCAGTCAGTGCTGGTTAATGTGGCTCGGGATAGGGAAGTTTGGGGCCCCCTGCTGGAGCTGCTGCCCCCGTGACCCGACTTCGGATAAGTGGTTGAAGATGGATGGATGGATTGATGATTTGTGCCCTAATATCAAAGGTCTTATAGAAAAAAAGAACTTATGATCCTACGTGAATTTTCTTGATAACAAAATATGATCGTGCCAGGTAACGTGCATGTAAAATGGCTAGAAATAGCTTTTTATCTTAACGAAAAGCTGACAATTTACACAAGGTTTATTTATATTTCTTCTGCTCCAAACTTACTTCAAACTTACTTCTCTGTCTGCTCATATGAATATAAAACATCATAAGAAAGTGTTTCACTGTTGTTCAAATTTACTTTCGATTGCATCATTTATATGTATACATTTTTCCATCTGAAAGGACTAAATTTAAATGAAACAAATGACAATAAAATGCAAAGTAATCTCTTCAGTAATCAAAATACTTTTTGAATGTAACTGTATTCTAAATACCAATGATTTACAATGTAACTGTAGTGGAATACAGTTACTTATATTTAGAATTTTAAATACATAATCCCGTAACATGTATTCCGTTACTCCCCAACCCTGATTATATAATTTGATAATATATTGATATATATTATATGAACAGCTTCAATGATGTTACCTAGTTGTTATAGGTTGTAGTGTCTGTAGTTGAAAAACTGTAAATTCTTTAAATAAGGGTAGTGTGTAGCTTCACAAACTGTATTTTCAAATTAGTTTCTCCAACACTGCTATAGAAGTCTGTCTGCATGCTATATTCATCTGACAGTTGGAGAAACAGTAGCATTCATCACATACTAAAACAGACGATGGGGCATGTTTTAAGCATTCATTTCACTACAGTTACAACACACGACTGCCCATTAATCTTGGAATTGATTAGATATTGTGCTGTCATAAATTATGAAAGTGTAGAAGGACTGATCGTGTAATCAATTGACATGCTAATTACAGCAAATGTGGGCTCAGTGTGTTTTACGCAATACTGACTTCCAGGTCCTTTGCAGAGGAGTTTCTTGTTTAAAGAATGAGCTACTGCAGTAAAGGAGAGAGGCAAGGATTGATCTTGACTCTCTCCGCAGCCCCTTAAACCATGGACCAAAAACCAAGGGGATGGAGAGGACTTTCAACCTTGTTACCAATACTCTGATGGCCACAATGATGAAGGACAACACATATATGTGTTTGTGGGCAGTTTTTGGGTGGTTTACGAAGACAATTTCTAGTGTCCCCATAATTTGAATTATGGGGACACATTTCTAGTGTCCCCATAATTCAAATAGCTTAAACATAAACAATGTTTTTTGAAACTGTAAAAATGCAGAACATTTTTTGTGAGGGCTAGGGTTCTGGGATAGAATCTATAGTTCCTACAGTATAAAAATTATTTTGTCTATGGAGATTCCTCAAAAGGATAGCTGCACCAACGTGTGTGTGTGTGTGTGTGTGTGTTTGTTGGGGTACAGTTTGGCATTCTGTTTAGTCTGTCCCCTTAAGCCCAGTCTCCATATAGACAGAGGAGTGTTTGAATCTGTCACACATCAAAGGGTGGCTCCTGAAGCATACTCTGCCCTGAGAAATGGCAGCCATTTCTCTATCTTATCATTGAGAATTATAGTGCAGAGGGAGTATAGAAAAGCTGAAAATGGATCCTTCTTGCTATCGCTCTTTTCGGTTCTTTCCATCTGCTTAGAAGTAGAACAGTACCTCACGTGAACCAGAGCCAGAAGAGAACGAAAGATAGTGAGAGTGGGCCACTATTTTAGACTAGAATTGTTCACTGCAGTAAACAACATGCACATGGCAGAACATAACTGCCAGAAGCTGCAGACACATCAGAGAAAAGGAAGCAAACTAAAGAAGAGAACTGGTGGCTGCAATTAAAGAGGGGTAAGATTTACTGCTAGAATCAAAGACTTTTGTTTTGCCTCTGACAGATCAAATAATAAGAAAACACAAATTTTGGAAGCTGCCATAATAGGGAAAAAATAGATGTGAAATATGTATAACAATATTTTTGTCCTTATATTGCTGGTTGTTTTATTCACTTTCATTATCCCATACAATTGCAATGTTGTTTGGTAATTTCAAAGAGGAACATTTTGATGTTGAAATCTGAATTTTGTTCAGAATTTAACTGAGCGTGTCCAAAAATGTCTAACTCTTACATGTGTTGATAGTGTTGGTCCTACCTAAACCTTTTATGCAGTTTGCTTATAGGGAGAAGCTGCCCTGTTTGTAGATTATGGAAAGGTGTATGGAAACTTTAAAGGGGCACTAGTTAATTAAATTTATAGTTTGGCTGGTTAGCATGGTCCGGGTAGCCCCTGCTGGTAGATGCCATTACTACGCCATCTGGAATTCAAAAGCATATTTTTTAATTGACAGCCATTTTAAAGTGTCTGTTAATTCTGTCACAATAATGTTTTTGAAAGCAACAGATCAATGGCTAATATCACTTCTGATTGACTTGTTCTCTGATAGTCTAAGGCCCCGTTTACATCTGGTATTAACATTAATTTTAAATGGGATGATGCTAGAGATAGGTCTAAGAGGGGTCTTAAATATTTTGAGATTTGTCCAATTCAACCACATTTGTTGGTGATCGAATGAGGTCAAAAACACATGTGACCACATCAGGCTCGAAATGTAAACGCTAATCCGTTCAAATGCGTTCGAACAGCAGCGAAACAACCACCTACTCACCTGCAGTGGCGATTTCTTAGGGTCAGCAAAGCCTTCTTTGCTGGCCTGACATGCCAAATAAATAAATATTTTTCATCCTTTCATTCTCAGTCACCTTTTTGCCTGTGTATTTTTAATCTATTTCCACTCTAAATTAATCTACAAACAATTAGAGAAAAAAAAGTTTATCCAGTCAGAATTTATTCCTTGATGCTTACAAGCAAAGTGTGACAACGGTTTCACAAATCGCATTCTCGAAGCAGCTCGTGAGTTTGAGCTCCACACCCTCAGGCCGTCAGAATTTCTACAGAATCCCTCAACAGTGCAAATAAATTGGCAACTAAAGTCAGATTGTCAGATTCATCAGACAATCAGATTGATTTATTTGTTCTTGGTGGATGTGATCTTTAGGATATGTCCCGGTCGAAGCCTTCTAGCTGGCCTTGAGTGATGCAATCACGCTTTGAAATACATTTAATTTGAAAGTGAAGAGCGTGAGATCTGTCTGACGAGTCAGCTGTCATCACTGCTGTTATTGCTATTGAGAAAGAGATCATTATGGATTTACAAACACAAGACACTCTGCATGACTGTGTGATTGCTTAATTTATTAAACTGTAAAGCAGGGGTAATTTTCACTTTTAGCAAATTGGTAAGTGCTTTTTGCATTGTTATAGCAACATCAGGAGTTTTCTAAGTGTAAATTAGGCTGCTTGAGGGTTCAGTGTCAGATCAAGTTTTGAAAAGTAGTGCTGCGTTCCATTGAACTCAGAAAGTCAGATTTTCCAACTTTCTACTGAGAAAAGTGCAATGGAATGCATCTTTAAGTCAGAATTACAACTTGTTGGCTTGTGCAGAAATTTTCAACTGAGATGCAGGGGCATAATGTCACACAAACATGTCAACACAAATACAGTGTTACAACACAGATATACAAAGTAAGTGATAAACATTTACTTTATTAAGTAATATCGATAAATGAGTTTGTTTCCACAATACATTATATTAAAGCTTTTTTAACAAACACCTGCAGAAACAGGTGTTTAAGACATTATAATCTCTTTTGATAATTGCACACCTGAAGCACAAATGCTAGCACTACAGCATTGTTTATCAGTAGGGTTGCTAGGAGACATCTCTAATGAGAGTCAAACCCCTGCTAAGTTAACGGGAGTTTTGCAGTTTTGTTTTCTTAAATGTCATCTTCCGAATATCGGGGAATGTAATGAATATATGGTTGGAGATATCAAGTAGGAATATCCCACATCTAATTTGAATGGAACGTAGCAAAACCATTTACCCTGATGAAACGCAATTTATTGCAAGCAACATTTAAATCCCAAATATTATTAGGTAGATTTTTCCAGGTATTATAGACCTCCTTGGTAGATTCATATGAAAAATTATGATTTTTTAATGTCTGTTCGGAAGATGTTCATTTCACAAAACAGTCATGCTGCAGTTAATATTAGGCTTGCTTGAGCATTAAGTGTCATTTCAGGTTTTGACTTTCGTGCGAGGACGTGTTTTTAAAATGGCAGTTGGTATTATTAGTTAGCTGAGACATAATGTTTTATGCCCAAAGGCTTAGAGTGTCTTATTCATTGTGAAACTGTGTTTTCTTAATGGCATGAATCACACTGAAGTCCTAGACTTAAAATGTGCGGCCCGCCACTTTTCACCTGTCAATCAACCACTGCACTAAAACAAGTTTAAAACTTTGCCGGTTGCATGCAGTTTTGAATGCAAATAACCGTCCAATCGGAAAATGTTAAAAAAGTATATACAGTACATGCACAAGAACTTCACAGAACTTCTTTAGTATGCCTGATATTAACACGCAGTGTCATAGATGTGAGGCACACACACACACCCAAAGTTCAGTTAATAAGGTGTAAACAGTGATGTGTCTCGCCAATCCAAACAAAATGAACCTTAATGCCAAGTGTAAACAGAGTCTAAAAAGCATGCACTAACTAATTTATTTGATGTTTACAAAGCCTATGGCTGTCACAGAGACAGGTGTGATATCTCAGTGATATTGGTCAGGTAATAGGAATATTAATGTGGCACGGTGGTGGGCGGGACCGGGGCGTGATTACGCACGCCCGGTCCCGTATTAGGCTAATTAAGCAATCAAGAGGGATAAAGGCCACTCGTGGACGGCGATGGGAGAGAGAGAGATCGTTCACGGACATGTCCGTCGTCTTATGTGTTTGTCTTTTGAGTTTTCCATTAAACCTTTAAGTTATATGTCAAGCCGGTTTCTCGTCTCTTCCTTGCCCGTGAGAATGAACTGTGTTACAATTACCTAAAATGACTTTCTTTAATCTTAAAAAAAACAACAACAACAAAAAAAGTGCCACCAATGAGACATCGGTACAGACACCTGCACAGCACACAAACTTAGACAAACACTGGCACACACACACACGCACACACACGCACGCACGCACGCATGCACGCACACACACACAGAGAGAGTATGGTGCCACAGCAGGAGTCTGTGTAGTAGAGATTTTCAAAGCATAGGTGTGTAAGAATCAGAAGATAGTTAACTCTCTTCAAAGCACGCTCACAGATGCAAGACAACCACAACAAGACGAGCGACAAGCCTTCAGGAATGTGTGTATTAGAACTGTGTGCCAAGGACTGGTATGGCAGTCTGCATATAGTTTATTAGTTTGTGGGTGTGTCTACAGGTGTGTATTCAGTTATACTGTGTGCCAAGGACTCCCTATCTTTGTGCAATTCTCTGTAATAAGAGAGATGGAACAAAAATTATTTGCTTTCCAAAGCTGGCATGATGGAGTGAAATGTATCTAATAAGCTGAAGACAATTTAATCGGAGTACTCAGGCTTTTTATGTAACATTTCAATGCGTGCTTGTTTCAACTAGTGACAGAAGATGTTGGGGAATGATAAAGATGCGTTACAAGTTGTGTTGCCAACTTCAGCTGAGCAAAATATGGGACTTTCTCAGTTTCTTTTAAGAAAATAATGGACATGCTCTATGTCTCCTTGTCTTTATATCACATATGCCATTTGAGATATAAGGAAACAATTGGTAGCAAGTGATAAAAAATGCTACTCAGTCATTGTCTATGTATTCAACTCTTTGTGTGTGAAAAGTTTGTAAGCAGCTTGACTGAATTAAGGGTTGAAATGCATTTAAGATGCAGTTACTTTTATTTTGGCTCACTGAAATACATCTTAATTGCATTTGTTGTAAACAATAAACAAATTGTATTTTCATATCATTTACCTTGGCAAATTATAACACATAAGCTATCTTTACACTGAAAAAGTGGCACAGAAGCTGCATCTGAAGTGGCATTTAGGGGTAATTTACTATTATGGATTTGATATGGAATGCAATTCTGTTCCCTTAAATACTAGATAATTGATGCAAGAATAAGGTTAAACATGAAATGGCCTGTGGTACATCTGGCATCTTATATAGCTTAGATTTGCTGCAGAACCCCTGCAGACAGTGGTCTGCACAGAGCCCTGGGCCCAAGCTGTTAACTCCATCTCTTCAGAGGGACCTGTCTGTTATTTACACACACATGTACATACACACAGACACACACTTATCTAGGGAAATGACTTGCATTTAGGCTTCATATTCCCACAAGCTCACATGTAATTAATTAGCCAGCAGCCCCCTTCTCCACTTCCTGTCACTTCTCCCATTCTGGTTTCCTGGCTGAGGACAGAGCAGTCTCCTGGGTTACAGCTTGCGTAATCAGCCTCTCTGGGACCACAATGTGTCTCAATCTACTGCTTAGTGGAGTAGCACAAAAGAGAAGGTGTGTGTGAAAATAAGGAAATAAGAGAAGAAACCCAACTGGGATCCTGGATCCACTGGGACTAATTCACTTTGCCATTCATTAGCCTCATCCTATTACCATGCTGAGGAAGTCTGATGACAACAGCACCTTTCAAAGGTGATGTTAAAAGAGTGCTGACTACAAATCCCAGGGTGCCCTGGGAGATGATCCAAGGCTTCCATTAAAGTGAGAGGCAGTCCTTGATCAGGTTATCAGATTAAAGAGAGCCAGCCTGAGGGTTGAAAGACATTCAAAAGACAAAAGCGTCTTACTTTGCTTTGATTTAAAGGAGAGGTAGTCTGGTCTCTTCTGCATTCAGTGTGCTGCAGCTGTGGGTTAATGCGGCCTGATTTCTGCTGATTAGGCAGATGTGCCTCAGTTTTTATTCAGTATTCGGGACAAGGGATGAAAGAGGGGCTCACAAATTCATTCAACTAATGTCTTCCCGAAGAGAAATACTGCACACTACATTTCTGAAGTGTTAGAAATAGGATTTTCCTTGCTTTTTTAAAAAAAAATGTTTTTATTAAAGCTTAAGTTTGTCATTTCTACGCCACAAGTGCAGGGTTGGGGAGTAACAATATATATACAGTATATATATATATATATATATATATATACATATATATATATATATATATATATATATATATATATATATATATATATATATATTTTGTCCTACTGTACTGGCAGAGTTTTTATAGTCAAAACAATGAAAATAAATCTGAAATCCAAAGTATTTAAATTATGTTACTGACCTTGATTAATCTAACCTGTAATCTGTAGTGGAATACATTTCAAAAGTATATATATATATATATATATATATATATATTATATACTATACAATAAAGTACTACCTCTTTGTTTTACAGTATTGCATACTCTAAGTCTTGTATCAATACTATATTTATATATATATATATATATATATATATATATATATATATATATAGTATTGATACAAGACTTAGAGTATGCAATACTGTAAAACAAAGAGGTAGTACTTTATTTTATAATATGTGTACTTTCCTCGTACATACTGTATACGGTAAATATGTTGTACCTTCAGACAAATGTGTGGTAACAAGAGGTACTTACCAAACGTGTTTTTAAATGTGAAACATTACTATTCTTACCAATGGTACATACATGGTAATTATGTTGTACCTCCAGACAAGTGTGGGGTAATAACAGGCACTTACTTATCCCATACATACATGGTAACTTATAAAAACATTACTGTGCATACCAATTGTACATACATGGTAAATTCGCTGAACCTTCAGACAATTGTTGCGTATCATTTTGCATGGATGAAGATACTTATTGAGTACTTGCAAGTACCACTGCAGTTCACCTTATCTAACAATCTATAACAGAACACTGATTCCCTTAACTGATTGGTATTTACCATGACATTACCTCCTTACATCCTTGCAATTTCTAGCAATTCATGAAGGTGTTTTTGATGACATACATAATAATTATGTGTGTGTTGACAGTTCTTATTTTGGACATATGCAGAAGCTACCAGACTCATATTTGCACATGACTTTACCAGATGTCATGTGAAGAAGTCCTTGCTTAAAATGACTAAGTACTAACCCTAAGAAGTACTGTATAGTTACTGCTGTGTTTCATATTAGGTTCATATTCGTTTCTAAAATGTTTAACTATTGGTAAGTACAGTTATGTTTCACATTAATTAGCTTATACATACACTATAAGTAAGTACCTGTTTTATCTTACACTTGTCGGTAAGTGCTACATATTTACATGTGTGTTGCATTGAGACGGACAGTACATTTTCGTATTAGTTACCATGTAGGTACACTTTATACAAGTACGTATTGTTTCACCACATTTGTCTGTAGGTACAACATATTTACAAAGTATGTACTCTGGTATATACGGTAATGTTTCATTTAAGTTACCATGTACATATGGCATACATAAGTGCCTGTTATTACCACACACTTGTTTGGAGGTACAACATAATTACATGTACAGTATGTACCATTGGTACGTACAGTAATGTTTCACATTAGTTGCCATTTATGAACACTTCATGTTAGTACCTCTTGTTACTACATGTTTTTCTGTACAGCATCTTTACCGTATATGTACCAGGAAAGTACACGTAATGTAAAAATATACATATACATCGATATATACATTATATATATATATATATATATATATATATATATATATATACAATATATTGGTATATGATTATATTGCCACAGCCCTATACAAAACTCTAGAGTGTGCCTAATAACATTTTGAAGGTTTAACTAGTCTACAAAAACAACAATATAGCAAACATTAATGTTATAATGTTAAGTCTTCTTTGTGTAAGTTTGTCTGCAGCTTCACATAATGAAATTATGTGAAAATGTTTCACATAAAGTAGGCCTATAATATGCAGATTTATTGAACTGCCTGGTGATGTTCATATTTTAGACATGATGTACTCAGGGAACCTCCCCAGAAACTTTGTCAAATCTTGGTCTCCATGACAACAGCAGCAGACAAACAGAAGGCTGATCGTGACATTCTAATTTCAAAGGAACTTGACAGCTATAATTGTAAACAACTGCCTTGAGAATCCAACAACATTGACACTTAGAGATACTGAACATGGAAGTTGTGCTTCTTGTAATGATAGGCCTCTCAGATGTAGATGTCATGTGTAAACTGTATAGGCTGGAAATATACAAGACTCAAGGACTGTGGGAAAATGTCTCCATTCCTTAATAATGTACTACACAGCGCCAAAACATAAGTGCAATTAATCTGTTCTGTGAGACCATGTTTGGGAAATCGTTAAAGAAAGCAATCTACGTCTGCCTCAGATTAAAGCTAACATGTCAGACTGACATTTCTCAGTGCCTGTCCAAAAAAAGCGTTCTGCCATGCCTTTTAATACCGCCACAGAACAAAAAGCCATGTTCGACCATGGAGCAATGATTTCAGCCCCTTATAATTAAATTTCCTGTTGAACTTTGCTTTACCTACATATGCCCATGGCACATGCAGCCATTTGTAAGGAAGTGCAGGCCCTCTTTCACTCTCTCTGTTGCAGTCTCTTATCCCATTTATTTCCCCAATCTCTCGTTTTCTGCCCGTATGGCCTAGTTTGATTTTGTCCAGATGCTTTTGAAACAGAGGGCGTCTCTGTTCTCAGAGAAAACAGGGTTAGTACACCTCCATCCTTCCCCCACCCACCCCGAAAACCTATCCGCTGTGACACAAGGCTGGTTAAACTCCACTTGAGAACTCCAATTGCTGCCAGACATGGCACAAAAACCGCCATTAAAACACAGGCAGCTCCCTGAAAACCAACATTCTCACACATTCAGGCCTGTTTAAATACTGTCTTCAGGTTTCCATGGACCGAAATTGCAACTGAGCTCTTGTAACGATCCTTCAACAAAAACGCATTGTGCGATCGGATTTGTGAGAGAGCGCAGTGGTGGAAATTGAGTATGTTGTGTATGAAACCTAATCATTTGATGTACATGTGTGGCAAAAGTTGTCAAACTGAGTGAATAAGCAACACTCTGACCTTTACTGACAAACGTTAAATGTGAATCAGGGTTGGAAATTAACTAGAGCATAAATGCCACTGAAACTGACAAAAAAAATGCCTCATGTATATTTAGGGGCAAACATGGACTGATTGTTAATTCATATGTTGTTTGTTATTTAACATTTGATACATTGCATGATATTCACTTCTAGGCCTAAAATCTCGTTATGGATTTAGACACCTCTTCAGACACCGTAGTGACCAGATCTGTCTCAGAGGCGAGTGTTGTTAAAGGTACTTTAAGCAATTTCAGCCATTCTACTTCTACGAGTCTGAGCCGTTAAATTAGCTTCTCCCACAATTTCCAAAACCGAACTTCAATGTTACAAAAATTTGTTTTACTGAGAGCAGAAACGGTTGTTAAAAACAACAGTAGTAAAATAGAGCCCTCAACTGACAACTGTTATGAACAACATGGTATTAAAATGCATTATGCCTCAATAATGCGCTGCAACTACAATACTATGAGAACGTGCAAAATGATTGACAGGCATAAAATGTCATTGTCTGCAGATTGCATACACATTTTGTGTTTGCTATTTACAGAGTCTAGTGCTGACACAGAGACCGGTGAGTTATATCTGGTCACTTATTTCATTCATATATTTCAGGGAATAGAAATATTTTTTATATACCTTTCCAAGAAAAGAATTGCTTACAGCACCTTTAAATGTATAGCTAGTATAAAGTTCTGTTAAAGTAAATAAAATGAACACACAAAACACTCCCAATTACAATAAAACTTGTACAAGTGATGGTAGATAGCTGTAAAATCGAACATAGGGACCAATAAATTACTTTAGGTGTACTCTAGATGTTACTTATTTATAGCTACTTGTATATTTCATTGTTTAAGTTACAGAATTGTATTTCTTAACAAATTAAAGGAATATCCATCCATCCATCCATCCATCCATCCATCCATCCATCCATCCATCTTCTAAAGCCGCTTGTCCTATAGGGTGGCAGGTAGTGCTGGAGCCTATCCCAGCTGTCTCAGGCGAAGACAGGAAAACACACTGGACAGGAATTAAAGGGATATTCCAGGTTCAAATTTAAACTCAGTTGACAGCATTTGTGGCATAATGTTGATTTCCAGAAATGTGAAGCTTGTAATTATGTTAAAGCACTTACATTAATTCTTCTGTTATAACGTTTACACTAAAACATATGTCAAGTGTATTACTTGAGCTGTAATGTTGTTAAAGCATCATTTTTATGGTTGTTTTAGGGTTTACAGCATTTTGACTTCATGCCAACAAAGTTATACAATTGAACACAGAAAAGGTAAGTAAGTGATTTTATCATACTATAACAGGCTGCACCACCTCCCACAGTCCCTATATACCCTAAAAGGACATACCCCGGAGAAGGAGCTAAAAACGGCCCCAGAAACAGCTGTTAGTAGTCACTACTGTTAGTACTACAACTACTATAGTCACTACTATTAACTAATACGAAACTGTGAAGAATTAGTAAGTAATAGCATACAGATTAATGCAGTAGTTCACTATTAGCTAAATAATCATTACTATTTTTCATAACTCCTGGAGAACTACTAAATAACTAAACTGTTTCATAATAAAGCTAAACTATTCCAGAACTAATGCAGGACAAATGATTAGCGTTTATTTATTAATCACTACTGTTAACTAATACACAATATTGTTTACCTAATCAGTAAGTAATAGCAGACTTATGACTGGAGTTAGCTATTAATAAATAGTAAATGTTGTTATGCCTCCTATATATAAATATCTAATAAGGGGTCATTTTAAATACATCAGAGCTCAAGTTGAGACTCATGCTGGAGTATATATATACAGCAAGACAAATCGGTTTAACATAATTTCACATATGGGTTTAGTAATGTGAAATTGTGAAGTAATTAACTGTCAATAAACAGGTCACAGCCCTGTTGATTATTATTTCATACTGTAAATATAATAAAGGTCAGCACTTTATGTAATCACTGGAGGGACAAGAGCAATACTGGACCAAAAGGACTCATCAGCCAACATTGCCACAAATGCCATATAAATTGAAGCCTACCCTACAGTAATTTATTTTCAGATTTGTTTTTTTCCTTCAAGAAGTGGTCTTTATGATTTCATGATGAAATAAATTATTATATTCTATTTAGTGACAAAAATAAAGTATATCTTTACAGAAGTAGGACAGTGTCCCTCTTGTGCTCTTTAACCAGAAATTAACTTAAAGGAATAACCCCTCTAAATTACTACATTTCCTGGTAGAATATCATTTCTAGCCAATTTACCTCACAGAAATATATGGTTCTTCAGGATATCTCTGTTAACCATTACAAACGAGTACGCTGTTATTGTATGTTTTGGGGTTATGTTTCTTTTAAAAACGACTTTGAAAATAATGGTAACCCCCTAGTAATGACTTTACTTTTACCACATCCTTCTGAAGGAGTTATTGACCATTTGGAACAGTATTCTAAATTGACCATCATGGTAACTCACTAGTAATGACTCAAATGTTACTACATTCTTCTAAAGGCATTATTGACCATTTGGAGCATTATTCTAAAGTGAAGATCACGGTAACCCGCTAGTAATGACTCAAGTGTTACTGCATCCTTCTAAAGGAGTTATTGACCATTTCAAATTGTTTTCTAAAGTAAAGATCACTGTAACATGCACGTAATGACTCAAGTGTTACCATATCCTTTTAAAGGAATTTCTAATAATCTTGAACAGTATTCTAAAGTGAAAACACATTATCAACCATTAAATGTAGCTGAGGTGGTACTTTTCATTTAATACTTAATAGCCTACGAAAGTATTTGGTTCTACAATTTATTAATTTAATCAGATACATAATTCGGTTACATAAACATGTAAACACATTGAAAAAAGCTTTCTGTGATATTAAATATTATATAAATAATTTTTTTAAAATTATTTTATAAATAATATTATATAAAATTATTTTATAAATAATTTAATAAATTTTATAAATTTTATAAAATTATTATATAAATAATTGTCTACAGAAAGTGCGCTGATTTCCAAAAGTCACCGGACAATGACGCTTCTCCGAGACCGATTCCATCTGTATGTGTCCTTCCACTAAAATACTTCTAAAATATATTTTACATATGTCCTTTGCCTATTTGTTATCTGAACAGAACTAAACATATCTTAACTGAGTGTACGTGTTCATCGCAGCGTGTGTTCGGGGGGAGTGGTATGAGCACCAATCAGCACAGAAGAACTGCGTTCTTTCCCTTACTTCAGCCCTGCCCACCTCCTCAGCTCCAGCATCCAGTATCGCTAATGATGACTGGATTAGAGGCTTGATGGATGTGTAGTTTAACGATTTTGATTATTCTATTCAACTAGATTTAGGTTATTAAAAAATACATAAAACCGCTAAATATAAAAATGACTGGAATACACCTACTCTATGATAAATGTATTTGATAAATGTACGACTCAAAAATGTATTGTAGAAATATATTTTTCTTCGTACAAAATATGTTTAAAACATTTAAAATAGATTTTGAAAAAGATGTTTCTATATAACATATCTGATATCCTTTTTTGTCATTGACCCATATACAGATACCAGACACCACATGTTACATTCATAAATTGATCCAGTACTGTCCAGAGGAAAACCGAGTCACAATCATGCTTCTCTGAAGATTAATTTTCATTTTGACAATAAATATATAATTCTTCACATTTTAAGACACTTTTATGTGGTGATGAGTAATTAATTAATAGTTATTTTAATTTAGCCATAGTTTGTTATAGTTCTCAATAAGGCAAATAAAATTCAGTATTTAATGATTAGCTAATAGCAAACTACAACTGTCATCAATTTTAATTACTTATTGATTAGTTAATCATGTTTCCATATTTGTTAATAGTCGTGCCTTAAGTGTTAATGTAGTACTACTCATTTGTATTCCTCAGGTGCGAAAACTATGAAAAGTACTAGTCCCGGGGAAAAGTACTTAAAATGTGCTGTACTACATACAGTGGGAATTCTGGGACAGGGCCTAGTATTTTAATGTTTACGGATTGGCTGCATTCACTTCCATTGTAAGTGCCTCACTGTAATCCATATTTTTGAGAAATCAAGGGACAAAACTCATTTTTGTGGTAATAAACATTATGACACAAATGCTGTTGATTGAGCTTAACTTGTATTGAACCTGGAATATTCCTTTAACAATGGTTCCTGTAGATACAGAAGAACTGGTAGAGCATTGTGTTGGTTATGCTGAGGTCATGGGTTTAATTGCAAACTCAAACAAATAAAACATGTAAATCTTGAAAGTACTGTGTAGTTGATTTGGATAAAAAAAATTCTGACAAAGGCACAAATGTAAATTAATTGATTAAACTGAAAGATTTGTACAAATGTCAAGTCAAGTCATTTTTATTTGTATAGCGCTTTTCACAACACACATAATTTCAAAGAAGCTTTACAAGAAATCTTGCATTAACAAAAAAAAAAAGAAACTGTAATATCTATAATGTTTTACAGTGATCATTGTGTAGTTTCATTAAATGGGATTGCAAAATATGTATAGAATTTAAATAATAATTGTATTTATAACCCTCGTGAGCAAGCTGAAGGGGACTGTGGCAAGGAACACAAAACTCCATAAGATTTTGGCAATGGAGAAAAATAAACTTGGGAGAAACCAGGATCACTGTGTGGGCCAGTTCCCCTCTGGCTTAACAATATGAATATAATGCCAATATTAGTTATTTGTGTGCCGTGTAAGTCATGATTTTAAATTTGTAAGTTAAGTAAGCATTAAGGTCCAGTGTTTTAAAAATAAAAGTTTTTTTTTCATGAACTTTAAGATTAATGACTAATGTCTTTGAAGTCCATCCTGGATTAAATGCAGAAGTTCACATAGATGCTGCTATAGTCCTTTGTTAGTTGGCTGATGAAGGCTTTTGTTGGCAATTAATTGATAGTCAATGTATTCCATTTCAAGAGCGTAGTCCATCAATAGACAAAGGTGATGCAGGCAGAGATAAATGATGAGGTGCATCGCAGTTCAACCGGTGGGTCAAATCACTGATCATGCATCATCTGAATAATCTTTTTAACTAAGTTAATTTTATTTTGAGGTACGGTTAGGTTTAGGAGTAGGGGTAGGGTAGGGTAGGGTAGGGTAAGGGGTTAGAGTTATGGTAAGGATTGCGGTAGGGTTAGGTTTAGGTTTAGTGTTAGTGGTAAGGTTAACAGTATAACTACAGGTGTAATTAAAAATCAACTGTAAACAACGTATGTAAGACACTTAATATAAAGTGGGTCCAAATTATAATACAGCTTGCTTTCATCCGGTGTTATTTGTACAATCTAAATTTCGGTAGGCATTTTTGTGAATGAAGCGCAATCTACAATAAGGCTAATTTACGTATGAAGGAGGTGTGTTTGCACGGATAGGAATGACAAGGATTTATAGGTGCTGGAAGCGATTTTAGCTATTCTGGAGACTGAGCTGAATTAGACATTTAGCGCCCTCTTTCCAAAACATCACCGAACAGTAGAGCAGTGTGACTGTTGTCAAACACATCTGTAGCAAAATAGCGCACTTTGCTGAAAACTGTTATGAATCTGAATATGACATTAAACCTGAATGTTCCAATTCAGCTAATACACTATAAGAACATGGAAAATGATTGACAGGCAGAAAGCATACAAAAGTCTTTTGATTGGATTATCAAGGAATGTGTCCGTGGCCAAAGGACTACCTCTTGCATAGTAGCTTTGCCTTTTAGTTTTTCTCTACATCTGTCTTGTTCTGTGCTCTAAGAATACAACTGATTTCCAGTTGTAATTCCTGTCTTCAATGTGTTATTGTGCATTGTTCTTGATTTATTACTTGATATACAGTATTTGAAGTGTTCATTTAATATATTATGCAATGAAGTATTGTACAAATTTGCACTGAATGTTTAAAAAAATTGTTGTAATACAGTGTTGTAATATTTTAAGCAGAAATGGCTGCATGGATGGGCCGGGAGTTTGTCCAGGCAGAACCATAATGCCAACACCAACAGATGCTTAAATTGTGTACAATCAATAAAGTATAAATTCAGTATTGAAGATATAAATTTATGAATTGAAGTATTCATTTGACGTTACTGGTCCTGACTAAAGTGGCACAGTTTAGTGAATTCACCCCTCGGTGTGTCAAAAAAAAGTTTCCCATACAGAAATCTGATATACAGCAATATACATATGCAATACACATAAAATAAATGTTCATAAATACGTATTTGTACATGTAAGCCATACATATTTAAAAACTCTACTCGTACATATATGTTCAAATATACGTGTATCAACTATGTTCATATATGGCCATATATCAGATTTCTATATGGGTTATTTCTGACAATGATGTGAATGTTGTTTCATGAACAAAATCTCCCTTGCATGCCAAGATATACTGTATCTAAAAAGAGAGATGTTGAGGGTTGATAAAGAGATGTAACTATTTTTGCCTCTTTCTTCCCTTCTCTCTGACTCTTATTTCTGAGATACTCCTCACTCGGAGAGACAGACCCAGCAGGAGAACAAAGAGCACAATTTCCCCCCATGCTGTAATTCCAGTTTTTCGTCCACTATGTATCATTACTGAGAGCTGCATGTAGTTATTTGTGTCCTGTGGCCGGATGTGTTTTAAGGGGGGCAGATGGAGGAGAGGCTGGAGCCCAATGAAGAGCTCAACAGCTCAAGTGCAGCTCATAAGCATCTGGGCCTCCTGTTAATCATGGACGTCACCATGGATTAATGTTACTGGAGCTATGGGAAGACGCTGGATGATGGAACGGAAAGGACGGGACATGCATAGAGCAAGGGGGAAAGTGAGCCGAAAGAGGAAAGTTTGTGGAGTGAGAATATTGGGAGGATAGAGAGAGAACAGAGAATTAAAGTGTGTAATTTCTGTGCCAATAGCATCAACAAATGGATTTGCAAAATTGATCACTTTTTCAAACAGATTTTAAAAAAAAAAACTCCTCTCGTCTTCCATTTGTTGAACAAACTTACAGTCTCGCCCCAAACTCAAACAATTGGTCGAGCCTGCGTTGTTGTGTTGGAATGTTTTGATAATGCCAAAAAGCCACAATTTTACACTTTTCGATGAAATCTCCCTACAAATCATCAGCTTTGAAATGTTATATGAATAGTTGATGTATCCATGGACATCAAGATTTTATGTTAAAAAAAAACATAACCCCCCCATTTTAAATCACCTAATTGCCTTCACTAGTTCATTTTAAATGGCCATTTGGTATGGCAAATTAATTTGCAAAAGTATGAATATTCCATGCAGTCTCTCTAGTAATATGAGGCCATAAAAGCTGCATGTATAACTATAAAAGAATTAGCTAAATGTTTTTCAAAATAGTTTTAGATTGAATGTAGATTGTCACATCGCACAGCATGTCAGCTTCCTTGTAAGTACCATGTTAAAAGAGAATATGCAGTGCAACTAAAGGTACAACCACATCTCTCATGTTAGGATACACATCTAATTAATATCAGAGAGGATGTTTGAGATGAAATAACACTCACACACATTCAAAGAATGAACAGAAAAATTACTTTATTTTTTTACTTTGGGAATAAACTATAGACATATTTATAGTGAGAGAAAATGAATGCATGAATGAATTTCATTTTCAGCTTCCTATTGCTTCCTACAGATTAGTCACAATTTTACATACATTTCCATAAGAGTTAAGCTTACAGCGCCTAGTTCTCATTAGATGTGTCTGGCATTTTAAAGCCATGCATGTTGGAATTACACACTACATATGTGGTACTTATGTTATAGTTTATAAGTAGATGAAATTAAAGTCAACAAAGCCTTTCATTTGAATTTCTGTCAAAACAGACACAGCAGAGAGAGAGATGTAAATACCAGTACATCCTGTTTCTGGGACAAGAATGTAAATAGTTTCACTCAGCCAGACCTTGTTATGTCTGGTCCACGTCTGGCTTGGGCTGGTTTCATAACTTACAGTAACTGCTAATGTTAAAAGCCAACACTGTCCACCACAGAGCGCCTAATGAAAAGAAGACCTCAGATTAATCAACCTCACTGTACATCCTCTTTCAATCTTATGTTGGCTACAGTTGCATTTCTCTTTCAACCTAAATACATTTTTTTTTCTTTAACTCTACCTGAATAAGGACATTTTATTTGTGTCTTTCCATTAAAAAAATTAAAATGCTTACAGCACCTTTAGCTTTAGTGAGTGAGAGCATGATTCAATCCACTAGTTATTCCAAGAACATGAAATCATTCTTGGACAAATCCATAGCCAGAGAAAGAATTTGGAACACTTTTATATAATACTCCATGACCCAGAGGGGTGGGATTCAGCAATGGACCCAAAATCCTAAGCAACAGCTGATGATATTCCAAAATAGGCGCCTTTATTTGGTATGTCAGTGCAGATTTACACATGTATTAGTAACCACAGAAGATCTCTATCAGATGTTTTACTCTTGAGTCAATATTTTTACGCACAGACCCTACAGGTGCACCTCCACAGTGAGTTACGATTGGTTTGGTAGTGACACTCATCTGTTCCGTTCTTTCCATCCTACGTTAGACTGACTCAGTGTTACAGCATGAAGGAGTATTGAAATAAATAGGCAGGACAGATGGTCTCTCCTCTGACATTTCAGCATGCTATAGAGAGCTTTTGGACAGTCAATTTATTACAGTGATAGGCCCGATACATACTCTACGCAAGTACTGTATGCGAATGTAGCCATTTCTAGCTGTGCATGTTTGAATTTACAAGCTGTTTTGTTTCGATATTAGCATAAAATGTCTTCTTCTATGGACAGATTTCTCTTCAGTCCAATTACTGCCATGACGGAGCAACCATTTAAAGAGACTCTGCCTGAGCCATTTAGAACAGATAAGTATGTTTTCTAGTGTTAGTGAGTTACTTACTAACAAGTGAGTACTACTTATTCTTCTTCAATTTAAATGTGAAGTTGGATACTGATGCTTTTCTTTATGGAAGGCAGAAGACAGTTTGTGGTCAGCTATATTATTTCATACACTTTCCAACAAGACAAATGCTGTCTGTACTTCCAAAACCCAAAAGCCCCTTGCTGTGACACTGTAGCTACTAAGCAGGTTGTTTGTGAATGTTCAGAATGTCATTTTTAATGTGTTTAACTATTTTTTGTGTTATTTGAATCTTCTTCTTAATCCATTATTTGATTGGACTGGCAAAGATTTATACACAAAATTGGATACAAAATGCAAATTAACCATATTTTCAAGATGATAATTGGATGCCATTGCAGAAATCAAACATGCAACATAGTAAGGTCCTGTGACAACTATGTAGTATATGAATGATTTTAACTAGCTTCCATATTTGGGCCAATATATTCTTTGTATTTTCAAATTCTTTAATTACTGCCACTTTTATTTTTGGGGTGCTTTTAATTCTTTTACTGCTTTGATTTTAATTGTCAATTTTAGATTTTTTTGTGAATCACTTCGTATGACACAGCAATTACAATCACGGGAAACAATGTATCATGCTCTCGAATGTAATATTTCTGAAAAAATGTGACTGTGTTGATTCTGGTGCACAGCTGACAGTGCACTGATTAAGATAACAACATACCGGTGTGGTTGCTAGAAGTTCAATCTAGGAATCATTATACATGACCAAGACGTTGGACTTTCATCTAGTTTCTACCATCAAACCTTTTGGTGACCGCGGCCCATTTTGAAAATATCTTAAAAACCACAACCCGCAATGCAAAAATTTTAACTCACGCTTGTGTTTTCAAATGAGCATAATTTGGCATGAAACCCTGGCAACTCTGCCTCTGCGCTTTTCAGAAAAACTGTTCAGAAAAACAATTACGTTTCTCACTTGATTGACAAGTATTTTATTTCTCTCTGCCTTATTTTGTGGTCATTTTGAGAAAATAATTCTAAAAGTATTCTACAACATTTTATAAAGTAACTATTCTGAATACAGTTGCTTGAAAACGTAACAGGGGAGGAATACAGTTACTTCATTTTTGTATTCTGAATACAGACGTATTCTGAATTACATGTGTTCCTTACAGCTCAGACCTTTGTTTGGACAGTTAATGTAAATTAACTAGTTCACATAAATTATTCACTGATTCACTTGAGCCCCTGTGCAGCCTTAAAGGGACTTTTCCTTCTTTTTAAGCGGAATATTTACATTGTTTATTGCTGCTGTTTACCTCTTTATTTCATCTCAGTTATATCAAATTCAATATAAAAACTACTTTATTTATAATTCATATAAATGTATTTGTTCAGTATAATATTGTCACCCTAATTTGTTTAATTTCACCCTAATTAATGTATAACTATCAGGTGATATTATTAAATTTTCCAATTGTATTACTATTTTTTTTCATGGTAACTTGACAGCAGTTTAACCACTTTAAGTTATAAGAAGTTTTTAGCTTTGGAAGCCACTGTTTTAAAGTAGCTTCCCCAACACTGCAGCTGTCTTACAAAGTACATTTTACAGTTCTAATGTATAGCCATATCCATATCCAGCGGTACTTTATGAAAGAAAGTGAATATTTATTTTCTGCTGTTAAAATAATTGTATTATTTTATATAATAACTGTAAACTTTACTGCTCTTATCTTCATAAACATAATTATAATTAACAGTGTCAGCACTATATCACTTTACCATAAAAATGTAACAATAATTCACATTACAGTAAAAGTCAAGTCATTTTTATTTGAATAGCGCTTTTCACAGAACACATCGTTTCAAAGCAGCTTTACAGAAAATTATGCTGTAACAGAAAATTAAGCTGCAATGTTTGCAATGTCTTCAAGTCATCATTGTACAGTTTGATGAAAAATGTGATTGTAGATTATGCCTTAAAATAATATTATAAGTATTTAGACTCCCAGTGTGCAAGCCAAAGGCAACAGTGGCAAGGAACATAAAACTCCATAAGATCTTGGTTAATGGAGAAAAACAACCTTGGGGAAACCAGGCTCACCGAAGGGGCTAGTTCCCCTCTGACTAAACATCTTGATTATAATGCCAGTACAAGACAATGGTTTAATTAGTAAACTGAGAAAATGTTGGTGGCCAATGTTTAACCTCCTGAGACCCCTGCGTGACTGCTTTATGCCTTTTCAATTCCCCTTTTTGATTTGTAACTAGTAGCCCCTAAGAAACATGCAAAAAAAAAAAAAAATATATATATATATATATTTTTTAAAACAAATAGTTTTCCAAAAAAATTGTCCACATATTTAAATAATAACAAAGTATAGAAAGTCAGATTTTTTAAAATCAGATTGTTTATTATGTTTCCAGGACTGTTGGTTATTCATGTATTTCAGATGTTACAGACATTATATCGGCAATTAGCATAAATAATTCTGATTCAAAGTATTGGCCAGCATCATCCAATCACTGCTGACCATGTTAAAATAAAATTATACATGATAAATTCTGAATCTATGTACTGATTAGGATTGTCCCATATCTGCTAAACATGTTGAGTGGTCCAAACATCATCTGCAGCCAGAAACTGCAGTACATAGCTGCATAGAGAGCTATAAGATGCTCTCTTGCTCCCTTGATCCCTATTTAGTGAATGACTTAACCTCTAGTTTGCTGTCTGCAATGGTCTCAGAACAGTTTGAAATGCACCTTATTTTCATCCTTACTCCATATAAAGCAGCATTTTCCAGTTTTTGGATGAACCCATTGATTCTCAGTGTGATAATTCACAGTAAATATAGAATATTTAAACTGAAACTGAGCATGAATCAGTTTGACTCAAACAGGCTTCAATGTAAAAACTTAATTTGGTTTCTTACCAGATGTAATTTTGTAATAAAATGTTTTGGCATTTGAACCAAACACATACTCCTCTGCGACCACCACCATGTTATTTTGTCACATGACTCTGTGCATCGAAAGTTTAACACTTTACGGACAGCACAGAGTCTACTGAACTGAGATCAGTTGGTGAAATTAAATATGTTACGTATAGCGAATCCAAAATACAATGTCCATACATGTGGATGCTGGGCCGCACAAGGTTAAACAAAGTGATTTTGAATGAACTGTAAGATTAATGACTAAAAGTCTTTGAAGTCCATCCTTAATTAACTGCGGAAGTGCACACAGATGCATAGTGCTTAAACCTTTACAGCTTTGTCAGTATAACTGGACAGAAATAGAATGGTGCCAGCAAATAATTTTGGTGCCAAAATCCAACAGTAGGCATGCCAAACCTTTAGAGTTGACACTGACAGTGGATCGATAGGCCTATTTACACAACTGGGAAATATACAATAGATGTATGAAAAAATTATTTCAAACAGTGAATATTGTACAGATGGAGCTGTAAACAGCACGATCCCCCTGTCACACACACTCATACACGTCCAGCATAATGATTCACCTCTTGTCCTCCTACTGACAGTGTGTGGGCCTGTCTGAGTCAGACACCAGCCGCATGGCAACTGCACCATGGCAACCTTCTGCCTCCAAACAGATTCACCATTTGCGAGGGAGAGTGAGACAGAGCAGGAGAGAGAGGCTGTGTTCGGAATGGCAAACTACCATACTCAGATTATTTCGGCAGTATATAGTATTCAGAAATTAGTTTTTATTTTTATTTTAAAATTCCGTTTTATTCTTTCCCAAATTCCATTTTTCCCTTTTAATTTTTTCTGAATTCCAGGTTTGAAAGTTTAATTACATTTCATCACTAAAAAACAATTTAATCAAATTAATTCAACAAATTTTAATCAAATGAAAACAGAACAATTAATTTTCAACATACTATTGCATTATTTTGTATTACTGATCCTCACACAATCCAAAACACAAAATTGGATTTTATTTATTTTATTCTTATTTTATTGTTATTATTTATTTATTGGTCATATACAGTGCTGCAGAGTAGAACATCACAGTATTAATGAAAGCAATGATGACTCTTGCTTGATAAATTGCTTAAATACTGTGTACTGTAGTTGTTATTGATAAATTATTCTTATCCTAATTATTACTACTACTAAATAGATTATTACATTTTACTATACGAAAGTAATAGATTTCTTTCGCAATTTTTCAGTTTCACGCATCTAGTTAAAATAGAGCTTTTATTTTGCTGTTTTAGGGAAAACACTGTATTTGACGGCCAGGGCAGTAGCAAGGAACAGTATAATGTTCTGAACCCTTAATTAAAAAAAAAAAAAACAGTTTAATTTGTTGTGGGCCCCCCTGGACCTGTGGGAACATAGAATCGCAGGTCAAAAGCAGGTCACTATATAGGCTAATGTGCTTATTAAACAGCAAAAGGCTATAATTTAGTTATATAAATATATAGTCTGCATGTGCTACATGCTTCACAGTGAATAAAGTGCCCTAATCTTTGCCATTAATACACACACAGAGCACACGTGATGTTAATGGTGAGAAGTAGTGTTAGTAGTGGCTTCTCACATTCACTTACTGCTGAAGCACGCAGCCCATGCAGACAAGGGTTTAGGTTTTGTTGGAAAGTTGGTAGGGAGGATGGAAGGAGGATGATTTTTTTACCCTTACCTGGCAGTCATTCACTTATGGAAGGTGTTTAAAAGGGTTTTCCTCAAAAAGGCACTGACTGACCAAAGCAGAATCCTCCATTAATTAGGCTGAATGCAAGCCCATGACGTTTTTTTTTATTTTATTTTTTTATATAGACTAGAAACATTTGTACACGAAGAGTATGCTTGTTTAAATATATTAATTTCAATGGGTGGATTGAAATCTGCCTGTGTAAGAGTGGTTGGAGCATCATGAACAGCTCTGAGAAAATGTACAAATGCCATGTGACGCCTTTTATGTGTAGCTGCAGAAGAGGTAGGACTAATTAACACATGAATAATTACACTAAGAAACTTTGATAGTCATTCAAATTAAAATAAAAACACTACACAGTTAAAGTATTTATATGTGTTAAATTTGCCCAAATTATTTTCTGAAAGTTGGTAGGGACATGTCTCTACCTTCCCTACCTAAATCTACACCTATGCTTTCAGACCATAATTCTCAGCCTTTTGTGGTTTAATCATCACACAATGATATATTACAATTTTAATTTGATTAATTGTGCATGTATGCAATAATTTCATCGCAAATATATCAAATCCCATAATATTTTGCATTTTATAGTTAATTCCATTTTATGAATTGATTCCACGATGCCATCCATGTTTTCCAAAATGCGGATATCATAGGACCCTAAGTTTGTTTGTCATGCACAGTGTGCATATTTTCTGTATGCATAGAATATCCAGATTAACTAATCGGTAACACTATTTTGATGGTCCCAAGAAGATATTTAACTGACTATAAGTGACTTATCAACTGCTTGCTATAGCTAGTAAACAGTGTTTCAACAAACCTTCAGTAGACTTTCAGTAGCTTGTATATAGACCTCTATTAATGATCTACTTACATTATTGTTGAGAACATCAGTTAATTAAAAGGTAATTAATCGAGATCTATTAACAGGCTACTGAAAGTCTACTGAATGTTTGTTGAAATACAGTTTACTAGCTATAGCAAGTCAGTCGATAAGTCACTTATAGCCAGTTAAATAGTCACTTATAGTGAAATATCTATTAGGGATCATCAGAATAAAGTGTTACCAACTAATCTCTTTCTTGATTAATTATTTGATTGGACTGTCAAGATTTAAGACAATTTCACAAGGAAAAAAATTGACTTAATAACTTAACTCATATAATATGGTGAGGTCATGTAGCAACAGTGTATGTAGAATACTACTGGTTGAATCTTTTTTTCTTTCCAATTGCTCCATATTATATACTCTTTCACACATTATTTCATTAAAAAATATCAGGCATTAGCTAGTATTCCATACAGGACATGGCCATAGAGACAAGGAGAGGAATGGAGACGTTTGGGGTCTTCTTTTTATTTTCTGTAGTTTGCCATTGGAAATAATGAAGAATATAGTGGTACAAACATATCCAAAACATATAAACAACATTTATTATGTAAGAAAAGACAGAATGGCTAGTATATCATTTTGAAACATCTCTTGGCAAAAACTTTAGCTGCTTTTGTTGGAAAGGAGTTGGTGATTGATAAGGAACTGGATTTTACAATCCAATTTTAAGTTTAAATCGAATTATTATGCTGCACAAAACTGTCTGATGAATTTTCCTGATAAGCTGAAAAGCAAATTGAGTTTGAAGTAGCTAACTAACTGGAGTTCAATGTCTGGTATCATAAAGAATTGCATGTGTAGGGAAGCATTTAATTTTAAAGTGAATGAATCATGATTTGAACATGTATATATGGTGGCTGTGGTTTAATAGTTAAATGACTTGGACTGCAAACACTCAGACTCCTGAACTGAAGAGATACTTTATCATGTTCTACCCCAATTGTTCCTTTATAATATTTACCGTAGTTATCACTGTTTCTGCCAAAATACCTCAATTTCAACAGTTATTGTTTCTAATGTCAAATTATCAGTAATTAATATAGGATTATCTTCAAGCTTTACAAATCTTTCTGTCATTTTATTTAATTTCTTGACTTTTATTTATTTAATTAATTAATTTATAAAAGTGGTGGCTAATATCAAGTTACCACCATTTTTGTAGTAAAAACAACAGTATTAAATAATGATTTTGGGCCAAAACTATGTTAGCCTGGCACGGTTTTGTAAAGGCAATGCTGTGAATAGTGTGTTTATCATTACAAGAGAACACTTGCAGCTGTGTGGTGGATCTGTACAGACATTCTTACAAATTAAACTAACGGTGTCACTTTAAAATAAGGTTATATTTGATAACATTAGTTAACAACATTAGTAAAAATTAACTAACACTGAACAATACTTCTACAGCATTTATTAATCTTGGTTAATGTTAATAACATTTATTAACACATTTTTAAAATGAAAAGTTTTAATGCATATGAACAAACATGACAGCTGAACAATGAACAATTGTTACCTTATTTTAAAGTGCTACCGAAACTAGTTATAGAGCTAAGTTCTTAGTTCGTTCTGATTTAACATTTTGGTTGAATACCATATTTCAAATATTTAAAAACGTTTGTTGTCCTAGTGGTGCAGTACACAAACTATGAGTGGTGCTCAGTCTGTTTTTTCGCCCTAAAACATTAATGTTAAAAATGTAACTACAAATATTGATCCTTGGTGTTAGAATCTGGATACAGTATCGTGAGGTATATATCACAATACTTTGAAATATTGATTATTTTCCCCCGCCTCTGCTTGAGATGTTATTTTTTCTAGAGATTATTTGTCTGCTTTTGATTAAAGCTTATCAGACATCTCTTTTACGACTCTGTCTCTATCCTGTCTGCTTTGTGATTCAGGGATAATTCAGTAGGCACACAGAAAGCTTTCTGATAAACCACCTCTGATGCCAGCCGCTCTCTCTGTTGCTCAAACACACAGACTGTGAGTCAGCATGAACATTTTACACACACGCACACCCTTGAAAAACACGCCACCTGGCATATCTGGCCTAGTGTGTAACCTATAACTCTGCAATCAGTCTGTTTATGTGTCTGGGTGAATCAGGGGTTCAAGGTTCAAAAAACACTAGAATGACGTCACATTAGTCATATCAATGTTCAGGCCCTTTGAGAGAGCTGTGAAGACATGAATATCATATTAACATATTTGATTAAGTGGGTTTTATATGGTCACAATCTCCCTTAGGCAATCAATGAAGTATTCTAGTGTTAACTTAATTTCATTTCTTCCAAGAATGTGTCGCCAGAATTGACCTGCGACCAGAACACAGAGCAGAAGTTTAAGGATAGTTCACCCAAAAATTAAAATGTTGTCATCGTTTACTCTGGTTTTTTTAACCCATAGGACTTTCTCTCTTCCTTGCAACACAAAATGTTTTTACTTTCTTTAAAAATCAACCTACGAATGTCTTACTTAAAGTTGTCTCTACATACAAAAAAAATATGCACATTACAAACAAATGAGAGCTTTAAACAAATTGAAGGCATGTAGTGAACAAAGACATTCACTAAGTAAAAAACAGAAAATTAGAACTGATAAAAACCAGCCCTCTGAGGGCCTTTACGAATAAGGCATTCGGCTTCTGGCACATCCCTATATAGCTGGTTTCACTGTTTTAAGATGGTCTTAGCTGGCTTAAAATGGTCTTCCATCCTGACCAAGTTGAAAAGTGCCAAAGACCCCTCTAAAACTAGCCAATAGACCTGTTTGTATGTTTTTCAGCAGGGAAGCCCATTTATTAACCCCCCCCCCCCCCCCCCCCCCCACACACACAAATAATGACTTCAAAATGAATAACGGATTCATCTGAATAATATAAAAAAATATTTGTATGATTGATTATCCAAAAAGCATGTTACATTCCTGTCCTGAAGTGATGATTTCACGTCAGACCTCATATATCTGTCTTTTGAAGTTGACCACATTTTTATTCACATCAGCGATTAAGGAAATTTACTGAAATTCACTTTATTAAAAAAAAAAACAGTTAAAATGCTCCATCAAGGTTTAAATGCTCAATAGAGTAATCTTCTATTAGGAATATTCCTCCTTTAAAATTAAGAACTGAAACCAGGGCTAGCTCCAGCTCAAAGATGTAAGGTGGGCCATAGGACCCACCGGGTCGGTCGACCAGTTGGTGGGGTGGGTGTAGGTGTAGTTCTCAAGTGGGCCAAGTTCATGATTGGGTGGGCCTCTGTGGAGTCGGGCCTGACTGAAACTCTGTCTTATTCTTCTTCTTTAAACTGTGTTAAATTTGAAAACGTTAAGTGTTCTTGAACTCTGGTAAGGAGCTATATAAATGTAACATTATTATATTTATTATTATTATTTAACTAAATTATGGTGTCTTATTGTAAAAATTCCTGAGAGACTTACTGGAATTTCCCCTGTTTGTAGGCTATATTGATTTTATTTTAATATCTTTTAAAGTTTGAATTTGTATTTATTATTCACTGCAAACTGTGTGCTTGACATTTCACATTTTACTTGGCACCTAATTCCTTCAGAATAATGTTGTTAAACATGCACAGACAAATGAAAATTCTGTTTAATGCAGATATTAATATCTGAAATACCAGGAGAAACCACAACATATTCCACAGTAATGCAGGCTATAAATTCAGCTTCATCTGGTAAGAAGAAAAAAGAATAAAATAATAAATGTTAAAATAATAATTGCATAATAATAATAATCATTATTATTATTAGGCTATTTTTATGAAAAGGCATATACAAGGAGTATTTTGTGGCTCAGGTGGTAGTCCACTAATCGCAGGGTTGGTGGTTCGATTCTCAGCCCACACGACTCCACATGCAGAGTGTCCTTGGTACACTGAACCCCAAGTTGCTCCCAATAGCAGGCTATCACCTTCATGGCAGCTCTGCCATCATTGGTGGTTGAATGTGACGCAGTGTAAAGTGCTTTGAATACCGCTAAGGTTAGAAAAGCACTATATAAGTGCAGACCATTTAACATTACCCCCAAACACACCAGGATCTCTCCGGAGACAGAGCCAGATAATTTTGTTATATGAACAGATACAGATACAAATACAGATAATGGCTTTGCTGCAAACCCCTACAGTTAACCATCCTAAACAGGTTTAAGCTGGGGATAACAACTACAGATGAAGCAAGATTAAATTATTAATATGTTCATTAAACCATAAAATCAAATCAAAGATCAGATATCTAATTTACTTTTCTTAGATTTGTTGGTTTGCAGCAGTGAGATAATGTGCAAAATGTGTGTAGAGTTTGTGTGTGTTAAGTTTGCATGTGGAGGTGTGTATGTGTCATTATGTACATTATGTATGTGTGCATGTGCTGTATGGATGAGTGAGTTAACATTATGCTGGCTGAAGGCAGTTTCAGAGTGAAGTCAACCCTGGTCTTATGTGGGTAATTAACTTCAGGCTGGCCAGCCATTGTTTCTGCTTGGCTCTTTTTCATGTGGTTGTGAAATACAACTTTGTGTGCATTTGCTGTGTTTCTGTGTGTGACACGGAGGTGTAAATAAATATGGAGTTTGCTCTCCATTGCCACAGGGTGATACAGCCTGCCCTGGATTGATGCACTTTTCCCTTCTCTAGCAATGAACCTTTGCTCAGTTTGATGGCTGATATCCACACATATAAATATACTGAAGAACTTCTCTGCACTTAAACTCAGTAATCATTACAGTGCAATGACACTCTCCGATGCATTATTTTAAACTTTCTTAAAATGTTTTTTGACTTTTGTGTGTGCGTGTGTGTGAGCTTGTATTTATCACTTTGTGGGGACCAAATGTCCCCATAAGGATAGTAAAAAAGTGGAATAAATGAGGAAAACATCTTATAAATCATACTAAATTATGTTTTTTGAAAATGTAAAAAATGCAGAAAGTTTTCTGTGAAGGTTAGGTTTAGGGGTAGGGTTAGAATAGATAGTTTGTATAGTATAAAAAACATTATGTCTATGGAAAGTCCCAATAAAACATGGAAACACAACGTGTGTGTGTGTGTGTGTGTGTGTGTGTGTGTGTGTGTGTGTGTGTGTGTGTGTGTGTGTGTAGTGTGTGTGTGTGTGTGTGTAAATGTACCTTAGTAACATTGTATTTGGACATTCACATTTTCCTTTGTAGTGTCTTGATGTAAAAAAATATTAAAATACGCTCTTTATTAGGAACACCTGTACACCTTATTCATGTGATTATTTAAACAGCCAGTCATGTGGCAGTGCACAAAATGCATAAAATCATGCAGATACTGGTCAAGAGCTTCAGTTAATGTTTACATCAACCACTGGAATGAGGGAAAAGCATTGTGTTGGGACTATTACTGTATTAATGTAATGAGATTATTTTTGCATTGCAATAATGTGAATAGGTGAGGAAAATATGCTTAACTGATATAAAAATATAATTTCTTAACATTTTCCTTTGATTTCTGGGGTTCGTGAATTTCACCCAGTCATTATAGAAGTGTGTAATAAAGTACATTAATAGAGGAGAGAGGTGATATCCCATGCATACAGTGAGCCCCAGGCCTCAAGGGTACAGCACATCTACCCAAATCTGAAGTGCAACTCTGACATTGCGCTGCTTGCATATGCAGCGGCTCCCCTGCCTCTTTCGGCCACTTCAAAGTGCTATTTATGCAGAAAAAAGTGCTTGAATCTCTCTGTCCTACCCTCTTCCCTGGGGGTAATGTGTTTTTGGAACACACACATGCCTTTTTTGTTTAAGAAAAAACATTACACCCTCCCACCACCTCTCTCTCTCTGTCTCTCATCTGCAGCTGGGTTCTCTGAGTTTTCAGCCCCTCCTCCTCCCTTGTGGAGGAACGCAACAGTGTAAGCACAGCTCTGAAACAATCGAACATCTGTTTGGAGTCAGACCCAAAAACAACCTTCCTGTTGTGCTGCACCAGTCTAATGCTTAACCCTTCCTTCCCCACCTCTGCTCTGTACCCCTCCGGTCCTGCTGCATCTCTCTCTTTCACCTTCTTTCTTAAACTCCTCCCTTTTTTCTTGTTCTTCCCTGCCAGCTTTTTTATATGACTGCATTTTGTCTGCTTCACCCCTTCCTTTTACTTCATTATTTCAGCTCTCCAATACCTCCTAGTCTCTGTTCTCTCCTTTTCTTGATTGCTCTTCCTGTTCTGCTCTCCTTTCAATTTCACTGCATTTCTCCTCTCCTCTGCATTTCAATGCATTTCTGCTCTCCTCTGCATTTCACTGCATTTCTGCTCTCCTCTCCATTTCACTCCACTTGTCATCTTCTCTCAATTTCACTGCATTTCTCTTTTCTTCTCCTCTGCATTTCACTGCATTTCTCCTATCTTCTCTGCATTTTACTGCATTACTTCTCTTGTCTCTTCTCCATTTCACGGCTTTTCTCTTCTCTCTATTTCACTGCACTTCTATCTTCTCTTCATTTTACTGCACTTCTCTTCTCTCCAATAATGTCTTCTTCTCTGCATTGCACTGCATTTCTCATGCTCTCTCAACATCCCTGCTCTTTCCCTTCTTCTCCATTTCACATCTCCTCTCCTCTCCATTTCACTGCTTTTTTCCTCTCTTCTCCATTTCATTGCATTTCTCATCTCGTCTCCTCTCCTCTACATTTCACTGCTTGTCTCATTTCTTCTCCTCTGCATTTCACTGCATTTCTCCTCTCTTCTCCTCTTCATTTTTCCTCTCTTCTCATCTCCACTTCACTGCTTTTCTCCTTTCGATGTCACTGCATTTCTCCTCTCCTCTTCATTTCACTGGCTCTGTATACTCGTTTCCTTAATTTTTCTCTCCTCTACTCTCTTCTCTGGTATCTGTAAAGTGCATTTTTAAATCAGGCACAGCTGAAGCCTGCTGTGTGCAGACCTGCATGTGTAAACTGACACCATCAAACTACAATGTGGTGTCACACACACACACACACACACACACACACACACACACAGTGGTTCTGCTATCCTTATGAGGACTCTCCATAGACATAATGATTTTTATACTGTACAATCTATAGATTCTATCCCCTAACCCTACCCCTCACAAACAACTTTCTGCATTTTTACATTTTCAAAAAAACATAATTTAGTACGCTTAAGTGATTTTAATTATGGGGACAATAGAAATGTCCTCATACACCACATTATAGCATAATACCCTTGTAATTACCAGTTTGTAATCTAAAAAAGCATCCTCGTAAACCACACACACACGGGCGTGTATGTGTGTGTGTGTGTGTGTGTGTGTGTGTGTGTGTGTGTGTGTGTGTGTGAGACTCAACACAGGTAGGTGAATTGGAGTTCAGGTTTACAGATATTGAAGAGAGAGGTGGAGGGGGGGAGGTAGAGGGGGAGAGAGAGAGAGAGAGAGAGAGAGAGAGAGAGGGTAATGTGCATTGGCCCTATATCATAAACCCACATACACACAACAGCTAAAGGTAGTATGTTGGAAGGTTGACCTTTGACCTAATACAGCCTGACTCTCTTTTCCCCCTGAAAGGTCAACAGTACATTTAGAATGTCATCTTTGCGTTTAGAGTAATTTCTAAACATATTGACACATTACAACTAGACTTACATTTCCAGAAGGTAATAACATTAAAGCTTTAAGTAAACTTAGATTTTAGGGTGTGTTTCTGGGTAAAGGAAATCTTGCCTTGCCGTTGTCATTATGCTTACTATGTGTCTTGTTTTCAGTCGGCTGAACACAAGAATCAACAATCACCGCAGTGTTAAAAATAAGTAATGCAAGGATGACAAGACCAATCACAATTCAATGGTAGATTGTCAATCTTAATCTTACATTTCTTAAGTATATGTATACAGAAACCATAAATAGAAAGTTTGAATGGAATATGTTGATAAATTTCATACTCTTGAGATTAAAATAATTATGAGGAAAGTGTCATGTGTCTACTTAAGACCTGAACAGTAGCTCTGCAACATAAACACATGTTTATGTTCTTTATTCACAAAGCAGTTAAAGGATAGATGAGAAGGAATGTGGCATGTTTAGGAAGGAGTGGCTTGGTAGCACTCTCTCAGACATTGAAGGGAGAGGACGTCCTCCTCACAAACATATGTACCTTAACACACACACACACCTTTGTTGTAAGTTGTAACAGCATAGCTCGACTATACTGGGACACGCTGTGTTGCTGTGTCTGTGGGTTTGGAATGTTAACTCAATCCAGATGTGAACACTACAGCCGGTCTCAATCTCTTTCTTTCTCTCTTTCACTCTTTCTGCCACACATACCTCATTCTTTTTGGGACTCATTTTGGAGGCCACATGTGCACAGCGAATAGCAGCACCTGGTGGAGAGGTTGTAAGACACACACACACACACACACACACACACACACACACACACACACACACACACACACACACACACATACACACACATACACACACACACACACTGACACATCACATAGTAACAATAATAATCATTATGATAATAGTTATTAATCAACAATAATACTCACACAAATGTCATATGTTTTTAATTAATACTTTATACAGAAATGAAATACTAACATATTATATTCTCATAAATAAGCACATTGAAAGACACAAGCCACAAACATACTTCACCCAAGTATGCAAATACAACCGCATTACTTCTGGCAATCCATTGCAAGTTGATAGTATTGTTGAACATACTTAAACTGCAGTGTTGTTAAACTTGCAGTAAGCAAGGGGGAGATAGATTTAACTTCAAATGTTTGTACCAGTTGTGTTATTATTCAGGTAGCTTGCTATGTACATATCGACTTTAACTAACTTGCTCAGGAACATTCTCTTCATACTGTATGTCTGCAATGACGGTATTTGACCTGAAAGAAAAAACTGACTGCAAGAAAGCAGGTTATGCTATTGTTTTGCGGCGACACTGAGAATGGATTGTGTACTTGCGTTGCGTTATGAATTGTGGTTTGACACATTTCTGAATGCAACAATGTACAAAATCAAGCTCATGTAGGTAGAAGGGTCTGCATTCGCATTCTTGCATTGAGTATGTTTCACGCCTTAAGGTCAACATGAAGTGCCATTCGCAGCCCATTATACATTCATAATGTGCCGTATTTTGGAGTAAAACAGAAAGAATTGAGGTTCTTTGTTTGAGAAAGTTTTGAAGTTCTGATGAAAGATTGCCAAGACAAAACAATCTTTTGAATAACATGATGAATCATGCACAATATGACAAGAAGTGTATGAAGAAAGCAAATAGGGTCTATTTTGATATCATGTTGACTTTAAGTGTCACTTGGCATTCTTTGCAGTGTTCTGAATATTTGCGTTCCAGCATTGCGTTGCAGCATTGTTTTTAATCCGATGGCATTAACGTGAAGTTTCTGAAGCATAACTTCTCTTTATCAGCGTCTTCATTCTGAGAACAGAGTCCATACTCCTCCCTGATGCAGAAGTACAGTAATCCACCTCTAACCCACAACTCCTTTGACTGTAGTGGGTTTGTTTTGCATGGCAACTTCTTTCAGGGGTTTTCTAGGAAATATTTTCCACTACCCCTTCTGTAAGGAGTCCTAATGCAGTAGATGTCAGCCGCCTATGTGTGCGCCAGCATTGGCCCAAAGTTGGCTATGCATTGGCTCTGCAGTGGACCCACAGGGTTTGGGAATTGTTCCACATTAACATATCCCAGCAGAACACAACCCTGATTAAAAACACATTTCTGACAGAACACCTCCCAGAAGGAGTGCAAGAGAGAAAGAGAGACACACAGAGTGGGCTGTTTATTAATACTAGAAAAGTATAGAAGCAGATAAGACACTATAGGAAAAAAAATAATCTTTTAACTACTACGAAAGTTTCTTTCGTAGTAGTTACACATTTACAGTATGTGACTTTAACACAGAAAACAGTCACTGTACGTCCTTTAATGGTGAAGTGTATCATTTCTGCACAACTAGTGGTACTGAACAGAACTGCAAAAATAACTAGATAGGGGGTCTAATTGTCTAATAGTCTAATTGATAGACTTGTTCTTTCAATTAGTCAATCTCCTACTTAGACTTAATAAAACATTTTATGTTACTTTCATTGGTGATTTGAGGTTCATTATCCACTGTGGAAGGCTTTGTTTGGAAAATGTTAAAGCATTATTGTCACATATTGTTTTGTTTTCTTTCCTAAGGAAAAAAAAGAGTGCATTTTGACAGGAAAAGTATATTTAGAGTAAAATGTAAACTTTTTCAAAATCTGTGAATAATCATGATTAACTATGAAATATTATGTGATTAATCGCAATTTAAAAATTCTGTCGACTGACAGCACCTGTTCAAACTCATTTTAAAATGATTTTTTAAAATGTTACAGATAGATAGACAGAGACAGACTGACAGTTGGAGTTTGAATGGTATTGGCCCATTTGAACATTTCGTTAATGTAAGTCTATGGGATTTTGGGGATTTATGATCGCCCGCTGTGCGAAATCCGTAAATCTGATCAGTAAGAAAAGTCATAGCAACTCAAATCAGAACAGCCTGAAGGTTTGGTGAAGGTAGCTTGAAAGCTAGGAGGAGTTACAGTGAGAAATTTGGGTCTTGGAAAAACTCTAAACCATGTCTGTAGAATAACAATATGTTGGCTTTGTTAAGAATAAAAGACGGTCCTGCTCCAAACTCACACCATCGATATAACCAGATGAATGCATTTTGGGCCACACGTTTTATAAGTGACACGGTAACACTTTAAAATTAAGGTTAAATTTGTTTACATTGGTTAATGCATTAGGTATCACGAACAAACAATGAACAATAATATATATATATATATATATATATATATATATATATATATATATATATATATATATATATATATATTACAGCATATATTAATATTTGTTAATGCTAGTTCTTAAAAATAAAATTGTTACTTTAACTAATGTTAACATATACAACTTTTGATTTTAAAAATGTTTCACTCTGTTGAAATCAACATTAACCAAGATTAATAAATGCTGTAAAGTTACTGTTCATTGTTAGTTAATGTTAACTTATATTAAAGGAGCTGTTAGTTATTTTTTCATGGAAAGGTATGCAGAAAATGTTCCTACTCCCTGAAAGATAATAATGAAATAAGTGTTGTGAGATTTATCCTTTTATTTAGCCAGGAAAGTCTTCTTCCTGGGAGTCCTGGTCAAAACGGCAGCACAGTTTCACATAAAAACTATTTCACATGATAAACCGTGCAAAACATAAAAACAACAAAGAAATGGTAAGAGAGAGAGAGAGAGAGAGAGAGAGAGAGAGAGAATTATCATGTAAAAAATCAGCATGTTTCCATCAGGGCAGTTTGTAAAAGTGACAGCTCTAGACTCTGTAAACAGCAAACAATAATGTTGCCATGGGCCCATGACTTTCCTTTTCAGTGGAACACAAAATCAGATATTACATAAGATCTTATATATTTTTGACTGACAATTTCAGTCACCATTTACTTTTATTGTATGGATTAATAGAGGAAATGAAAGTGAATGGTGACTGAGTTTAACATTTTGCCTAACATCTCCTTTTGTGTTCCAAGGGAGAAAGAAATTCATATGGGTTTGGAACAACATTTTTGGGCAAACAATCCCTTTAACACACTTCCCCTTTACAAACTTGGAATTGTTTTGGAGGGCACAGCAAAGTTTTAGTCAATTTAAACAGTGAGACAGGGACCTCAGTACAAACTGTGCTGCGTTGTTGAAACATCTGTGATGAAACGGTCGTTAGGAGGATTGAAACTATGGTGAAATGTGCTGGGCCACAGCAGCAATAAAGTCCTGAACTCAATGACCACAAGCAAGGTTCATTACTTTCAATCTGTGCGATTAGCCACACTCATACACGCACAACTGGAGCTGGATCAGGTACTGCGAGGAGTACTGCTACCATACAGCTAGTAACATGTGGCTTTTAAAATGCAGAACAATGCAGTGTTTTGTTTGTTTGTCCACTCTGTATTGCATTAGACTTATTTGTGTTTGTATTGGAAAATCCCTCTCAGAGGAGGCCTGCAGGACTGTAGCTTTCTTTACAGAGCTAAACGCTCTGGATGGTACTGATTTGAGCAGTATTACTCTCAATATTTACCCTGAAACAGCATTGAAACATAAACCTGAGGGGGCCTGTTTAAAGTATTCTGACTGCCACTCAAATGGAGAACTTGTTTTTTTTTTGTCTGTACATACACACCCATATAGCAGCATAATGTGGTTGTGAGTCCAACAAGCTTGACTTTAGTTATTTGTTCATACAGACAGTACCAAAGCCACTCTTTTTAACTGTTGCAGGACAATTCAAATGTCACACCTGATAGTAAATGCAGTTGTCACACACTGACTATGTGAACATAGCCAGAGTGAGTGTGGTTAAGAGCAAGAAAGTGCAATGTGTTTCACATTATGCTCTATATCACAGTATGGGGTTGTTGGTGGGGTTTTTTAGGGGTAGAGGCACTAGTCATACATCTAAAAGCCTTCTTAGCCAAACATTTTCCTAAATGCTCCAGGTCACGCATTAGGGAGGACCATAAAACCATGCCATTTGGCAGAGACGTGCTATTCGCTCAATGACAAATGGCCATAAGTTAATCCTGCTCTTATTGGTAATCAGATACTGCATATTTGCACCAAAACCATAAATTTGCTTCTAGATCTAATTTAAATGTGGGTTATGAGAAATGATATCATCACTCTACAGTGTTCAGCATCCAGTTTGCATGAGTTTCAGGGTGCTGTACCTGTACAACACAAATTGTTTCATCATGACATTCCTCAGAGGGACTAACCCTGCCCTGTACAGGCTCACAACAGCGCAGGCATAGATTCATATGAAAGACATGAGTCATATCACTAATATTGGAAAACTCTTAAATGGAGCCTACAAAAAATTTCCATATTTATTGATTCTTCCATTAGGGCCACTTTTGATTATCTTGAAAAATTGCAACTCTTTAAACTACTGTATGCATTATGTTAAAACATTTATTATTATGTCCTTGTGTCACTCTCATTATATATATATATATATATATATATATAATTAAATATATTTGGGCGCAAGGCAGGTTTAACCTGTCAAAAAATAAAAAATTTGTCCAGGATAGCTGTAACTAAACTAAAAACCACCTGTTTCAAATTAGAAATGTAGGTATATATTTGTAATTATCTATCTAATCATTATAGTAATTAAAAACAGAATAGTCACAAACCAAATCAAATTAATTGAGCAAAGTGTATTTTAACATAGACATGGACAAAATGGAATCCCAAAATTAACACATCATACATATTCACAAACATTACAAATACAATGATGTGTGTGTGTGTGTGTGTGTGTGTGCGATTGTTCTCCGCAGGTAACTCGCTGAGTGCGGAGAGTGTCGATTGGGGAAACTCCAGAGATTAGTTGGAGAAAATGAAGAGCTAAATACCTGGTTAACACTACACACTTCTCCTTAACTTCTATGCCAGCGCTATTGACAATGAAGTGCAGAGTCCAATCCTTTGCTTTCATATCCACATTGCAACTTGATCTTCGGAGATCTAACTCACTAAACTACGACGCCGGGCCTCTGTTGAATTGGACAATGCATTGGCAGAGCACTTTCGAAAAAAATCTCCTGTAAAGTTTCCACCGCCTCCTTTGTTACTGCAATCACCCCTACACCTTAATTTTGTTCCATTCTTTTTCGTGTGAATGATCTCCCCAGTTTTGTTCCAAGCCACCATCTTTTAAACTCTCTCTTGGAGTCACACACACACACACACACACACACCCACACACACACACTCACACACAGAGTTAAGGGCCCTATTTGTGGCTTAGCACAGTGCTAACCATAAGTCATAAGCACAAAGTCAATGGGCATGGCCATAAAGTTTTGGTATTTTCATACAAGCGTCATATTATATAGTCCATTCCCTCAAGCACCAATGATATAAACAAAGACAGCACATTCATATGAAGTTGGTAGAGTAAATGACTTGTATGCAATGAATTAGTTGAATAGAAAAATGGACTTACATTATTTTGTGCATTAAATGTGTCCTTGTTAAATAGGACACTCCTTTTATACACATGGAATATGTGGTTCAGGATATGGATGCAGGCTCCTTTAAATAATAGAGAATGTAAGTATAATTAATATTTTCATCGACTGACATACAAATCATGGCTAGTATTAACAGTGATTGTATTAGCATGCACTTCACTTCTACTGGTCGATTTTGAACATTTGTATTCATATATGAAATAAATTAAACCAAAAATATTTCTAAACGAAATTAAGTATAATCAAAATGATGAAGTGGTAAACAAAATCACACCAAATCCAAACATTTTACTCTCTCCAACTTCTTCCACCGGCCCCTTTTAGAGTGATTTAAAAATCACTCTATGACAACAGGTGGAAAATTACCAATATAAATATGATAATTAAAAAATGGTAAATCTAAACATAATAAATCATGAACTAGTTTAACACAAATCTCATACATTTTTGTTTCATAAAAAGGCTATTGTCAGGGACATAATTTGATGTTCCACCATATCTTTGGACATGAACTTTATCTGGAATCTCTAAACTGCAAATGCAGGAACTTAATTTGGACTTTCTGTTGAATACAAATGTGGTTTTGAAACCTCTTAGCACAATGACCAATTTCTCAGGAAAATAGCAAATTGCACTTTGCGCCACCTTATTACCATTCAATACACCCATAGTTTGCACACATACAACCAAAGTTTGCCACCTACGCCCACTTGTGCTTTGCGCTGGCATGAAAATTGCACTTAGGATTAGTACTCTCATGAAATTGGATAAGATGTAGTGCACAGTCGTAGCACATAGTGTTTGTTAGAATGATTGTTTTTTGTTTGTCTTTTATGTTGTCTTTAAAATCAACTTAGGGGAGAGAAAAGTTATGCAAAATTAATTAAATACATGACCCAACCAGGCCTATGCCCTTGGACAAAATCCTGTGTTCATAATGCTTTAACTTTAATGCAACATCTTCAAAGCAAAACTGCAGAAATGAGGACATGCGCGTCATTTCATCATCATCTTCCTACCTCGTTAGAAAACCAGATATCAAAGATTTACATCAAATTAGATTGTTGGAGGAAAACATGTTGAATGTCTACTTGAAACACTTGTGTTTGCATGTGTCTCGATCTTTCTCTCTGTCTGTTAAACCTTAGTAGTAATTGCACCTTGAGTGCAGAACAGATCTGTTATAGATGGTTCTCTCTGGTTCCTTGGGCAAACTGCCTTTATATGCGCTTTTTCCATAAGCCATCACTGCTGCTCTGAAATTCTGTTTATTTACACTGTCAAACTTCTCACTGTGTAAGAACAAAAGAAGAAAAAGCAATTATGGGCTGGGTGAAAGGCTGGTGTGTGCGAGAACGACAGATGAAACCAGAGGGTGGAGAAGAGTGATGTGAAGATTAACCCCATGGATCTTTCTCTCGCTGTCTCAGGAGCAGCGGTTTCAATCCCAAAGCCAATTTCCCCCCATATTCCCTGAGATTTCCATCAGTGTAGCCGTTCACACGGGAAGCCTGATCTGGGCTACATCCTGTGCCTCCGTATTGGAAAACTTGACAGCTAACTAATGTTTTGCGGCCACCTTACTATCCGAACCCAACACCAGCACCCTGTCATGCCCCAGGTGGTTCTGGGGTCCTGAGAAGGCAGGAAACTGGTTTAATCCCATTCTGTGTGAACCAGCGAGAAGTGAATTATGTCCTGTGGCTTCAGAGAAAATTGTCTGTTTGCGAAAAAGAAGGAAAAACAATCAGAATCGCAGCACAATCTGAGTGTGTGCCAACGACTGGCTGAGACCACGCTCGCAGTGTCAACATGCCTGTTCCTGTTAGCGTGCATTTGCATAGCTCCATTGATACTTGTATACTGAAGGCTGGTGTATGAACTTTGATGTCGAGATAGTGTAATCAGAGACTATTTGTTGAGAATGAAAACCTTCAGCACTCCTGCAAAAGAAAGCACACAAAGATATGAGAACCAGAGCCTGAATCATGAACTGTGAGACTGAGAATGCGGACCATAACATAGTCAAAATTTAGGCCAAATGTGTGAAAGAGAAAGACATATGTTACCATTTTCCACCAGAATTATGCTGGTGCTCGGCTGTGCAGAACCAGTCCATGTTTCCGCTGATTGAGAGCCGAATTACAACATAACTTACTTTTTACTAAATATCCAGCCCACAAATAAACATAATATTGCAGTCTTTGTTTACAAGTTTTGAACGCATTTTAAGATGTTTTAACATCCAAAATAATTTTATTTAGCATTTTTTTTTTATATCAAAAACTGCTATTGACGCAATGGTCAATACAATTTCTTTCACACATTTAATATTTGTCTTTCAGACAGATGAGGAAAATAAAGTGGCTGGAGTTTATGAACCCTACAAGTTTTGAGAAAACATTTCAACATAAATAATTAAATTCAACTTATTTATGCCAGTATGAGTTGCTTTTAATAAACAATCAGAAGTTATTTAAATTTACAATTAATAAAATTGATAACTATCAATTCAAATAAATTATGTTTGTTAATATCACCATTTATTTAGACAGAGGGAGAAAATAAATTGCCTGGAGCTTCTGTCCAACGCAACATTCTGACATAGGAATAGGGTTTCTTGGACCAGAACATCCTTTTCTGCGGTGGAAAGGTATGGAACAGTTCCAGAGCGGGCTCCGGTGCCCTCTCTGTGAAAAAATGGCATGAAGGTCCTTTTGCCTCTGTCAGACTAAACAGGATATTGACACTCGCTAAAGTTGATGGGAGAGAAAGTTTGAGTGTGTTTGTGTAACAGATGGTGTCTCCATAAAATCAACTCTTGTACTCTCTATATATACCACCCACAAAGCAGCCAGGAGCCCACACAATTTATTCACTGTATCCACTAATTACAGTGCTAGTCTGACTAAGAAAATATTTACATCAAGGAAGCATACAGTTCATGCAGCAGAATACAATCAAAAATCCAAGATGCATAGGCACAAGCACACACACACATATTTATGAACAGATTCATAAACTGCTTAAGACTGCAGCACTATGAGAAAACCAATGGGCTCAAGAGCAGTAAAGCAGACTTTTAACTTGTCCACCTATAGTATTCTGACCAAGAACCACCCACTTAGACAGAAAAGGGCTGTTTGACCAACATATAAGTTGACCAACCACAGTAAACTTTTTTTAGATGTTTAAGGGCAGGCATATATATATTCTCTAACTCTCTCTCTCTCACCTGCCCATATTCAGTTCTGTGATTAATAGTTGACTCTTAAACGTGTTCGGAAAAATGTACACAATTAATGCAGTATCCATTTTTTGCACTTCCTGAAACTTTACTATTGTTTTTCCCCACTTTCCATGGCTAAATTTGGTATATATACATTTCCAGAAGGTGCACGCTTGACTTAACAGCACATCCTAACAAAAAACTGATTGTGTTGGGCATTGCATGTTTGCTCATTACGCACAAAGCATGTTCCTGGCATAATCAGCACAGGCGGATTTACTGTACAGAGAATGGAGACTTCACCCGCAAGCAGTGAGCCAGGTGTGGGAGAGATATGGGACAAGATGTCACATCTCTTTGCAACACACAAAAATGCTCAATCACTGTCATCTGAACCAGTGAGTGTCAAAGCGAAACCACTCAAGAGAGACCAACAGTGTGTTAAGTAAAGACTGAATGTTAGCCAAAGAAAATAATAGTATATACACAACTTTGAGTGAGTGACAGATAGGGCACTACATTAGTTTGGGACAAGACAATAAGTTTGTCTGACCAATAGCAGATGTACATAGGAAATCTGTTCAGAAACAAGCATTATTTTTGCATTTACATTTTGTGGTGCTTTAGTTGTTTTGGTAATCAATTTGAGCTTGACATCACAAACAATGAATTTACAAGACTTTATTTGGGCACAGTACCAAAGAAGGCCACTTACTGATTCTAAAAGGACACTTCATCTATAAACTAAATTTTATAGTTCCTTTTGGATGTATAATATATGCACCACAACACACATAGAGGTCCTTTTTATATTATTCACTACATTATACACAAGGTATACACACAGGGTGCTTTTGACGGAAGCTGGATTCAACATTTTGCAAATGCAGCTCGTATCTATATTTCGATATATTGAATCATTTCAATATTTCGATATTATGAATAATATACTGTATCCTGTTCAAGATGCTGATGCAGAAGTGCATTTTGGCATGCATCCGGCATCAAGATTGTTTTGCGGTGGTAGACCTGAAGGATGCGTAATTTCACGTCTCAGTTTTACCTCGACACAGACCCTAACTAAAGTTTTTTTTTGATGGCTGGGCGTATTGGTACAAAGGCCCCCCCTTTGACTGGTCCCTGTCCCCTAGCGTCTTCACGAAGGTCACAGAGGCAGCTCTTGTCCCGTTAAGGGAAGTGAGTATCCGCATACTCAACTACCTCGATGACTGCCTGATTCTAGCGTACTCTCGAGAGTTGCTGTGTGCATACAGGGACCTGGTGCTCATACACCTCAGCCGTCTAGGGCTTCGGGTCAACTGGAAAAAGATCAAGCTCAGCATGGAGTTAGACTCAGTCTCAATGATGGCACGCCTCACAAGCGAGCATGCGTAGTCAGTGCTGAAGTCATTCATGCGGAGGACAGTGGTTCCACTGAAACACTTTTAGAGGCTCATGGGGCATATGGCATCCTCGGCGGAAGTCACGCCGCTTGGGTTGATGCATATGAGACCACTTCAGCACTGGCTTCGGACTTGAGTCCCGAGATAGGCAAGGTGCCGTGGCACACATCGCGTTGCCATCATGCTGGTCTGCCGCAACTTGTTCAGCCCTTAGGCAGTCCTTTCGTTTCAGCGGGCAGGAGTCCCCCTACAGCAAGTGTCCAGGCACCTCGTGGTTACGACAGATGCTTCCTAGTTAGGCTGGGGCTCTGTACAACAGGCACGCGGCCGCTGGCTCCTCGACAGCACCGTGGCTTTTTTGGCACATCAGTGCAGCTCGCCCTGCAGAGGCTATTGCCGTTGATTCAGGGCAAGCACGTGTTGGTCCGGATGGACAACACAGCGACGGTAGCATACATAAATCACCAAGGCGGCTTACATTCTTGTCACATGTCGCAACTCACCTGCCATCTCCTCCTCTGGAGTTCACAAACCCTTGAACCCTGGATGCCCTTCTTCCCTAGCCCTGTGGCTCACAAATTCAGCGGAGGAATTTGCAGCTGGACCCGGTATGTGTGCTAATATGCCCTGTACTGGGGTAGGTGCTTCACAGTTGCCGGTTACTCTGGTAAACCCCTGTGATGTATTTTCCACAGTACGGTCTCCCTATCAGCAAACCCACATCTCCCTTGGGCAGAGCTCTCTCTGCCCCAGTCGCTGTGTTTGTAGTGCTCCTCCCCTTCGAGGCAGGACCTACCACCGTGCCTCTTCCATGTGTAGCTGGTGAGCCCACATGATGTATTGCCACATGTTACCTCCCTTTCAGGCAGGATGTGGTCTCCATGGTGTCTTTTCCCCCTGAAAGAATAGGAAAGGGAAAGACACAAAAAAAAAGACTTCCCCGACACATATATTGAGCATTAAATGGCACCAGAGGAATAACTAAATACTCTGTGGAGAGAAAACATAGAGAGAAAAGGCTGCGCTGCTCCCATACTAGATATGTATCTAGTATGGAGGGAACGAGACATTGTATCCCCCTTGCCACAATGCTGTACTTCCCGCTTAAATGTCCAGGACTCTTTCTCGGCCCCTCAGCACAAAACCTGAATGAGCGATTGTGAGCCAGCTCCTTTTATACCCGTATGTCCGGGGGAGTGTCATGCAAATTCCACTGGCCAATTCTCATTGCCCTTTTCTCAAAGATCTGCCTTGATTGTAGTTGAGTCACTACATTGACACAATGTCTCGTTTCCTCCATCAGGGAATGGATGTTATGACAGTAACTGAGATGTTATGTCTGCATTTTAAATTGGAATAGGAGAAAGTATTTTAACATTGAAAAAAGTTAATTATCACCTTTAAATATCAGTGACAGGGGCGGGGCCGGGTTGTGATTTTACACACCTGGCCCCTTATCAGGCTAATCAAGCCTCCGAGAGGGATAAGGGCTGACTGAGGATGGTGGTGCGACAGAGAGAGAATGTTTACGGGCAGCTGTCCGTCCTATGTTTGTGTCTTTTGGTTTCCATTTTATATTAAAATGTTATTTATATTGTCAAGCCAGTTCTTTACAATATCCTTCAAAGATTTGATGATGCAAACCTCGCAAAAAAGCCAGCCAATCAGATTGAAGATTGACGCACACAGAAACCCTAAGCAATCATTAGTGGCTGGTCATTTGTGCTGGTTTGTGTCACTCAGTCACGTCGATGTCATCTGCAGTGACACCGTAAGGACATGACAAGACTACAGACCAAACTTAACTTCCCTCAAACTCACCAGATGTACAATAATGCCCTGGTCTGGAAGATCTGGAACAACAGAGGCTTTGAAAGTATAATGGAACGACAGATGGAGAACTAAACCTAAATACCACCCCAATCTTTTAATAAATCTGCAACAGGTGGCAGCACATGGTTTACATCACTGCAGTGCTCAACTATACATAGGCAATTGGATAGGCCTTGCACAGGCTGACAGTTGGGGATTATGGGTTTAAAGTAAGAGAGAGAAACAGCTCTCTGTCCACTGATGGATGGATGGATGGATGGATGGATGAAAGGTGCCTCTGGTTATTCCATGCAGGGTACTCAGACTTACAGGCGCTATATGATTAGGATGGAGGCGCTGTTATGGCATCTGCTGCCTTGCAGCAACAAACTTAGGCCCCTTTGTAGACTGGGGGGTAGGTACATAGGTAGGTCACAAAGACACATTCACCCATGGACGCTGTTATGTGTTAATGTTTTTAGACTACAACACTAAGGAAATGAGGTCATGACTATGATGTAACCTCAGGGAAAAAGAGTGTGATCCTGTGTGTGTGTGGAGAGAGACAGCTGATGCTGCAATTTAATAATGCTGGCCAGATGCTATAGTTAACAGAAACATGATATGACAGAAAAGCCAGGAACTGGAGAATAGATTTGTGTGCATATGCGTGTGTCTCTACAGAGCCTATATCAACAAATCAATCTATCAACAAGGAGAATCAGGCCTGAGATGTTCTTTTCGCTAGGCTATGATGACGTCATCATTTAGCTGTACATGTTAAAGAAAATCCACAATAGAAACGCAGGAAGTTCCATGTGTATACACAACACAACACCAATGCCAACTAGATTTGCATTTCCCGAGGGAAATACCAGAGCTTAAAGGGCAGCAACAGAATAATGTTATCTTTTTTATCTGAAAGATTTTGGGGTTTTGGCTCTGCATTAATAAAATGCCACATCAGTGCCACTTTGCCTTTGTCATGACACTCAGAGTGCACCTTGTATTCTGTTGGCAGCACACAACAAATAACAAGGCAGCTATTTAAAGAGTTAACTAGAGTAATACTAAAATAAGATAATAAGTAAGTGTAACGGTGGAAAAATGAAAAGAGTTCCCAGGTAGACCTGTTTGCCTCCTGAGAGACCTCCCACTGTCCGCTCTGGTATGCCCAAACAGAGGCTCCCCTCGGGGCAGACGCACTGGCACACAGCTGGCCTGTGGGGCTGCGCAAGTACGCATTTCCCCCAGTGAGCCTTCTTGCGCAGGTGCTGTGCAAGGTCAGGGAGGACGAGGAACAAGTCACCCTGAAGGCTCCTTATTGGCCTACTCGGGCCTGGTTCTCGGACCTCATACTCCTCGCGATAGCCCCTCCCTGGTGAATTCCTCTGAGGAAGGACCTTCTTACTCAGGGACAGGGCACGCTCTGGCACCTTTGGAACCTCCACGTCTGGCCCCTGGACGGGACGTGGAAGATCTAGCTGGTCTACCACCTGCCATCATAGACACAATCAGCCAAGCCAGAACTCCTTCTACCAGACATCTTTACACCCTGAAGTGGTGCCTGTTCACAAATTGGTGTTCTTCCCAGGCTGAAGACCCACAGAGGTGCGCAGTTAGGTCAGTGCTCTTATTTCTGCAAGTGAGGCTGGAAGGGAGGCTGTCCCCTTCCACACTAAAGGTGTATGTCACTGCCATCGTGGCCCACCACGATGCAGTAGATGGCAAGTCTTTGGGTAAGCATGACTTAATTATCAGGTTCCTAAGAAACGCCCAGAGGTTGAATCCCTCCCGGCCAAGCCTGTTCCCCTCCTGGGATCTCTCAGTGGTCCTTGCGGGCCTCCAAAGACCTCCCTTCGAGCCACTAGAATCAGTCAGACTCAGGGCCCTCTCTCTAAAAGACAGTTTGGTCCGGCAGACACATATGTGATCCTAAGACCGCAACTGGGCTACGTGTCCAAGGTTCAGCCCTTTAGAGACCAGGTAGTGTACCTGCAAGTGCAGCCCCGGGAGGAGGCAGACCCAGCCCCTTCGTTGCTGTGTCCGGTACGTTCTTTGCGTACCAACTTGGACCACACGCAGAGCTTTAGATGTTCTGAGCAGCTTTGGCGGACAGCGGAAAGGGAACGCTGTCTCCAAACAGAGGCTTTCCCACTGGGTCGTGGACGGCAATTCATTGGCCTATCACACCCAGGCCGTGCCCCCCCACCCCCTGCGAGTCTAAGCACACTCAACAAGGAGTGTTGTGTCCTCGTGGGCACTAGTCAGGGGCACCTCCCTGGCAGACATATGTAGAGCAGCGGGTTGGGCAACACCTAATACCTTTGTGAGATTCTACAATCTCTGGGTTGAGTCAGTATTGTCCTATGTTTTCTGGTCCGAGCCGGTAGAACACGGTAACACGCTGACGGTCTGGCCAGGTGGATCGCTTGCACCTGGCGCCCTTTCCCTCGGATGAGGTAAAACTGTGCACTTTCTCTCCCAGGAGATCCCACTCATTCGGATCCCTGGATGAATCCTCCCTATCCCTTAGGGTCTGCAGTTCAGTGGAGGAACTCGCCGACCCAATCCACTGCGGGTACTTAATCTACCCTGTACTGGAATAGGTGCTCCACAGGGCAGGACTCCTACGTGGACTCCCCCTATGTTTATTGTCCGCGGTATGGTCCCCTTACGAGTGGACCCACGTCTCTCTTAGGCAGTTCTAGCTGCCCTCTGGTCGCTGTGTTGTAGCAACTCCCCCCTCCAACGGGGTTGGATCTACCACTGCGCCATTTCCACATGCTGCCTGAAAAACCCATGTGATGTATTCACCACTCCTACCTCCCCTTCAGGGCAGGGGTGGTCTCCACAGGGTCATTTCCCACTGAAAGAATAGGAAACTGGGTAAGACCCCCTTCCCTCGATGCGTGTAAGGGCCCCAGCCGTTCTTGCTCTATGCGAGAATCATAGAGAGAAAAGGTTGGCAAGCGTCACCTTGTTCCCCTGACTAGGGTAACCAAAAGGATCCCAATGACTTTTTTGGGGCATTGGGGAAGGGTACGTGCAGTCTGACACAGCTGGTTGCCTCTACACGTAAAATACCTGCCCGCTCCTGTGTCAGCAGAACACGTACATGGCGCAGCGCATGGTGATATTTAAATTGGACCCCTAGTGTCGCTTCTTCGACACAACGTCGAAGTGAGCGACAGACGGGGAACGTCTAGGTTACGTATGTAACGTCTCGTTCACTCCATCCTCCTGGCCACATCACTGAGCCGAGCCACTGTTGTGGCTGGACCATTTCCGGCTCCTCAGAAAAATCCTGAATGAACTCGACGTATTTGCCCGCTTTTATACCCGTATGTCCGGGGGTGGGGTATGCAAATACCATCTGCCAACTTCTCATTGACCTTTTTTCATAGATCAGAGGCATATTCAGCGATCAAGAGAGACCCCTAGTGTCGCTTCTTCGACACAACGTCTTGTTCCCTCCATCAGGGAACAGAGGTTACATACGTTACCTAGACGTTTTCCTTTATCGAGTTCCTTGTTCTTGTAAAGAGATAAAAACATTTGTTAAGAGACATAAACCAAATTTGTATAATGACAGCACTTAGAAAATTTGTTAAACACATTTGGGTAAACCTAAAACTACCTGTTCAAAGCAAATTTATTACAGTCTACAGTATATTTGAATAAAATACTAATTTGTCATTCATCTGATGCTTTTTTCCCAAGCAACTTGCATTACACTAGTGAATAATGTGGTTAAGTGCCTTAAGGGCACAGTGGTGATAGTCATGGATCAGTTCTTGTGGGGTTTGAATTTACAATCTTTTGGTTTCCACCCCAGGTTTTGAATCACTAGACTACACCATACAATCCATGACACCAAACTTTACCATTAAGTCATTCCAAGGTGAAAAAAACAACTATGGAAACCATAAAGCAGTAGTCATGTTCACAATGGCTGGGGGTCTCACTACATCAGTTTATCAGCCATCACTTGTCATAAACTGGATCTGGATCCGTTTGATGAATGTCCTGAGGTCTTTACAACTGCATTGAAAATTATTTTGCATGTCAGAGAATCCAGAGTTCTTGAACATATATTTATACATCTGGCAGACACCAATATACAAAATAACTTTACAGTGCATTCTAGGTACAACAGTGTGTTCCCTGGGAATTGAATCCGTGAATTTGGCATTGCTTGATCCATGCTCTTACAGTTAAGCTGCCCCCCCCCCCCCCCCCCCCATAAAAAAATTACAAATTCTGTCCTCATTTAATTGCCCTCTTGTTGTTCCAAACCTGTATGATTTACTTTCTTGTGTGGAACAAAACAGATGTTTGACAGTCACCATTCAGCAGAGGTGGGTAGAGTAGCCAAAAACTGTACTCAAGTAAAAGTACAATTACTTCAAAAACATAATTACTCATGTAGAAGTAAAAGTACTAATAAATAATTACTCAAGTAAGAGTAAGAAAGTATCCAAATAAAAGAGTTCCCTGTCTGTCGCTCACTTCGATGTTGTGTCGAAGAAGCAACACTAGGGGTCTCTCTTGAGCACCGAATATGCCTCTGATCTATGAAAAAAGGCCAATGAGAAGTTGGCAGACAGTATTTGCATACCCCACCCCCGGACATACGGGTATAAAGGTGAGGAAATACGTCTAATTCATTCAGAAATTTTCTTCGGAGCTGATGGTTGTGTCTGCAGTGAGCTGCGAGTCACACACCCGTTCCTGTTCCTCTGACGCTCTCTGCTGTTGGATTTACGGCGCACTACAGAGGCTTTCTCCTTCCCTACACGGCAGTGCAGTTTGCCCTGGGCACTTTGTCAGTGCAAGAGCTTAAAAGAGTTGTAAAAGAGTGATATTTCTTATAAAAGAGTATTTTCCTCTATTAGAGCAATACACAGCGGCGTTGAATGTCCTTTTCAGAATGCGTCTTTTTAAAGATGCCTTTCCGCCACTGTGTAGTTCCTGGATGCGGTAGAGTGCTCTCCGCTTCAGACGGCCACAGGCGTTGTCTCGTGTGTCTGGATCTACCACTGCGCCACTTTCCACATGCCACCTAAAAACCCATGTGATGTATTCGCCACTCTTACCTCCCCTTCCAGGCAGGTGTGGTCTCCACAGTGTCTTTTCCCCCTGAAAGAATAGGAAACTAGGTAGGAACCCTTCCCTTGATGCGTGTAAGGGCCCGTTCCCAGGTTGGCAAGCATCGCCTTGTTCCCCTGTCTAGGGTAACAAGAAGGATTCCAACGACTTTTTTGGGGCATTGGGGAAGGGTACGTGCAGTCTGACACAGCTGGTTGCCTTTGCAAGTAAAATACCTTCCCGCTCCTGTGCCAGCGAACACGTACACGGCTCAGCGCATGCGTGATTTAAATTGGACCCCTACTGTCGCTTCTTCGACACAACGTCTAAGTAAGTGACAGACGGGGAACGTCTAGGTTACGTATGTAACCTCCATTCCCTGATGGAGGTAACGAGACGTTGTGTCCTCCCGGCCACGTCGCTGAGCTGAGCCACTGTTGTGGCCGGACCATTTCAGGCACATCAGAAAAATCCTGAATGAAATCGATGTATTTCTTCACCTTTATACCCGTATGTCCGGGGGTGGGGTATGCAAATACTGTCAGCCAACTTCTCATTGGCCTTTCATAGATCAGAGGCATATTCGTCGCTCAAGAGAGACCCCTAGTGTCGCTTCTTCGACATAACGTCTCGTTCCCTCCATCAGGGAACGGAGGTTACATACATAACCTAGACGTTTGTTACTCTTTTATTTGGACTCGTTACTTTCACAAATGCTACCCAGTCACTTGCATTGTATAAACCTACAGAGCTGAGAAATTCTTCTAAAAATCTTCATTTAAGTTCAACAAAAGAAAGAAAGTCATACACATCTGGGGTGGCATGAGAGTGAGTAAATAATGAGAATTGTAATTTTTGGGTGAACTATCCCTTTAAGGGCTCATGTCAGATCTGGATGAATTTGTCAATAAGAAGAGAGGTTTGGAAAAATTTCTAGTAATTATAACAGTGAAAACGTCCAAAGACATTTTATATAATGCTGAAATATAATGCCTTCTTTTGCTATTTCATAGCTTTTAAAGTCATGTGTGGATTCTTTTTCAGCATGTAAAAAGTTCTGTACAGCAGTACTGCCACTCTCTAAATGCAGTGTACACAACCTACATTGGCCACCAACTCCGGTCGTAGAACACTTGCTGTGTCTGAAACCGCCCCCTATCCACTACATAGTGCAATATTTCGAGTTTTCACTATTTTGTAGGAGTGTCTGAATTATGAGTGAGCCACTCGTTCCCTACTTTTGTTCACACATTCTTACCCACAATGCACTCTAATTTCAAGTGTACATTTCAAGTACACTCGATGATGGTTAATTTCCAACAATCCACCAATCCTGCACTGATGACTTGAGTGACAGTCTCATCACTCAAGTGGGAGCGTCTCATTGTGCACAGCTGTGATCTTCCGCTCTTGTAAAAGTCCCATTCAATAATCTCTCAATAAATTACACATTAATTCAAATTAAACTCAGTAATGTAACGACAGTAAAGCCACACATTGTAAAGGAGTAAAAAACAAAAATTGACTCGAGTGAGAGTAAAAAGTACCCACTTTTAAATCTACTCTAAAAGTAAAATTTTCCCCAAAATGTTACTCAAGTAAATGTAACGGAGTAAATGTAACGAGTTACTACCCACCTCTGCCATTCAGCTGCTTCGTTACACTTCAGAAATTCTCCTTTTGTGTTCCATGGACGGACGAAAGGAAGTCATACAGGTTTCAACAACATGAGTGTGAGTAAATGATTATAGAATTTTAATTTATGAGTGAACTAGCCCTTTAAAAAGTACTTCCAGGCATCAGCATCTCAATACTTTTGTACTAGATCCTATACTGAGGCTTGGAGCATGCGATAACTTGTTTAGAGCTACTAACACAGAGAAAGCTCCCATGGGATCCCACACACAAACACAGAACAACATAACAAGGCATAAAGAGAGGGAAATTAGGATAGGAAAGTAAAATTTTGGAGATGAGGGAATTGGGGAAAGAGAGGCAGAGAAAAAGTGGAATAGTTAGAAGAGGCAAATTAAGTTTTAATAGGGTTTCTCCAACTGTGATGCATCTGCAGGTTAGAGATGTGTGTGTTCCCACCACAACTTTACACAAACATAGAATGAGAGAATGTAGAAGAAAATAAAAATAGATTGAGCTAAAGAGAGGAAGGGGTGATAATTTATGAAAAGTACTTTAACGGCAGGACTGTCAAAACACCTGTAAGGAGAAACAGTGCAGGGAAATCTTTCATGCTAAATAATTCTGCTTTAAGACATTTATAAGCTTTTTTATTCCAGTGGTTCTCATCTGAATTTGATTAAGGAGTTAGATTTTCCTTTGGAAATTAAGTGGTGACCCAAAACAGTACTACAATTGTTTATTGTACGTAAGTAAACAAAAATGTCCAATCAAACATTGAAATGTATTATTGTTTTCATGAACTGAAATCCCAATATGTTACACTGTTAAAAATGTATTATTGGCTCTGTTACATCGAAACCACATTTGGAAAAACAGCAGATACATATTGGAGGATTCAATTTTTTTAAAACAATATCAAGCCCACATCCTTCCACACAGACTTTCCCACAGAAACTCTGAAAGCTGTGTCACAATCGCAGATCCCTTCTGTCCTGTACTAGTCCTCTTCAGCCCACTTGAGTAGAGTCAGAACTCAATTACCTTAGTGATTGAGCCTCTGGCTATGGTGCTCATGTTCTCAGAAGCCAAATTGTGCATTAACAGGTGTTCAGTATTTTATAGAGAGAAACACACAAACAATATGTTTTTATTTTATTTATGTATTTTTTGGCCAGTAAGTTTTTATAAGTTCCTGACTAGATGCTTAGGAAAAATACACTGCCCAGTAAAACTACAGGTAGATACTTAGGAAGAATAGATGCTGAGGAAATTAGTTCAGAATGGCATTTTACCATAGTACTATGTCAGACATATCTTAGTGTACCTTTATGTTCAGAAAAACATTTGCTATTCTTGAAATAGAATACCACCATACTACTCTTAATATATGTATGTATTTTATATACATACATGGTAAAAGTAGTTTGAGTATAAGTTCATAATAGCATACTACCATACTACTAGTAAGATTAGTAAGATAAGTATAGTAGTATGCTATTCCGAACTTAGACTATGTCTAGGAAAACTGGTGTTTTGTTCACAATTTAATGCTTGCACTTTATTTTACAGTATGTGCACTTTCAGTATACTTACAGTGTACTTCCCTAAGAAAGTATTGAGTAGTACTAGGTAACTAAATATGGATTAAGGTTAGATTAAGGGTTAGGTTTAGGTTTAGGGTTAGTACCTAGTAATTACTTTGGTTGATGTAATTATATAGCATATAAATGTAGAACAGTACTGTAAAATAAAGTGCTACATATTTAATACAAGCCTACTAACTGAATACTATGAAGTATACTGTCTAGAATTGTTTAAATAGTAAGTGAAACTGTACATATTATATGAACGTTTTTAACGTTAGTATTTTACATTGTTGTCACATGACTTAATCAAGTTTCATGTGAGAAATATACAGTTATCATCTCTGATTTAAATATAATTTTTTTTTTATTCAGTTTTATGACAAAAATGCCTTAACATTTGGTAGTCTAATCAAATAATGAGTTAAAGAAAGATGTTTAAGGTCATAAATGTAAATCAAACAGAAAAACGAAGTCGAGAAAATTGCTTTTTGGGACACAGTATTTAGTTTGGGCTTGGTTGTATTTAGCACATTAAAACAAATGTAGTAATATTCTGAGTATTCTATACAGACTTTATACTGCAGTAATAGTTAGAGTAGTATGTTAGTATGCTGTTCTGAACATTGCATGGATGCCCAGCAAAACTAGAGCTCAGGAAAAACTAAAATTAGATATTAAAGGAATGTTCTGGGCTCAATATGTTACATTTTACAAAAAGTTACAATAAGTTTTGTTGTATCAACAGTATCTGTTACATGTTATGTATTACTACAGACCTCAGGTTGTAAAAAAAAAGAACACAAATCATGTTTACAGTTATGCACTCTAAGCATTCCTAGAAAGAAAGAAAGAAAGAAAGAAAGAAAGAAAGAAAGAAAGAAAGAAAGGCGTGTAATTTGTCTCTTTCTGAAACTCCAAGCTGGATTTCACTGTGATGTGTAGGGAAATGTGACCCAAATGACCCTGTGGAGCTACAGTAATGATGAATAATAAATGAATGTAATTTTATCAAACAATGACAGCACACACAGAGCTTCTCTTTCTCCCTTTCTCTCTCTGTATGTCTGAATGTCCATTTACACTGGTCCCTATAGACTGCATCAAGCTCAATATCACAGCAGTGCCAAGCAGGTGTGTTTTTAATGCAAGCACAAACACGCACACACACACACGCACACACACACACACACACACACACACACACACACACACACACACACACACTCACAAAGACAAACCGACTTTTACCTCTTTCATCTCACTTGCTGCCCTGGGTAATGCAGAGGTAAGGCCTATTAATCCCTTTATGCAAATAAAGGTGATAAACTCTTCAGTTTTCCATGCATACAATTCCCAGCCTCCCCTCACCCTGCTATTCAATTAACACAAGGCTGGGGGGATCCATGGGGGTAGTGCCAATGTCTTACAGTGGAAAACACCGGCCATGACAGATTAGTACATTCCCCCCAGCACACACAAACACACAGTACCAACCATTTTTTCTTGCTCCCAAAGACTTTGGACCACACATATGCAAACATGCATACACATATACATATGAAAATAGGTCGGTGACAAATAAGGATGTCTAAGACTAAATCTACTGTAAAATGCAATTGGCAAGTTCTTATAAATATACATCAGTGTAATTATTTGACTGTAATCCTGTAATGTGCACACTTCACTGGATCTTTCATGTGGTTTGTGACTTTAGCGAGCCTCAGATAGAGAAATACAGAGTAATAGAGAGAGAGAGAGAGAGAGAGAGAGAATAAGGCTTCTACTGAAGGAATGTAGTGTCTATTTCTCTTCTCTTTCTCTCTTGGCAAAACTCTTGCAGAGCCCCAGATGGTCGTCACGGTGATTCACACTGTCATGCTGTCTGTTGCCGGGCAGCACTGTAGAGTCTAAGGACATAGTGGTGTTGGTATGTGTCTGTGTGTGTATGTGCATGTGAAGTCTGTCACATAATTGTTGTACTTTAAAATGCTTATGAGTGTACAAGTGTAGTATTCCTTTAATAAAGTGTTTTCATATATTTAAGGACATTATGACTATATTTATATGTGTATACATAACATATTTAATATTAAAGAATTTTAATTCAGATTCAGTTTTTCTTGGATAAATATTTATTTGTTAATTATTGTTTGTAACTCTAGAGGATGTGAAATGGCTGAAAAGTGTAATGTTCTCTCAGCACTTTGTGACAGTTTGAGGTGAGTATGAAAGTCCAGAGTGTGGTGTCTAATACCCATGAGAATGTTGAGGTGAGTTAAAGGAGTTGTGTTGGGGTTGTTGAAGTGTTTTTGTGGCAGGGTAAATGATGGTATATTATTGTAAATGTTGCTTATATGTTGGTAAATATTGTGTATGGGTGGAGGTTTTGAGGTGTCGGAAAATATGTATTTATTTATTTTTGTAGGTGTTTGTATGCAGGGATGATAAAAGCTGTATGTGAGTGTTGTGAGGTGATTGCTTGTTGGGTATATGTTGGTAATATGTGAGTACTTTGAACAGTATGTGTCCTAGCATTTGTCCCGCTTCTTGATAGTCTGCATATATATTTCATTTTGCGCAAGTTTTACACCGGATGTCCTTCCTGACACAGCTCTCAGTGGCTGAGGGACTCTCACTCACACACATACAGGGCAATTTAGAGTCTCCAATTCACTTAACTTGCATGTTTTTGGACTTGTGGGGGAAACCGGAGCAACCAGAGGAAACCCACGCAAAAACGGGGAGAACATGCAAACTCCACACAGAAAGGCCCTAGTTGAGCGGGACTCAAATCCAGGACTTTCTTGCTGTGAGGTGACAGTGCTAAGCAAATGTTTACTGTCCCCAAGTATTATGAGGTGTTTGGATCTGTGTGAGTATTTTAAGATGTTTGTGTGTTTGGTAAATGTTGACTACATTATGTCTGAGTATTTGAAGGTGTCTATGTGTTTGGTTAATGTTGAATGTTTGAGAGTATTTGAAGTGGTTTGTGTGTTTTGTAAATTGACTGTGTACGTATTTGAAGGTGTTTTTGTGTTTGGTAAATGTTGAATATGTGAGAGTATATGAAGGTGTTTGGTAAATGTTGACCGTGTGTGTTCTGCAAATGATGACTGTGCGTGAGTATTTGAAGGTGTTTGTGTGTTCTGTAAATGTTGATCTGGGGGGATGCAGCGTGAAGCATTTACATATTTCCATTGATCATGGTATAAATAATGTGTGTGGGGTTGTACTTGCTTGATTTGAATATTGGGGAGGGTTACATCCCCCCATCCCCCCTGGAATCTACGCCCCCGTGTGTGAGTATTTGAAGCTGTTTATGGGTTTGGTTAATATTGATTGTGTGTGAATATTTGAAGGTTTTTGTGTGTTCTGTAAATATTGATAGTGTGTGAGCATATTAAGATGTTTATATGATGGGAAAATGTTGGTTGTGTAGGTATCTTGAGGTGTTTAAATGTTGGGTAAATGTTGGCTGTGAGTATTTTGTGGCGTTTGTGTGTTGGGTAAAAGTTGGCTCTATATGAGTATTTGATGCATGCTGGGGGAGTAAATAGTGTTTGTTAGGTAATTCTGAATTCTGTGCATGGGTATTTTATGGACTTGAATCGATCGACAATATAAGTTTTGGGTTTTTTACTGGTTTTTATGTGTTGGGTAAATGCTCACTGTGTGTTTTATAGGTGTGTGTTGGCAAATGATGTCTGTGTGGGTATTCTATAAGGTGTTTGTGTGCTGCATCTATGGAGACTGTATGTGTGTATTTTAAGGTGCTTGTGTGATGGCTAATGTTAGCAGTGTGGGTGGTACTTTTGAATGGTTTTGCTGGGTGGCTAGTGTCATTGTTGGGTTTATTGAAGGGTTTTGTACTTGGGAAAGACAGATATTGTATACGGATTTCAGAGGGGTTTTTCAAGGGATTAGGTCTTGAGGGATTGGTGTAATGGGAAGATGTAAGTAAGTGTGGAGTTTTGGGGCATTGTGTGTTGCATAAATGGGTGCAGCATGTGGGGTATGATGGGATTGCGTGTGGTACTGTGAGGCCTATAGCCTGGTGTGAGACTTGCACTATCAAGCAAAGGCTGGAACCATGCCAAGTTATGACATCATCTCCTGCTCCACACTGCTCGGGGCCGCACACTCTGGAGCGATAAATCCTCTCAAGGCACTGGGCCCTGCACAGGCATGCAGGAGAATACAACCATTGTCTATCACACTCACAACCACAGCTGCTGGATTCATAACACTCTTGCCCCCTTCCAAACCCACCCGAGGACAGAGCAAGTCTGTATTCTTACCAAACACAACTGTAATTTTGGAGGATTGTTAGTTTATGTTTGGCTGAGGTTAGGGAAGTTAATTTAATGACATTAACAGAACTAGAGGGGTAGTTGGGACAGCAGTGCTAGAGAATCCATTCACTGCTGTATGCGTAGCTCAAATGAATGAGGATGTGACAAGAGTCTCTCGATGTGGTGTTCTCTAATAGACTATAACTAGATTATTACATTTTCTAAATAAAATAGAAGTGCCTTGCTGAAAATAAAACTGCTTAAACCAGCCAAAGGGTTTGCTGGTCTTAAAAGTTAAGATGGTTTAGCTATTTTTATTTATTATTTTTTATTATTATTTATAATTTATTTACATTTTTTTGCCTGACCTAGCTGGTGTTTTGCTAGTCAGCCTGCCTGACCAGCTGAAAAGTGCCCCAAAGCCCTCTAAAACTAGCAAAACAGACCAGTCTAACCAGCTGAGAGACTAGCTAAACACTTTAAGACCAATGCTAAATTCACCACCATTATTCTAGGGTGTTCATTCAGGATGTTTTCTTGGTGGTTGTCAAAAATAGCCCAGCTCCTTAAAACTGAGGGTGAGTAAATTATAACAGAACTTTCACTTTTGGTTGAACTATCCCTTTAAGGTACAACTCAATTGATGTGTGGTCATAGGTGTGCATATATGAGCTATTTTACAATGTCTTTGGACATGGCTCATTCAGTCAAAATTCAGAGTCAAAACTATGGATTAAAAACCACCAGTTGATTCCCATCTTAATGATGTTACTGTAAAGCATATATAGCATACATAATAACCTATCTTCTACAAGCCACACGATTTGAGGCATGACCACTGATCTATATATAGATCAGTGGGCATGACACATTTCCATAGTACAATCAGGGAGCAAGTTACTTGCCAAAGTTTAATATGGAGAGTTAGAAGTTTGTTCGGATTCCTCACCCTAAATATGTTCAATAGTAATACTGGTGCTTGCCTTCTAATGACAGTATGATGGTAATATTCTGCATCCTTTTAACAAGGCCATACTTTTTATATAGTAAAAAAATTCTAGGGTTAGCGTGTCTGTGAGAACTTAACGATTGGCATATTATGGCAAATTCACCGCAATGTTGTTAGGAGTTTTAATGATTTGAACAGTTAACTTCATATGCGTAATGCCTCTCTGGTCAAATATGTGTCCATGTGCAAATGTGTGTGTTTTTTACATTAACACATCATCAGTTGCCATGGCGATTGTGCAAACAGTTCCCTCAACCCAAAAATTCCAACATAGTACTGTTAGCATAAAGTAGAGGAAAAGGGTAGACCTTTATTCACATCCGTTTGTTGGCAAGCACACTGTCTCTCCCTCGGGCAGCCTAGAAATTCTGTTACTGCTGAGTGTATAGTTAATGTGTATACTCTAAATATGAACCAAATTATTCTAAACTACAAACAAGAAACTGATGATACAGGCCAAGGAATTGGAGTCAATTAAAAATGTCACATATTTTATCCTTGTTCATTTACATTGTACAATATGGTAGAACAAGATAAATCATGTCTTAGCCGGTGAAAACAACAAAGGCAAAAGAAACATGTTCATACAGCACAGGTAATTTTTCAGAACTACTGTATTATATATATATATAGAGAGAGAGAGAGAGAGAGAGAGAGAGAGAGAGAGCGAGCGAGCATGTGTGTATTATTTGTGTGTGTTCTACAACAAATCATGCAGCCGTGGGGAGACTGTCTGGTATAGATTACTCTGGACTGTCTCCAAGCTAGTGCCAGGCCTTGGAAAGCGCTCCCTGATCAAGAGAGGACTCTTTGTGCTAAATTGACAAACTGCAGAGTCAAGACAACATGTGCAGAAAAGGAGAGAGGAAGAGATGACTGTAACAGCAAGATCATTGCTACCCATTCTGCTGCCAACATGCCACTACTTGTAAACACCCATTTTTTACAGGATTCACATTTTTAACAGGATTCACTTTAAAAAAGACCTACAAGTATTGTCCATATAAAGTTATAAAATACAAATATAAAGTTGTCCATGTGACATGCAGATCATATTCCAAGTCTTCTGAAGACATATGATAGGTCTTGGTGAGAAACAACATAAAACTGAGGGTGAGTAAATTATAACAGAACTTTCACTTTTGGTTGAACTATCCCTTTAAGGTACAACTCAGTTGATGTGTGGTCATAGGTGTGCATATATGAGCTATTTTACTATGTCTTTGGACATGGCTCATTCAGTCAAAATTCAGAGTCAAAACTATGGATCAAAAATCACCAGTTGATTCACATCTTAATGATGAAAAACAAACCCCAATGCTCTGAATTAATTCTCCTTCTGAATTAACTTAAGAAATGTTACTCCCTTAGCTCATTTAAACTTGACATCTCTGGTACTGTTCATGTAAAATACTGAACTCTAATATGTTTAACCACTGCCAGATCTAAGTAATGTCCTCTGAGCATTTAGCCAACTGATGTGATATATTACTGAAATTTCAATTTCAAGCATATGCCAGTATGGTGATGGGGTGTGGCTGAGCAATGTCAGTGAGTGTGGTAAGGTTTGACACCTGTGGGAAATCACCTCTAACAGCTGTTTTGTGTTTGCAGTGAGAGTGCAGAGGGATTTAAAAGGGCAATCCAGACCACCGGAGGAGAGAGAGAAAGAGACGCATGCAGCAGAATCATGTGTGCCTTTCATGTTGCTGAAAAGCATATATTTGTGAGTCAAATAAATTTACGTTGGATTGTTTGCCCAGCTCTCACTTCCTCTTTCATGAAATGAGTCACAAACCTGTCACAGATGTTTCGAAACCCGGGAATCGAAGGAGGTAGTCAAGATCCTCCCCAGCATCCACCAAGCCCAACATCAGGCCCTGCTTGAGTTACGCATAGAACAGGAGCAGCATAAAGGGGTCTTCAGCGCAACCCAGACCCACTCATGGCCAGGCCGCATGTCACATTGTTCAAGATGGAACTTCAGGACAACCCAGAGGCTTTCATTGTGCACTCTGAGCAAGTTGCCGAAGCATGGAAATGGCGGAGCACCCAGTGGGCGGTCAGTCTACTGCTGCTGTTGACTGGGGAAACCCAACTCACGGCCCATCAGTGCCATCCGGCGTTGGGGGAGCACAGCCGTCTGTTCACCTTCTCCCGATTGCTTCGTGATGCCTGCCAAGGGTGGATGCTGGCTGAAGATCGTGATGCCGAGGAGCTGCTCAATCTGGTGGTATTGGAGCAATTCATCACCTGGCTATGGGATGGGACAGCGGAGTGCGTCCAGTGCCACCAACTGGCGTTGCTGGAGCTAGAGACCATATGATGGCATATCCAGGGCCCGGAGAGCGCTCTCGCTCGCGCTTTCTCTCTCTCTCGCTCTCATCCCTGTTCCCCAGAAACAGTGAATTCCTGAACCAAAACCTGTTGCCTGGTCCCATGGACCATTCATCCTGCTGGCTTCCCCTAATCGATGCCCCACAATGGAGGTGGAGACATCCACCCCCGATTGAGCAGGAGTGTACCAGATACCTGTGAGTATAAAGGGGATGCATATAAAGCCTTGGTGGATTCAGGTTGAAATCAAACCTCCATTCACCAAAGCTTGATTCAATCAGAGACTTTTGATACAAGCCAGCAGGTGAAGGTAAGGTGTGTGCATGGGGATATTCATGTTTACCCATTAGTGATGGTTATTCAATTTCAGGGACAAAAGTATAGTGTCAAGGCTGCAGTTAGTCACCGCCTCACCAATCCATTAATATTGGGTACGAATTGGCTGGCATTTACCAAATTTTTTAGGGAAATTTGTGTTGATGGGTCATGTAAAAAAGTGTCTCAGTGTGTGGCTTGCGATTCACTGGCTGGGGAGGCGGAGCCGGGCTCAGCTCCTTGTCAGGATGGTGTAAGGGAGGGGAAAGTCTTTGATTCCCCAGTCTTTAGGGGATTCCCTGCAGAGGATTTCCCTCTGGAGCAGACTTGAGATGAGACCCTTAGGCTTGACTTTGATCAAGTGAAAGTGATTGATGGTCAACACCTCCGGCAATACATTGCACTCGCATATCCGTATTTTTCAATAACCAAGGATTGGTTCTATCGAATGATCCAGGACTTTCAGACAAAGGAAGATACAACCCAACTGTTAGTACCAAAGAGCCGTCAGGAAATGTTGTTCCAGACAGCTCATTATAATCTGATGGCAGGTCACTTAGGGCAGTAAAAATCACTGAACCATCAAATGGCCCGATTCTATTTGCCGGGCATTCACAGGGATGTTCGCAGGTGGTGTGTGGCCGCTGGTCACCCCAAGAGTGACATTGCGCCTGCTTGTTTTGATCGAGGTCCTCATCGAAAGAATTGGTATGGACCTTGTCAGTCCATTAGAGCAGACTGCATGAGGGCATCTCTTTGTGTTGGTTCTGGTGGACTACGCAATGCAATATCCGGAAGCAGTGCCTCTACGAAACATCTCAGCATGTAGTGTTGCGGAGGCACTCTTAAGAATAATCTCCCGAGTGTGAATTATGATTATGAAAGATGTCACGCACTAGGCGAACTGTATGAATTATTGGGGATTAAATCGATTCAGACCAGTGTTTATCACTCCCAAATGGATGGCTTGGTCAAACAATTTAATCAGACACTAAAAAACATGATTCGTAAGTTTGTGCATAAAGACGCTCAAAACTGGGACAAGTGGCTTGAGTCATTATTATTTGCAGTTTGAAAGGTACTCCAAGGGGGTCTCCCCATTTGAATTATTGTATGGGTGTAAACCACACGGTATGCTTGAGATCCTAAAGGAAAATTGGAAGGAGGGACCTTCAAACAGCAAAATTCTAAATTCAATAACTTTTTGTCCTGAGAGCAAACCTCTACACACTGGGGCAATTAACACAGGAGAATTTGTGCAAGAACGTCAAAGCCAGCTGTATAATGGGGTGCTCTGCTATGGGAATTTTCACTGGGAGATAAAGTTTTACTCCCCACATCAAGCTATAAATTACTTGCAAAGTGGCAAGGACCCTTTGAGGTCACACGGCGAGTCAGGGAAATTGATTATGAGGTTAAGCAAAGGGATAGAGGCAGAGCACGTCAGATTTACCACCTTAATCTCCTAAACCATGGAGAGAGGCAGTTCCCATGACTTTGGCGATAGTGGTTCCGGAGAGGGAGGAGCTTGGAACGGAGGTGACCTTAAAAGCCATTTACTCTGATCTTTTGCGGAAACCACCTCTCACTGTCACAAGTCATGGAGGTTGCCAGGTTGCAAGAAGAATTCTAATTGGATGGGTGGAAGTACGGTATCTGGGCTTTAACTTGGGTCATGGACAGGTGCAGTCCCAAATTGATAAAAGACCGCAGAGATTGCAGCCTGACCGAGACCCAAGACCAAAAGGAGGCGAGACAGTTCCTGGGACTGGCTGGCAATTATTATAGGTTGGTGCATAATTATTTGACCGTCACCAGCCTGCTGACTGATCTGACTAAAAAGTGGGCACCATATTTGGTCCAAGGGACTGAGTCGTGTCAGCAGGCATTTGCGCAAGTGAAAGCTGCACTTTGCGGCGAGCCGTTATTACACTACCACAAATCATCGTCCCCATACCAAAGAAGTCTTCAGTGTCCTGCCTCAATGACTACTGTCCCGTCGCACGCACACCCATCATCATGAAGTGCTTCGAGAGGCTCGTCATGAGGCACATTAAGACCCAGCTGCCCCCCTCACTAGACCCACTGCAGTTTGCGTATCGTCCAAACAGACGACGTCATCGCCACCACCCTCCATCTGGCCCCCACCCACCTAGATAAAAAGGACTCATACGTTTGAATGCTGTTCATAGCATTCAACACAATAATTCCTCAGCACCTGATTGGAAAGCTGAACCTGCTGGGCCTGGACACCTCCCACTGCAACTGGATCCTGGACTTCCTGACTGGGAGACCTCAGCCAGTCCATTTCGGGAACAGCATCTCCACCACCACCACCACCACACTGAGCACTGGGGCCCCCCAGGGCTGTGTGCTCAGTCCACTGCTGTTCACTCTGCTGACTCATGACTGTGCAGCAATGCACAGCTCAAACCACATCAATAAGTTCGCCAATGACACGACTGAGGTGGGTCTTATCAGCAAGAACGACAAGTCAGCATACAGAGAGGAGGTGCAGCGGCTAATGGACTGGTGTAGAGCCAACAACCTGTCTCTGAATGTCGACAAAACAAAAGAGATGGTTGTTGACTTTAGGAGAGCACAGAGTGACCGCTCTCCACTGAACATTGAAGGCTCCTCTGTGGAGATTGTCAAGAGCACCAAATTCCTTTGTGTTCACCTGTTGGAGAACCTCACCTGGTCCCTCAACACCAGCTCTATTACCAAGAAAGCCCAGCAGCGTCTCTACTTTCTTCGAAGGCTGAGGAAAGCACATCTCCCACCCCCCATCCTCACTACGTTCTATAGAGGGACTATTGAGAGCATCCTGAGCAGCTGCTTCACTGCCTGGTTTTTGACTTGCACCATTTCGGACCTGGACTTAAGCCCTGCAGAGGATAGTGAGGACAGCTGAGAAGATCATCGGGGTCTCTCTTCCCTCCATCAAAGACATTTACAAAAAACACACAAACTTTTCACCCTCCTGCCTTCTGGCAAGAGGTACTGAAGCATTCGGTATTTTGTGTAACAGCCTCTTCTCCCAAGCCATCAGACTCCTCAATACTCAGAGACTGGACTGACACACACACACACACACACACACACACACACACACACACACACGTGTCCTGAGTTGCACTTTAATTATTGTCACTTTATACCTGGCTGCTACCTCAATAACTGCTATGTGCATAGAACACTATCTCATAGCATGTTATGTTTACATTTGGCATTTTTAGAAACTGTCATCTTTTTGCACTGCTGTGTACTGGTCGGCGCTGCACTGTCTCTCACTGTGCCTATTGTCCTGTTAATTTTTTGTAATTTGTTGTACTGTCCTGTACTTTGCACATGTTTGTACGTGCACTTTATATAGGTATGTTATTTAGTCTGTGTAGACTCATGTGGTTCTGTGCTTGTCCGATGTTGTTTTATGTAGCACCATGGTCCTGGAGGAACTTTGTCTCGTTTCAATGTGTACTGTACTAACTGTATATTGTTGAACGACAATAAAAAACACTTGACTTGACACGCTCCTGACTTCTTTCTCCCTTTTGTCTTTCAGACCGATGCATCAGACAGGGGTTTGTGGCCCTAGTGGTTAGTGGCCCTGTATTACATCAGTCAGAAACTTAAATGCACCACTGACTTAAATTCAGTACTTCAAGCCTTACGACACATCATTTACATTACAAGCACTTTAAATGTAATCGTATTGGATCTCTAAAACATAACCACATAACAGTCAAGGCTGTTGTTTGCAAAGCTTACTGCTGGATGTAATTGCATGTGATTTTAAAATGTAATACTGAGGCATTAATGCAGAGAAAACCAGGTGGAGAGATGACTCAATCAATAATGATCTAAACACAGTAAATACTTGAGTTTGATAAAAAATTTCAGCTATAACCCAAGTCTTGGATGGAGAAAAAATGAGAGGGAGACAGTTAGGGCACAGTCCTAGTCTGTTTCACAGTGTGAATTTCCCACCCCAAGGGACAACAATGTAAATGGAGACATTAAGCAAAGAGGAAAGCCCAGTAATTTCATGGTATAAGAATTACAGCCTATTCTAGTTGTATAGTGTTATACTGATTAAACATACAGTATGATCAGCACTCTGTGTAACATACTTACAGCTGACTTTTTAATAGAGTAATATGACCATTAAACAGCTCTATTCAGGAGCACATTTTACTCATTGTAGGTTATAGCAAACACAAGCGGTATTAGATCTCACTCAGCCTGATTCTATAAATACAAATCAGGGCTGAACAGTGCAAACGTTTTGCTAGTGTTTGCAATAAACATTTCATTCACATTTTTTGCCCATTTGCATGTGTACGATAAGTGTCCATCTATGAGGATCATTGGTTTGTACAATGAGTCTAACGTCTGCTTTGCTATTACCAAATCTCGAGCACTCAAACTTTTTTGGGTTGAGGTGTTTTTGTTCACTAGCACCTGTAAGTACCAGTAAAGCCCTGCAAATGCACAATTTACAAAGGAAAGGTACTGCAGGTAATTAAGTTCAGTTTCAAAAATGGAGCCCATTCTCCAATCATGAACCTTAACCGAAACCAGATATTTACATTTATTAATTTGATTTTAAAGGGATAGTTCAACCAAAAATTTAAATGTTCTCATCTTTTACTCACTCTCATGCATCCCAGATGTGTATGACTTACTTTCTTATGAGTATGGCATAAATACACCTATAGTGATTACACAATCATATATACTGCAGCTTGTGCCACCCCCACTTTAATGACCCACAAACATTCATGAATCATCATGCATAATTCTGATATCTGCTCAGGCACTCCCAGAAACTGTTTCATATTAACAATGGCATGTTGCTCACTAACTGTATTGTTGAAGGTCCATCTGCAAATACTTGCAGCCCTTGCACCACTGTTTATTCTGCAACCGCTAAGCTAAACCCGCTTTATTACTCCCCCATGACACCTCCAGAGACTTGGTGTGCCCACAATACCATCTGCATGGGAATCCACTTGCCTGTGATCCTAGCATGGTTATGCAGAAAACAGGAGTCCATCCAATTCCTAAATGAACAAGAGTGTCTTTTCAAAGATAAATACAGATGCTGCTATGGGCTTTTAACAGTGCGACAGCCGCTAAGGGGCTGATGGGTCCAACCTGGGCTCTCAAAATTGGCACACGGCCATTTTGAAGAGCTATTCATTCCTCATTTCTGTGAATATCATCCAGATGTATTGTTTGCGGCCTCCCTCAGACAGATCACTCCATGTGTGCCTTCTGCAGCTGGAGAGAATATTTCAGGAGTGCAGGAGAACAAATGCAAGAGGGAGAGACTAGAGAAAAAGCAAACACAAACAAAGAAGGAGAGGAATACCCACCCCACCCCCCCACCCCCCCGGACCCACAGTCTATTCACTGCATATACAATATGATGGGTAGCTCTGAAAGTCTGCTTCTCTGTCTCACTAGGGACCCTCAGGGGAGACTATCCTCTCTTTTCTTCTCCATCTCTTCCAGGCTTAAGTCAGGCAATGAGGAGAAGGAGAGAAAGACAGGAGGCACTGGCTCTGAGAAAGGAGAGGCCCGCTGTAAACAGAATATGTAGATTCTTTTCAAGGCCTCTGAATAAGTGAACTTCTCCAAAGGCATCTAGATAGCATGGGGTGCTTGAACTGTAGTTAAAAGTTTCAGACATGGTTGCTGCAATAATGTGATGAAACTAGATCTTTCTTATTTATGTGTGTGAGAAACAAGCAAAAGAGGCATTTGGAAGTATTTTCTTGATAAATCTGTTTACGTTTGATTGAATATCTGCCCAGAGGGATTTTTGTTGCTCAGTTGTTTGTTGCTCTTTCAAAGCTTAATGCAGTTCTAAGTTTGGCCATTTTCAATTCAAGTATCAACTTTATCTGAGATGGTTCTCCTAAAATTTAAACAGAAATACATGAGACAATAGTTGACATAAAGAGAATAGAGCTATAAAATGAATTTGGATAGTACAGTACAATTTGCTAAGAAAATATTTAATTCATATAAATTCATATAAAGCTGTTACAGACATAACTGAGCACAGTGTGAGACATTTTATATCTCATCTGAAATTCTAGAGGAGACAAATGTGAGACCAATTGATCTCACTGTGAATTCAGAAACAGTAGGTTGACTTTTCTTAATCAAATCTCGGTCTGTGTTTACCAAATTTTGAAGAACAACCCCCCAACTTATGGGCACGTGAGCTCCAGTTTCTGTGTGAAATGACCACAGAGGGGTGGCAAAAGAGAATTTTAAAGCAAGTTGTTTTTAGCTGTAAATTATATAATGCAGTGAAGAGAAATGCATATTTACTTAACTCTACCCCCAAACCCCAACCCTAAACCTAACCATCAGTAAAGTAAAAATGTAATCTTTGAGGGAAAAATGGAACCTCTGAATCATTCTCATCACTGATTATGAGACATGGTTTCCTTTTTCCTGGTTTCAATGCAGGATGATAACTTGGGTCTACTATGCTGCTAGGTAAACGCACATAAACTCATGCAAAAATGTCTGATTTTTGAGATGGCACTTGTCAGGAACTCGGCAGAATGGGGCCGATGTCATGGTACTGGAACATTCAGTTGTAGCATATATGCCTTCTTCCCGTGTAACACAATATACATTTACATGAAAAGTAGAATGACTCAAGATATCATGAAAATGAAACCAGTGGAGTTTTTTCCTACCCCACTGGCAAATTGGCAAAGCATAAACCTTGCTAAATTTTGTTCGATTTCTCAGAAACAAGACATAATATCTTATGTAATTTTGCCTCTCAAGTACATATGACATGTTTTAAGAATATTTCAATATTTTTTTGCAGTGTATGGTGAGACCTATTGTGTTACTGCATTTCAGCTGGTAGAGTTTGGTGCTAGCAACGCAAGGTTTTGGGTTTGATTCCCAGGGAATGCATGAACTGATACAAATGTTTACCTTTAATACATTGTAAGTCACTTTGGATAAATGTGTCTGCCAGATGTGTAACTGTAAAGGGCATATAGAGTGGACAAAATCTGTTTTGCCCATCTGGGGTGTATGAACAGTCCCTGTTGAATCCATATGACACCTGATGTGATGCCTCAGAATCACTCAGTGTCAAAGCACAGTTACACCAGAGGACCTCAGTAAAAAACCTGTTCCCTGCAGAAACTTGATATTTATCAAACACTGCATTTATGGACAGGCGAAAGAAACTTTTCCTCCACACAATTTAACTGCTCTCTAGACTCTACACCTGCCATCCATATACACTCACACACAGCATAGTTCCTGCTACTTGTCAACAGTTGAGAAAATCCCCTGAGAAGATTACATAGCTGTCTATCTTGCTATATATAATACACACACACGCATACAAAACCTCTCACACACAGTGTCTCTGGAAAGTGTTAAACCCTGATAGAATCCCATATGTTTAAAATGTTTGGCTTTAGATTGAACTTTAACCATTACATCACATTTGAAATATGTCAGCGGAGACACAGTGAGTGCACTCATAGTGAGGGGAATTCACTAAGAATGAACTGCTCCAGCTAATAGTGTTTTTTATTATCATGCTGTCTGCATTGTTTTAGCACCCGATTCACAGAAGGAATTATGCAAATCAGCTAACAACACAAATACACCCAAACATTTAGTGCTGCATGCAATTTGCATGGTGCAATTCACAATCTAGCAGGTTGGTTCTGAGTGCTAAGTTGTGGAGGATGCAGCAGACTACAATTAACACTCTCTTTATAATTTGGAGAACATTTAATGAATTACTGCTACCATGATCAATAGAAAATGTCCCTTTTTAATAAAATTCCATTTATATGAGCAGAAAAAGGGCGCTTTCACATGGTTCTGATTGAAAAGATGGATATGAGATTTTAGGATCAGAAGATGTTGTGCACACTGTGTATTTTTTAAGTAAGTTTAGAGCAGCAGAAGCTGTTAACCTTGTGTTAACATTGACATGTTAATACCTAGATTTATGCTAAGCTAAAATGCTATTTCTAGCCCTTTTACATGCAAATGTTATCAGGCATGTTTATATTTTCTATTAAGAAAATACACATTAGATTATTATTTTTTTCTAGAAAGATATTTAAAATTAGGTCAAAGTGAATTTTGATTTTCCTTACTGGCAGATTTTTTCCCACTTGTTATTAACTTATTTAAAGTAAAAACAAGTGAAAAATCTGCCAGAGCTGAACATGTAATCCAATGTTTGTAGATTACTGCAACGAGGCTGATGCACAAGCAGTAGAAGGATCCATTAGCTGGAGGTTTGACATTATTCAAAACACAGGGGTAATCCAAAACAGTAGTCATAATAGGCATAGATCAGAACATAGGTAAAAATCCAGGGTGTGAGGAAACCACAAAGAAAAGTCAGGCTGGGCTCAACAATCACAAGGGCTGTCCGAATTATGCAAACAAAACCAAGAAACGTGAGGCAGAGTACAGAACTTGAGTCAAACAGGCAAGGATCGAAACCAGGAAACTATTAGAATCAGAATTGCAAACTAGAATGCAAGACTTCACAAACATCAAACAATGATGCTCTATTTATATGGTGAAAACAGGAAGTGAATTGCTAGATCTCAGTACTCAGGTGAGTGCTCCCTCAAGTGGTGAGGAGGAAGAGTTATGGGCCTTGGGATGGATGATCAGGGTGTTCTCTATGAAAGTCTTGTATCAAGGAAGGGTCCAATATGTCCTCTGATGGTATCCAAGATATTTCTTCCAGGCCATACCCCTCCCAGTCCACCAAATAGAAAATCCTCTGGGCCAGCTGACGCGAGTTCAAGATGTCCTTGACAATATATGCTGGACTTCCATCAATCTCTAACAGAGGTGGAGGTTCTTGGGGGTTTGTCTCGGGTGTGATGGAGGGTTGAGCCAGTTTCAACAGTGACACATGAACAGGAGAGATCTTGTAAGCAGCTGGTAACTATAGATGATAAGTAACTGGAATAATTTGGAGGATTTTAAAACTGCCAATACACCTTGGGCTCAATTTCTGCCATGATAGCTGCAGACGAAGGTCTCTGGTAGACAGTCACACTAGTTGGCCCACCAGGTATGCTGGATGAGGTCTCCTGCGTCGGTTGGCTTGCAGATGCTGCCTGTTGACGCACATGGGCGGCATTCCATGTCTCTTCACTCCTCCTGGTCCAGTTATCCACTTCCGGGACATCAGAGGATTCCCCAGACCATGGGAACAGTGGTGGTTGATATCCTCGTACAGACTGAAATGGCATGAGGCCAGTGGAGGAGGGGGTTAAGGTGTTCTGAGCATACTCTTCCCAGGGCAGAAACCAACTCCATTGGTCTTTGTTTTGGCAGAATAGAAACCTTCCAGTCTCTGGAGATGTTCTACCTGGCCATTGGATTGGTGATGGCATCCTGAGGAGAGACTAACATTCACATTGAGTTGTTTTCAGAATGCTTTCCATAACCTTGAAGTGAACTGGGACCCCTGATCAGACACCATGTCCTCTGGAAGACCATAAATTCTGAAGACTTGGTTAATCAATACTTCAGCAGTATCCATTGCTGTGGGAAGTCCCTTCAAAGGGACCAGACGACAAGCCTTTTAGAATCTGTCAATAATTACCATGATTGTAGTGTGGTTGTCTGAACGAGGAAGGTCAGTTATAAAGTATGGTGATGTGGGACCATGGGTGTTTTGGTAGAGGTAAGGACTCCAGGAGTCTGGCAGGCAGCTGCCATGGGGTTCTGGCCTGAGCTCATCCAGCACAATCCTTGACATAGTTCATTATATCTTGGTTAATGGTAAGCCACCAAAATCAGTTCTTAATGATGGAAGTAGTCTGATGGATGCCTGGATGACCCAAACTGAGTTGAGTATATACAGATTAACTTGAGGACATTCTGCTGTTAGTGGGTCAGGCTGAGCTCAGTGAATTTCTTCTATTATCTCCCATCTTATGGGCGCCACAATCAAGGATGGGTGTAGGATGAGCTCAGGGGTTTGTTTATTGGAAACACTGTCAAAAATGTGTAATGACACAGTTCTTGCTGCCTGGGCAATAGGAAACAGTAAACTGAAAATATGTAAAGAAGAAGGCCCACCTTGCCTGTCTGGCCTGCTTTGACATCTTCCAAGTTTTTGTGGTCTGTAAGGATTTGGAATGGATGTTGAGCTCCTTCCAACCAATGTTTTTACTGCTTAAGTGCCTCTTTGATTGAGAGCAGTTCCTTGTTTCCCACATCATAATTTATCTCTGCAGGTGTGAGTTTTCTGAAAAAGAATGCACAAGGATTCAAATTTGTTGGATTTGCATGGTGTTGAGTTAGCACTGCTCAAGTCCCACTATCTGAGGCATGTACATCTACTACGAAAGGTAATTTGGGATCTGTATGTTTAAATATTCGAGCAAATTTTATAGCATATGACGAAAATTGTTCAGCCATTTCAGACCAGGCTAGCTTCTTAGGTTTGTCTTTTAACAAGGACGTCAGTGGTGCTACTACTGAGCTGAACCCACAAATAAAATGTCAATAAAAATGAGCAAATCCTAGGAACTTCTGCAATTCTTTGACTGTGGTAGGAGTTGTCCAGTTGTTCACAGGACCAACTTTAGACCCCTAAATTCATCATTAAACCCCTCTTATTCACCACATACCCTAGAAAGGTGATGAAACTAGCACTTTTCTGCCTTGATGTAGAGCTGATTTTCCAGCAACCATTGTAACGCCTGTCTCACGTGAGCCATATGTTCTGACTTAAAATGAGAGTAAATGAGGTTCCCCTTCTGTCGCTCACTTTGACGTTATGTCAAAGAAGCGACACTAGGGGTCTCTCTTGAGCACCTCTCTTGAGAAAAGGCCAATGAGAAATTGACAGATAGAATTTGCATGTCCCACCCCTGGACATACAGGTATGATGGGAGGGAAATGCGTCTGTCCATTCAGTATTTTTTATTTCGGAGCTGAGTGTTTGTGTGATCAGCGAGCTGCATTCACGAGACTGTTCACTTCATCTCTACAGAGCGTATGCTGAGCGTATGCTGTTGGATCTACAGCGCATATCAGTGGCTTTCTACTTCTCTGCGCAACAGTGCAGCTTTGCCCCTGGGCGCTTCGACAGCGCTTCTAAAAGAGATTATTTTCTCTAAAAGAGCAGTACACAGTACACACGTCTTTTAAAGATGTTTTTCCGCCCCTGTGTATTTCTTGGATGCCCCGCCCCGCTGTGAAGCCTTGCCAGGTACATCGAAGACGATCGTCCCCTTAGTGCCCCTCGCACGGAGCTTGGACGCATGGCTTTCACTTCCCAACCCATCGCGCTAGTTGGACAGGACCATCCGACTCGGCTAAATGATTAATTTCGCCAGGCCCCCGCCCCTTTTGGCAGTGTCTGTTTTACCTCGGTGGACGGCGAAGACACCGACCCTTTCTATGGTTCGCATTCGACGGCCAGGCATATCAGTACCCGGTCCTCCCCTTCGGCATGTCCCTGTCCCCTCGTGTCCTCACAAAGGTCGCAGAGGCAGCCCTTGCCCCACCAGGGGAAGTGGGCATCTGCATACTCAACTACCTCTATGACTGGCTCATCCTGGCCCAATCCCGAGAGTTACTATGTGCCCACAGGGACCAGGTACTCAGGCCCCTCAGCCGCCTAGGGCTTCAGGTCAACTGGGAAAAGAGCAAGCTCACTCCGGTTCAGAGCATCTCTTTTCTCGGCATGGAGTTAGACTCAGTCTCAATGGTAGCGGGCCTCACCAATGAGCACGCAAAATCATGCTTGTTCAAGCCAGGCATGGCGGTTCCTCTAAAGCATTTTCAGAGGCTCCTGTGGCATATAGCATCCTTCACGGCAGTCGCACCACTGGGATTGATGCATATGAGACCACTTCACCACTGGCTCCAGATCCGAGTTCCGAGATGTGCATGGCACCATGGCACGCACCGTCTGTTTATCACCCCCGCCTGCCACCAGATTCAAACCCTAGACAGACCTCTGTTTTCTACGGACAGGAGTCCCCTTACAGCAGGTGTCCCGACGCGTTCTGGTCACCACAGATGCCTCCAAACAGGGTTGGGGCACTGTGTGCATCGGGCGCGCAGCCGCTGGCTCCTGGAAAGGGCCCCCACTGTGTTGGCACATCAACTGCATATCAACAGCTGGCTGTATTTCTTTCCCTAAGGAGGTTCCTCCCACTAATTTGGGGCAAGCACGTCTTGATCTGTTCAGACAGCACCGCGTTGGTAGCGTACATAAATCGCAGAGGCGGCCTGCGCTCCCGTCACGTCCCAACTCGTACCGCCATCTCCTCCTTTGGAGCCAGCAGTGACTCAGATCGCTGCATGCCACTCACATCCCGGGCAGACTCAACACAGCAGCAGACACGCTGTCGCAACAATGTATACTCAGCGGAGAGTGGAGGCTTCACCCCCAGTTGGTCCAGCTGATTTGGGAATGGTTCGGCAAAGTACAGTTAGTCCTGTTCACTTCTCAAGAGACCTGCAACTGCCCGCTCTGGTACTCCCTAATGGAAGCAACTACGCATTTCCCCCAGTGAGCCTTCTTGCACAGGTGCTGTGCAAGGTCAGGGAGGATGAGGAACAAGTCATTCTGGTGGCCCCCTACTGGCCCTCTCGGACTTGGTTCTCAGATCTCGTGCTCCTCGCGACAGCCCCTCCTTGGCGAATTCCCCTGAGGAAGGACCTTCTTTCTATGTTTAAATGTTGCAAAATGTTCTATTACAATAGTAACCTAGATGATATCATGAATGTGCACAATTACAAACGTATTGATATGAATGTCTTTTAAGACCTCATTAATGAAGGATTGTCAGACAGATGGTGAGTTGGCCAGGCCATAAGGCATCACAAGATACTCGTGGTGCCCCCTAGTGGTGATGAAGGTAGTTTCCCACTCATCCCCCTCTTTAATTCTATTGAGATTATAGGCACTTCTCAAATCAAACTTGGTAAAACGTTGTGCCTCCTGTACCTGTTCTAAGGCATAGGGAACAAGAGGTAAGAGTTAATGGTTCTTAATAGTGATAGTATTCAAATCTATCTAAATTATATTTTCAACAAAAAAAGCAGCTTGCTGCCACTGGAGAACTTGATGTTGGATGAACCCAGCTCCAATGTCTTGCTCACATAATCCTCCATAGCTTGACTTTCTGGCAAAGACAAAGGATATACTTTACCCTTGAGAGGAGAGGTTCCCGAAAGTAACTCAATGGTACAGTACCAAGGTCAGTGTGGTGGGAGTTGAGCAGCCTTGGTCTTGCTGACCACTTCCTTGAGATCATGGTATTCTTCAGGGATTGTGGTCTCACCTTGAAGCTCAGGGATTTCAACATTGGTGGATCTAAAAGGGAGTTTAAGAGGCAAAGAACAATATGCACAACTATAATCTGAAAATTTAGCTACCTATCTATTTCTCCACGAAATTGTGGACTCGTGCTATGCTAGCCATGGATAACCCAGAACCATAGGGTTCCTGGGAGAAGGAAAGACATAAAACTTTAAAATTCAGTATGAAACAGTCCAATCTGTGGCTTTAGAGGAGTAGTCTGTTACAACATAAGGTCATCTCCTAGTGGCTGGTTGTTAATGGGAGTGAATTTGATGTGTGGTGAGCAGGGGATTCTTGGCAATTGCAGCTCTTCCACTATGCCAACATCAATAAAAATGAGCTACCACTCCTGAATCAATGAATGCTTTGGTAGAGAAGTCCTATTCTTGATAAGTAATTGTCCATACTCAACACAATAAAAACACAACCCCTCACAGAGCTTTCTAGATGTATCTGCCAAGGTGAGTTATGTTGCTCCAAGTTGCATGGGTTCTTCTGGGCAATATTTATAAATTTGTTTAGACTCAGTGATTCATTTTGACAGGCGAGCTTAGCCTGAAGAATGGGGATGAGTCCCTCTCTATAAGAGCTTAAGAGCTCTCATTTTAAGAGCTATTCTATTACAGCCACACTGCACAGCCAATGTACGAAACTTTAAAGCGTAATCAGCAGCAGATAGTTTACCTTGTCGAAGATGTAGTAGTTGCACACCAACATTGCTCCCCTGGCAGGATATTCAAAACTCTCCTTGATGAGTTGCTGGAAATATGAATATGACAGTCGAATCTTCAAGTCATACTCCCATACTGCCTTGGTCCAGTTTAATGCATCAGCAGAGCGGAGCATCATGAGAAATTAGATTTTAGATTCCTCATCAGGATATAGACTCTGTTTTTGGGAAATTTGTCTGGCGATCCATCAAACATTTGGGCTATGGCCATTTGTGACTGATGAGAAAAGACGTTGTTGAAGATGTTGATGAGGATGATGGTGGTGGTAGTGACCGGATGAACTTAACTATATTTTCATTGGCCTCATGCAATATGAGCAGCTGTTGTTGATGCTCTCGAAGGACCTCATCCTGAAATGTCAACGTAACTTGTAAAGACTGCACCTCCGTTGGATCCGAGTCTGGGGAAGTCTTCTGTAATAAGTCCAATGCACAAGTAGAAGTAGGATCCATTATCTGGAGGTTTATTGAAAATGTTCAGAAAAAAGGGGTAATCCAAAACAGTAGTCAGAACAGGCATATATAAGAATACAGGTAAAAATCCAATACAAATCCAGAGTTTGAGTCAACCACAGAGTAAAGTCAGTGTGGCTGCGGAGGCATGGTCAAGTGCCCATCTGGAGAGAGAGAAAGCAGTAAGGGCACTTACACCTGAGCTAAATTATGCCTAACACCTGTCTCTAGCATGGTGAGAGCGGCATAAAAGCACCCACACCACCAGCAGATGGCAGAGAGAGCCTTACTATGAAGCTGATGTGATTGTGTAAAACCTATAAGCTATTGCGAAGCTTTAAAACAGGGAAATTACCAATTAAAAGATCTCTACCTGTGTTTGAAGAATCCAGCTCCTGGTGTCTTCCTTCTTTGTTACAGTCAGTCTGTGTTCAACAATCACAAGGGCATTCCGAAACATGCAAACAAAACCAACAAAACATGAGGCAGAGTACAGAACTTGAGTCAAACAGCCAAGGTTCAAAACCAGGAAAAAATAGGTAACAATAGAAACACTCAGAATTGCAATCTAGAATGCTGGCAGGACTTTGCAAATGTCATCTTCTTCATACGATGTTTTATGGTGGTTGGCAAGCCAGCTTCCACTGTTTGTAGATTAAACGTTTCTTCACCTGTATCTCTTACTACTTTAATAAGCAGTGACCTTTCTTTTGCATATTTGTAAATTTTATTAGTGCATGCTCTATTGTCTCTGCTTAACCACAATTATTACCACTGTCCTGTTTCATGTTTTCCTAATATACATAATGAACGATTTAGCACAGTATGACCTATTCGGATATAAGTGATAAATGACTGAATGTTCCTTCCTACTATTATAATACAATTGTGGCAGTGGGGAGTTCATTGTGTCTGTGAAGCTGATGAGTTTACGAGTGTTAGTATCTGTGAGGCTAATGAGTTTGTGAAACCCTTGTGAAGTTTGTGAAGTTGCCAATTAAAGATCTTACCTGTGCCAGGAGAAGCCCATTTCCTGTGTCCTCCTTCATTCTGCTGTAGACCCATTGCTTACTTGTCGCTTAAAATTATACAGATGTCTGCCCTTAGTTTCAGTGTTCCATGCTACATTCCATTCATTATTAACATGTTTATTTCCTTTAATCTCTTCCTTACTGGGTGTCACTTGTATGTCTATATCCATGTGTTTTAGTGCTTGTTTAGCTAGTTTATCGACAAATACATTAACCTCCACTCCCACTTGAGCTTGTACCCACAAAAGCTTTATTAAGCTTAGATTTTTTTATTCGTAACAAACTTGCGAGAATCTCATAGATAATGTCTTGCTTTGACGAATGTAGTCCAATTGCAAGGCTTGACAATGCTGCATGAGTGTCAGTATATATTACTACTGTCCTTGGTTTTTACATATTCCACCTACTGGAGAGCTAACAACATGGCATTTCATTTTGTTGCATACACCGATATATGAACAGTTATTCTTTTCTTATTACGGTTTTGGGATTTTGGAATATACACTGCAGCAGCTGTGTGATCAGAGAGTCGATCCTTGGATCCATCAGTGTATATATGTTGCCTTGAAGAATACACCTGATCTAAATACTGCTGGACAATAACCTCCTTGGGGACATCGTTCTCATTCTTGATTTTGTTTAGCAATTGTAGGTCAATAATAGGCATAGGATATATCCATGGGGGAATGTTAGATAAAACACAGTAGGGCTGACTGCATATTCTGCTGTACCAACTGTTTGTGCTTCCCTATAAGCAGGCCATCCAAAGATTTTAATGTTGTTATTTCCATGTTCCCAACACTCCTCCAACACACTCTTAACTGGATGACTTTCTTTATGACCTTTCATATTAGCTCAATAAGTCATTCTCAATTTATACCAACGAAGATATAAAGGAACTTCCCTGACACTGCTTCTATCTTTTTAATTATGGATGCTGATGCAAATCCTTAAACTATACTCCAGTAATCAAAACTTGATCTGATTAATGTACAATATATTATTTTCAGTGGCAATCTACAAGCTCCCCATTCAGCTTTGATAAACATTGCAGAATTTGTATTCCTGTTTTAAACTTCTCAATCAGCTTTTTAGAGTGTGCTCCAAATATCAATCTAGGTTCCATCCATACACCAAGGTATTTTACTACTGAAATTTGTTCCAGTACCTATTTTTTTATCATTTCAATTTAACCTCTTGTACATCTTTCCTTTTTGTGAAACACATGACTTGAATTTTAGCCACTGATAATCTGAAACTCATCTTATTTGCCCATATCTCCCCTTTCTGACACATGTTATATTAAGTCCTCTTTTGCATATTGCCCCATCATCTCCATAAAGTGACCATCCTATGTCTCCTTTAATATTACAAAAATTTTATTTATCATCATATTAAATAATACTGGACTACATACATTCCCTTGTTGAGTTCTATTGTCTATCTTGTATGTCTTGTATGTCTTAGAATACTCTGATCCTACCCTAACATGTACTGTTCTTTCAAGAAGAAAATTCATAATCCAGTCATATCTTTCCTCCAATTCCCATACTTTTAAGCTTTATTAGAAGCCCCTCTTTCCAAAGCATATCATATGCTTTCTCAATATCAAAAAACACACCAACCATTACCTCTCTATTTGCTTGTGCTTTTCTAATATCTGCTTCCAGACGTAACACAGCATCCATAGTACCCCGACATGCCAGAAATCCACTCTGATATGAAGAATAAGTCCTTTTAGTTCCATTATATAATTTTGTCTGTATATAATCATTCTTTCCATCAGTTTACATAAATTAGCAGTTAATGCAATGGGTCTGTAATTATTTGGATAGGATTTATCCTTTCCAGGTTTCCCTACTGGCACAATAATTCCATGCTTCCATGAGGAAGGAAGTTTACCTGCATTCCATATCTTATTAAACAAATTTAAAATTATGTTTAATGATCTATCTGACTGATGTTGAATCATTAATCATATAAAACATATATCATCTTTGCCAGGAGATGTATGCTTGACTCCCCCTAAAGCTCTTTTTAGCTCATATAAGGTAAATTCTGTATATAAAGTGTCTCCAGAAGAATTTATTTTTTACCAGCACATCTGGATTCTGGCTTTTATTCTGCTCTCTATACCTTTTTATTTCTTCTTCTTTCTCCTTTTTTCCTATGACAATATCGTTTTTATACAAAACTTCACATATTTTCCCATTAAACTCTTCTATATCCTCCACCAAATCTAATACTAATCCTGTTAATTCTACCTCACTAATATATTTACATGCCTCTCAATTTGCCTTTTTAAATTTCCATCTAGGAACCATGTTTTAATTATATTCAGAAACATCCATACCTATTTTGCATGTAATTACATAATGATCACTACCCATTATATTATCTCCTCAAACATCCTACACACATATCTTTGCCAACGCTTCAGATACCAATGTTAAATCTATAGTTGATCCAAATCCACATGTCAAATCTACTCTTGTATTTCTGCCATCATTTAAACATATTAATCCATTATTGTCTATCTTCTCTTCTACAATATTCCCATTATAATCATTATTATTGCTTCCCCATAAAGTGCATTCAAATCTTCACCCCAAATTATTTTATGGTTTCCTGTCCCAATGACAATTCTTTACTTAATCTATTACAAAGGTTATAATAATTAATTACTCTAATACTTTGTTTCTCTGCAAATAAATCTACAACCACCGATTCATATTCTCCATTTTCATTAATAGATCTGTATCCCATCTCATGCTTAATAAATGTGGCCAACCCACCTCCATTTCCTGTCCTATCTTTCCTTACAATACTCTATCCTTGCAACAAAAACTCTAACTGAGGTTTTAACCATGTTTCTTGTACATAAATTATATGTGGTTTCTGTTCCTGTTTATCAATAAACTTTTTAAACTCTAGCCCATTTGCAATAAGACATCTGGCATTCCATTGCAGAATAATACAAATCATTGTGTTAAGTATTTCCACATGGTGTCTGAGTAATTTAGCCTTTAGTCTGTCATTTTTTGTTTTGTTTTACAAGGTTATTCCCTCTACATTCAGGTACCTCTCAGCTGCTCCAATTATGATTTTGATTCTCTCAGTTCTGCTTTCTGTTTGCCCTGAGCAGTTTATAATTTCTACTATATATTAAATAAATTAACTTTTTCCAATAGCCAATCTGTCCTCTCTGATTCTTTCTTGATCCTGTTTTGTCTCTTCTTGCATCTGCTCATTTTGTTTTATTTTTTGAACTGCCTCAGCATTTGTCTCTTAGAGAATCTCTGAGATACTCTAACATTTTGAACTTACACAGCATTCTTGTGAGAAACGCATCCCCCAAATCCAGCTCTACGCTCACCGCCACAATTACGGCATTTTGCCTTCGTTCCTTCTTCACATTTACCATATCCATGGTTGCCCCCACACCTCAAAAATCATTGTATACCTCTACAAACAGCACTGACATGTACATGTTTCTGACATTTGAGTTGTGGAGGTATGTATGGTCTTACTGAATAACTTACGTAGCCTATTTTAACTCTATCTGGCATTTCATCATCGAATTGTAAAATTACCGATAGACTACCAATCTATTCTTTGTTTCTTACTTATTGTAGCTGCTTTGCTCCAAATACCTTGACCCCTTTGATACAACTTTTGATTTTGTCAGCAGGTAAATCAATAGGTATTCCAGTAATTACTTCTCTTTCCCAAGATTTCCTATTAAGCAAAGTGCATACTGCATAGTGCAAAATGATAATGTATGTCCAAACCTTGATTTATGCCCAAGGCCGTCTTTTGTTGTTTTTCCTCTTTACACATGATTAACAAATTTCCATCTCTTTATGTCCTCACACTATCTATTTCTCCTAAAGATTTTTTCAAATCTTTAGTCAGTTTGATAGGGTTATCATCATGCCAGGATCTGCAAATTTCTTCTTTATTTTTCCTACCAGGATGGCCTTCCTTTCCATTGTCTGTACATGATTCTTGACTACAGTTTTTTTTGTCCTTTTAACTATTTTCCACCATTCATTCCCTCCATCATTCAATGTGTGTTAAAAACCCAATTGCTGAAACAACCACGTCATTTTGTGGTTCTTCTACAACTTGCAATATTTTCTGGACTCAAACCCCAGTCCTTCATGTTGCAGTTTCAATGCCCTATCAGTTGAGTTATCAGTTATTAACTTGATTGCAATCAAATAAGATTAGTTGGTTATGTAATGCAAATGTTCAAATGTATCACCTTACATGTCATGCACTATAGTAAGTATTTTGTTGTCATAGCATTGTGTCAGGAACAGAGCAAAAATTAATTATGACCTGATTATCTGCCGTTTGATTTGTGTGAATAAAAGTTGTTGTTGTAGTGCCTCTAGTGTTTATTTCACCAGGAAACTGCTGTGATACATATGAGCCACGTAAAAATAAGTGAGCAAAAATGTAAGAATAATAGCATCATTCTCTGTGATCAGGATGCCAATATCCCAGACTCTCCATTGGCCCTCTTCTCGCACACCGGTGTGCATGTATTCACCCAGTAGTTAATGGAAACAACTTTTTAGAAGGCAACATTTTTTTCCTGTGTCATTGTGAAAGTACACTCCCTCAGAGATGCCTGGCCAGCAGGGTATGGGGGGGTATATTGTTCTCTCTGATGAATTCCAGAAATGGGCATTGCCAGGAAAAACAACCCTAACATAAAAACAGATTTATTAATGAGGACCATGCATATTTCCCTCCCTTAAGGAAATCATTTTACATCTCAAGAAAACATTGTGCACCTATCAAGGTAATTAATATGAAATGTTCTTAAAGGTTTCCAGAGACGGGATAAACAAAGCTGACTAGTTGAACAATTTTTGTTCTACAAACCTCCCTAAGCATTTCTGAATATTTACAAACCTTGTCATTGACACTGGAACATTAGAAGCAGTGTAATTGAAAAAGTGAATTATCCTGTTGGAAACAATAGAGTGATGGTGTAGCCAAAGTTGCATGTTCTCAAAGACACTCTAAGATGTTTGTTCATTTTCAGAGGTTTCTGGGCTAATCTTTGCTCCTCCTTTTAGCTTGGAGTTTCCTTTTATTTTTAAAATAGCACATATTTGGAAGGAAGGTGCTTTTGACTAACTTAATGTACAGTTAACAATTACGATTCAATTGACAGCATTTGTGCCACAGTGTTGATTACCACAAAAATTATTTCGACTCATCCCTAGTTTTCATTAAAAAAAGAAATAATAAAAAGCAAAAATTGAGGTACAGTGAGGCACTTACAATGAAAGTGAATGTGTCACAAGCGCACCGGGCTCTACTTCACAGTCAGTCACCAGTTCTCACTCGCCGAATTTTAATCACCCACACCTGCAGCTTCACCTCATTAAGACTTGCACTCAAGTCTCACTCTCACACTTAGTCAGAACCTGGCCTTGTTGTAGCTACCTTGGACTCTTTTTTTGGACTTCTCTGCCGCAGTGGATTACTGCTTTTCTATTTATTACTTACCTGATTGTCAACAATCTGTTCTGGAGATAAAAGATAAGTTACTCTGAGAATTCTGTAAATATGGCATATCTACTCACCTGTGTTAACCTCACCTGTTTGTCAATGATCTGTTCTGGAGATAAAAGATAAGTTACTCTGAGAATTCTGTAAATATGGCATATCTACTCATCTGTGTTAACCTCACCTGTTTGTCAATGATCTGTTCTGAAGATAAAAGATGTTACTCTGAGAATTTGTAAATATGGCATATCTACTCATCTGTGTTAACCTCACCTGTTTGTCAATGATCTGTTCTGAAGATAAAAGATAAGTTACTCTGAGAATTCTGTAAATATGGCATATCTCCTCACCTGTTTGCCAATGATCTGTTCTGGGTATACACTACAAGTGACTCTGAGAACACAGGGTTTCTGCTTCCCTGTGCTAATGTCACCTGTTTGTTTACAGCCTGCACCAGACGTGCAAGATAAATTACTTTGTGAAACCCGAGTTTACTGCATATCTACTTACCTGTTTGAAATTTAATTGTTATACTACAAGCCTCTCTGAATGCTCAGGAAACGTGACTTTGAGAACTCTGAAAATATTTGCGTTTGATATACTAACCTGCTCCTCCATTTATAAACATGACTCACCTGTGACTGTCTGAAACTGAAGTTACCTGTTTGGGAACGTGCTAATTTGGAAGTTACCATTTATGGAATTCTGCCTTGGTTCGCTGTTTTATCATAGACTGTCTCCAAAGACTCTACTGTACCCGAATATTTACCTGGATGTACATTTGAAACGGTGAGTATTTTAATGTTTATGGATTTACTTCCATTGTAAGTGCCTCACTGTAATATAACTTTCATGTCTTTCTCAAAACTAGCTCTCTAACAACATACACCAATCAGCCACAACATTAAAACCACCTGCCTAATATTGTGTAGGTGCCCTTTGTGCCGCCAAAACTGTGCCAACCTGAATCTCAGAATAGCATTCTGAGATGATATTCTTCTCACCACAACTGTAAAGTGTGGTTATCTGAGTTACCATAGACTTTGTTAGTTCGAACCAGTCTGGTCATTCTCTGTTGACCTCTCTCATCAACAAGGCTTTTCCATCAGAACTGCCGCTCACTGGATGTTTTTAGTTTTTGGCACCATTTGAGTAAATTCTAGAGACGGTTGTGTGTGAAAATACCGGATGATCATCAGTTCCCCTTCTGTCCCTCACTCGACATTGTGTCGAATGTAGTGACACAAGGGGTCTTTCTTGAGAGCCTCGTGTACTTCTGGATATGAGAAATTAACAGACAGAAATTGCATGTCCCACCCCTGGACATACGGGTATAAAGGAAGCGGCCCTGCGTCTGTCAGTCAGATTTTTCTTCGGAGCCAAGCGGTTGTGCAGCAGCAAGCTGAGTCTCACTACTGCTCCACTCACCTCTAACCAGAGCATTGCTGTTGTAACTACGGCGCGTTTCCAGTGGCTTTCTCTCTCTCTGCACATTGTACAGTCCACACCCCTGGGCGCTTCGACAGCAGTTCTGTAAAAGAGTGTATACCTCTAAAAGAGAAGTAATTTCCTAAAGTTTTTTTTCACTCACAAAAAAATCAATACACATCAGGCGTTGAACGTCCTTTTCAGGACGTGTCTTTTTAAAGATGCCCTTCCCCCTCTGTGTAGTTCCTGGATGTGGCGATATCTCTCCAATCTAATGGTCATAGACGCTGCCTCGTGTGTCTGGGCAGCGATCACACCGAGGCAGCGTTTGTGGATGGTACTTCTACTCACTGCGGGGGTACTTCCCCCCCCCCCCCCCCCCGCGTCGCTCCTCCTTCCTACGGGATTGAGGACGTCCTGGCTGGCAATGGAGATGATTTGGGGATGGCAGCGGGGTCTGTTTCGCCGGGTACGTCCCCACGAATCACCCGGCACGCTCGCTTGCTTCCACCCCAAGACACCCCCCCCAGCCTGGGAAGGATGTGGTCTCTGCAGAACGAATTGGAACGGAAAAGAACGTCTTCCCTGACGCATGTTATAGCGTTAAGCCCCAGACACTTTATGCTCTATGATGAGAAACATAGAGAGAGAAAAGGAAGCGGTTGGCCGGCTTGCTCTCTTGATATTCATGTCGCTTATTCCCCCCTCAGGGGTGCTGGGAATTTAAGAACTGTATATGACACTTTTCTGGGGCATTGGGGAGCGGCTGATACAGTTGCTCCTAGTATGCAGTAGCTTGCTTGCACCTGTGACAGCAGTTCACGTAACACAGTCTAGTGCATGGCGTTTTTAAATGGGACCCCTTGTGTCACTACATTTGACACAATGTCGAGTGAGTGACAGAAGGCAAATGTCATAGTTACTGTTGTAACCTTTCCCTGATGGATGTGTCCCCCCTACCACTGTAAACGGCCGAACCTTACTTTCGGCTCCTCCGTGAAAAACCTGACTGACAGACACACGTCCACTTCCCTTTATACCTGTATGTCCGGGGGCAGGACATGCAAATTCTGTCTGCCAATTTCTTATTGGCCTTTTCTCAAATCCAGAGGTATGGGAGGATCTCATGAAAGACCCCTTGTGTCACTACATTGGACACAACGTGTCATTCCCTCCATCAGGAAAAGGAGGTTACAACAGTAACCATGACGTTACAGAACAACTCAAACCAGATGTCTGGCACCAGCAATCATCCATGCCGTTATCTAATCAGCCAATCGTGTGGCAGCAGTAAAGTGCATAAAGTCATGCAGATACAGGTCAGCAGCTTCAGTTAATGTTCACATCAACGATCAGAATGGGGAAACATTTTATCTCCTTTATTTGGAACGTGGCATGACTGTTTGTGCCAAATGGGATGGTTTTAGTATTTCTGTAACTGATCTCCTGGGATTTTCACACACATCAGTGTCTAGAATTGACTTTGAATTGTTCTGAAAAGCATCCAGTGAGCAGCAATAATGCAGATGGAAATGCTTTGTTGATGAGAGAGGTCAACAGATGCTAACTCTGATAACCGCTCTCTACAATTGTGGTGATAATAATAGAATTTCAGAACACTATTCTGAGATGCTGATTGGCGCTGTTTTGGAAGCCTAATATTGTGTAGGTCCCCCTCGTGCTGGTGGTTTTAATGTTGTGGTTGATCTGTATTGTCTTTATCTCAGCAATTTCATACGTATGTATTGAGCTCTATTTGTCACGGTTCGTAAAATTGTTTCCTTGTATCATGTAGTTGTTATTGTGTGACTGTGGGCGTGACGGCTCGTTACACTTGATCAGCGATCAGCTGATCAATCTTCTCTCCAGCTGCATCCGATCTGTTCTTACATAAATACTCATCGCATTCTCCTCTCTTTGTCAGATCGTTGTTTGATGTTCTCACATGTGTGTGTGGTCCTGTTCCAGTCATCTGTGCAGTTTTGCGGTCTTGTTCCTGTCCTTGTTCCTGGCTTCTGTTTCGTGTCTGGATATCCACCGTTTCGTCACTGTCACCTACACACCAGAGACTTTACCTTTTGTTCCGACCCAATAAATAGAATTACTTGCATCATTGCTTCCGCTTCATCAATCATGACACTATTGGGTTGCTTTCAGTAAATCATTACATAAAAATATTAAGCATTGTTTCATATTCAGCTGTCTTCTGTTTATGGTCTGCTTATAAATCATTAAATACTTAAGTGCTTTCAGTAATCCATTACATTTTATATTGTCAACGACAATTAGCGTAGCAACATCTCGTTTAGCTAATGCTCTTTTGGGTTGAATTACCCAGTGTTGCAGTGAAGAGTAGGGTTGGTTACATCCCTTATTATACAGAATCATCCAATTATTGTAAGGGATAGTGTACCAACATTTTATTATTCTGTCATTCTTTACTCACCCTCATGTTTTAGCTAACCCATATTATTTCCTTCCTTCCATGGAACACAGGAGATGTAAAGCAGAATGTTAGCCTTTCCATACATTGCAAGTGTATAGTTACTGAGGCGGTTCCTTATTTGTTTCTGCTGAAGTCGGCAACCCTAGATGCAATGATTGAAACGTTGAATTCCAGGTATACTGTATATCCTTGGCAAACATTTGCAGGCATAACGATCCACCCTTTCCCCACTTTCTAGAAGAGAACTCATAAGAGGAGCTGCACACCCAAGGAGACTTTTCCATTTTGCATTCGCGCACACACTAAAGGAACCCCCGTAGTGACATCATCTAGTGTTGATATTTTGTCTTCTGAAGCATGTGTGATTCAATAGCAACTACAACAACAAAATCAACACTGATTGAGAAAGCCAGAATCCATGCTACAATTTTGTAAGAGTTGATTTATACTAAATGTGTCTTCATGTTACAGTCTTTACACTGGGTGCGTAAGCCACAGTGAGAGGAAAGATTAAGCGCTCAAAAAGTGCAGCAGAAAACACAATGAAAATGCGCTACAAACCAATATATCAACACAATCTTTTACAATAAAGGCTTTCATGACTCAACACAAAATACTGCACAACTACTTACCCATTGACTTAAAAAAAAAAGACATCTTGATGCAAGTCAAATGTATCGTAACAGGCACGTAACACTTTCACCATGTAAATTACATTTCATGAAGATTAAGTTTATAACAGATTTTAAATACCCACTCTCGATAAACATCATATTATTTGTCCATTAATGTAGTAATCCAGAAAATTCATTTTCTGTATAGTAACACAGTACAGATGCGATGAAAACTCAAACCGCGTCTCCCATTGAAATTACCCAGCAGCTCTGTTCACACATAATATGTGAAACAGGTGATAGATACTCTGTGGACACTTTATTGCTTTTATGTAATTTCTGTTAAGGGAACTGGAAAAGGCATAAGACACTTTATTGTCATTGTATACAATGAAATTCAATTTGGTGTGACAACCTTCAGAAAACAATAGCAGACATATTACATTTAAAGAATAAAGATAAATAGATTAAGTAATAAAGATAGAATAAGTAAAAATATATAGACATTTTTTTAATTAAATGAAGGTGTGTGTGTGTGTGTATATATATATATATATATATATATATATTTTTTTTATTACACACAATGTGATAATATTCAAATATTGCATATGACTATTGAAAATAAATTGCACATTGTAATAGGAGCAGTGTAATTGTATTGCGCATCAATGACAAAGTGACAGATCTGGGAAAGAAGCTGCGCTTTAGTCTGTTTGTATGGGCCTTGATGACTGTACATCTTCCCCGATGGTAGAGGGACAAACATCTTGCGTTCCGGGTGGGTTAGAACCTTAATGATTTTGCTCTGCTTTTTGTGTAGTCGACTAGCATACGCAGTCTCCAGGTTTGGGAGCTCAGAGCCTATGATTCGCTGTGTTATTTAACTATGCGGAACAGGTTTTTTGTAGTTTTCCCCAGTGCAGCTGGCATTACACACTGTGATACAGTGGGTGAGGATGCTCTCTATGGTGCTCCGGTAAAAGTTCTCAAGGAGCTGTGTGGGTAGTCTGGCCTGCTTGAGTTTTCTTAGGAAGAATAACCTTTTGTTGTGCTTCACCAAGTGGGAGGTGTTGACGGACCATGTGAGGTCTTTTGTTATGTATACTCCAAGGAACTTTATCATTGATACTGTCCACATCCTCTACATTTATATGCAGAGGGGGATGGGTGGTCTTCCTGAATTTTCTGAAGTCTACAATTATCTCTTTGGTTTTTGTGGTGTTCAGGGCCAGTCTGCTCGTCCATTAGTGATAGAGAGTGAGCTCCAACTTTGCTATTTTGATCATCAAAGAGAGCAAATAACTGGCTCAGGGTGTCGGGGAGTGAAAGGTTATTATTGATTTGTGGAGAACAGTCTTTGAAGTCAGTGATGACTTTAATTCCGTTCCACATGTTGCATGGGTTGTTGTTGCTTTCAAACGGTCCTCAATATGCTAATTAAACTTGTGCTTTAGCCTTCCTGATGCCCTTCTTCAGCTCTCTCCTAGCATTACTGTATGCCAGCGAGTCACCTGATTTAAAAGCTGCATTTCATTCCTTGAGCAGAGACCATATTTTACCGTCCAGCCATGGCTTCTGGTTTGGGAACACCTTTGATGGTTTTGGTTGTTAGAACAGTCTCAGTGCAAAAGTCTATGTAGGCCAGGACTGATGTGCTATATTCCCCAAGGTCGGTTCCCCTTGCAAATACAGCCTAGTCTGTAAGATAAAAACAGTCTTGCATTCGTGTGGTGGCTTCCACGCTCCAGATCTTGACAGTTTTATTATGTGGCTTTGTTCTGCAGATTAGGGGCTTATAGGATGGTGTCAACACCAGTGAAACATGATCTGATAGGCCCAGGTGAGGGGATGGAGTGTTTTTGTATGCACCAAGGATGCTTGTGTAAACTTGATCCAGGATGTTCCTTTCTCTAGTTGGGAAATTGACATTTTTGTGTAATTTAGGCAGTATTGTCTTCAGATCAGTGAGATTTAAAGTCTCCTGCCACAATCACGGTCCCTTCTAGGTGTACAATCAGCTGGCTGCTAATATCATTGTGTAGCTTCTCCAGTGCTAACTTGGTATTAGCCTGTGGGGGTATGTATACAGCTGTGATTATAATGATGGTAAACTCCCTGGGTATGAACCTGCACTTAACCATTAAATATTCAAGGTCTGGAGAGCAATGTGTCTCTGTGATATCCATAGCGGTGCACCAGTCATTGTTACACACTCCTCCACCTCTGTTCTTACTGGTGTCTGCTGTCCTATCTGCTCAATAAACAGAGCAGCTTGCTAGCTCGATAGCAGTGTCGGGAACAGTGCTGTTGAGCCAAGTCTCTGTGATGATCATCACACAGCTATCTATGTTGTGCGATGTAATCCTTAGCCTGATTTCATCCAACTTGTTGATGAGTAACCGGGAGTTTTTGAGGAAGAGACTCGGCAGAGCTAGTTTGTGTAGGTTAGCCTTAAGCCTTGCTCAAAGGCCGGTTCTTTTGCCCCACTTTAGTTTCCTTTCCCTACACCACCTATGACGCCTTCCAGTCAGGACGGTGGCAACTCCAGTGGTCCCCTCAGCTTGTCAGATCTCCTGTGGAATGAAGTCCCAGATTTTGGAAGTTTTGTGTTGACAAAGATCTCTGATATTAAGCAGTTTAGTTTGATCGTAAAATGTACATGCTTGGACTAACAAATTTAAGCTTAACACACACAAAATAATCAATTTTTTTTTCTAATCTGGGAGCACATTGCCGCTGCATCTGTACGCGCCACCATCTGGGAGCACTCGAAGTAACAATCTTCTGAGCAGCGGGCTAGCAGCCACAAGTTTGTTTACTTGTGGCGGCTGTTGACTCTGCATTTCTCATTGCTTTGTGCATTAAATGTGTTTGACCAATCACAGGTTGCAGCACCTCCCACAGTCCCTCATCTCCCAAAATGCCAACCCCAGAGTAGGATCTAAAAACAGTACAGTTCCTTGTGTGCTAAAAAGCCGAAAAGTAGTAGTTCCGAGAAAAAGTTCCTAAAATGGACTTAAGTTCCTTCAGTGGGAAAGGCCTTTAGATACAGGTGGGCACCTAATGAAACTGGGAATGGTAGAAAAGTTATTGAGCAGGTTTTTGGGGCAGTTCGCAGAGCAACGCTAATTAGGTTTTTAAACCTCAGCTCTCCAATTGTGGCCAATCTTAATGAATAAGGCCCCTAAACTCCATAAATGTGAGCCCTTCAAAAGAGCTACAGCTCATTTAGCCCAAATGTCAATCACCGTACATACTCTGTATGAAGTCATCACAATTGTGTAAGCTTTTTCTCTCAATGACCCCTTTGTTTAGCAGAGAGGTTCCCTAAATTAATTGGTAATTAATTGGATCAATGATTTAAGAGGTAGACCTTGACCTCTATTGAGCAGAGACAAAAGTGGCATGGAGAAGCCTGTGTGAGGATCAGTCACAAGTTGACACTTGAATCGGGCAGATAAGAATAGGGGGCATGAACATAGCAAACTGTGTGCAGTCCATATTGAGTCCTCTACTCTGTTCAATTCAAGTATTGAGTAAGATTTACAGCTCTTAAAAACATTCTGATATTGATTTGTAAAGTAAGGTGTTGTGAGGGTTTTTCATGCACAACAGACTGTTTCTTTTATCAACCAGGAGAATTCATCAGGAACAGAACAATGACTAAAGACGTGATGGCTGTCTTCTGTGTTTGTGTGTTAAATAGTTTGCCTACATGTCGTGAAGAGATGAATTTGAGGAGACTATTGCATTTTTTGCTCTGTCTATAATTGGCTGGCTGGCTGGCTCTCTCTTTTCAATTGCTTTGACCTTCTCTGAAATTTCAAGCCTCCTAGTTTTTTCACGACATTTTTCAACACAGAAAGAAAATAATTGTTAGTATTAAAATTATTTTTTGTTGCACCTAAGGCTTATCAAGAACCATTTTTCACTGTATAGTGTGCCTGAATAGGTTTTATGGCTTTGTGGATATTAAAAAGTTGAGGTTTACATTTAGAGGTTTCAGATTAGCATATTAGTTTTGTACCAACACATAGATATATAAAGCATACTACATACAAAAATTTAGTTCACCCAAAAATGAAAATGATCCCATAATTTACTCACTCTCAAGCCATCCTAGGTGTATATGACTTTCTTATTTCAGTCAAACACAATTGGAGTTATATTAAAAAGATACTGGCTCATCCAAGCTTTATAATGGGATTGAAAGGTACCTTAGTTTTTGAATCCAAAAAAGTAATCCATACGGCTCCAGGGGTTAATAAAGGCGTCCTGAAGCGATGCGTTTTTGAAAGGAAAAATATCCATATTTATCACTTTATAAATCATAATCACTGGCTTCCTCTATACTCTGCGCTTCTGCATTCGTCACTTCTCACTGGAGCTTACACTACGCCTACGTCATACGCCAGAACTCGACTCTCTTGTGAATTTGCAGACGGCCAGTACTGGAAGCCAGTGATTATAGTTTATAAAGTTACAATTATGGATAGTTTTCTTACAAAAACACATCGCTTCACTTCAGAAGGCATTTATTAACCCCCTGGAGCTGTATGGATTACTTGTTTAATGGATGGATGTACTTTTTTTAGGGTTCTGTGTGTGCAGCTTGTGAACGATTACTGCAGGTAACCCAAGTATCAAATCATTTTTAACAGTACATTCAAGTATTTAAAGTAACACTTAAAGTGGTATTCTTAAGTACAATGTAAATACCATGGTGCATGACAATTTTAATCATAAAGGACTATGGTATACAGTGCTGGGTAGTAATGGATTACATGTAATCTAAATTACATAATCAGATTACAAAATAAATTACTTGTAATTGGATTTAATGACATTTTAAAATACTTGTAATCATACTATAGTTACTTTTTTACAGATTACATGATTACATAATAACTAGGCAACGGCAGTAAATTGTAAACAATTTATTGATCATTTTCATTTCAATATCATCATCATTCTTAACCCAAAGCGCAATAGTCTCACAAAGCCACACGGGAAAAAGAAATTTAGAGCTGGACTGTCCCGTTTTTGGCTGGTAGAATGTTGGCAACCATACAAACACAATTGACTTACAGTACTAAAGTAGGAAAGATGTAGAAATACATTAGTGCGTCAGTGTGCCCTGAAGCTGATATGTCTCTCGGTGATTAATTTGCTCTTCTTTTCCCATGAGCACTCCTAATTATGCACTTTTCCAATCTGGACTGATGCACACTCTACTTGCGTCCTTTGATGTGAAACTCCAAAGTGTTTCCTGACACAACCCCATTCAAATGACAGTAACTTGAAAATAAAGAGAAACAATAAACCTTAAGCCAACACACTTAATAATGTGAAAAAAAAGAAAATGCCAAAACCAATCCTGTATATTAACCAAGAAAACAAAATTAATTTTAGGAAAAAAGGTTGAGAAAGATTTTCCACTGTAATACAGAATGTGTCAATATTTCTGGCCAAGTGTTTTAGATTGTTTCAAATATTGCTTTTCAATTTCATAAAACCAATGTAAATTTGTCATGTTGGCTAACGTTCTGCAAACAGACCTGGATTTGAAACAACAAGGATGAGTAAATGATAACTTTACTTTCTGGTGAACTATTCCTTTACAGTCAGTGATTACTGCCTGTAGCTACATGCGCATCTATTATTAATATAGATATATTATATTATTGGAATGAACTGGCCATGGAGACGGTGTTATAATCTATGTGCGGTAAGTTTATTAAAAGAGACACGAGCAAAAAAATCCAAAACAGCAGGCAGAGAGATGTAGTCATAAAGCAGGCGATAAATCCTATAAACCAAATTGACAGTCCAACCAAGCAAACAACACAAAGGGTAATCAAAAAAGCAGTAAATCCAGAAAAACAGGCAATGGCCATAACATGAATCGAGAAGCAATGGAAAAACACTCGGTAAGGCAGGGTAAACTACTTCGCAATGAACAATGGAACTACATGGCTACATGTGGTAAACAGGAAATGAGAAGTGAAGAAATGGGTGAAGATCAGTATTCATGAGAGGGTGGTTGGTAGGATCGGTAACAACCTCAAATGTTACAATTATACATTATGACATTTAATGTATATAATGTAATCATGTAAACTATAATATATAATAACTTTTTCTTCTGAAGAACCTCCACTTTTGCCCACGTTGAAGACTGTGGCCTTTTTCTACCCATGGTTGGATAGGAGCAAGTTATTTTGAGTTACTGTGCTCTTTTCAGAGTGCAAATAGGAGAGGATAATGGTGCCATTTGTGTCAGCACCTTATTAAGAGGCATAAAGGGAACCACGGGGAAGCATGAATCTGTGCAATGCCATGTTTGTCAGGGAAGTGAGAGCAAAAGTGCAACAAACTACATGTTCCTAGCTGCCATTTCTTTCACCTGGGCAAAGTGCTGAATTGGGCTTGATTGCTTGATTTAATAAAATATGATATCAGAGATGTTTGGAAGATACAGATGAATTTGCCTTGGTTATTAATTTATGTATTCTGGAGAAAATGTCATGTTTATTTTTAGCGGTTGTGCGTCTATGTGCGTGCGTGTTCGCACTATCTCTTGGATCCCTGAGCTTATGCATGTTCATGTTGGTGTTTTAATTAAGAGTAATTATTAGTTGAACTGCAGGAAAAAGTTTAGACTGGTCTCTGTGGACCTGAGAACAAGGGAGAGCAAAGATTAAGAGATGTGCCTATTATAGCAATTACGTACCACATGCACATATTGTAGAGCTGTAATTCATCACACAATAAAAATAAAAAGATAAAGTGCAAACAAAAGAATCAAATATAACAGATATTACACACTCGGGCATCTGACACCTATTTTTTTGGAGGGTGCACCAATGGCAGTAAAATAATGCACGATTATGTTGTTGTGTGGAAAAGAGCAGCTTTTTACATTTTGATAAATGCTCATTTTATGTTTCATTGTGAAAAACGTCATATGAGGAACATGAAGATGGGTGGGTAAATCATGTCTGAACTTTCATTTAACCCTTTCATAGATAACATCAAACATATGTGACGGTTGATAACAGGGCCAACGCAGATTAGCGTCTCACATATGTGTTTCTGCAACATCAGTTACGTTACAAGATGACTTCTGATATTATGTTCATTTATTTTTTACAGCTATAAAAATGAAATTAATAAAACAAATACAGTACAGAAGACATATCCCATTTGTTCACATGTTTACTATATTATATACAGTATTTTATTAAAAGATTTTATGACAAGAAATCATAAATTAATATAAAATTCATTTAAAATTACTTCTCTGCACTCTGCCCACCTCTACCAGCTGTGCAGAGTCACACGCAAAAATAACTCACTCCAGGGGGTACTTGCAGGGGAATTTAGACCCTACTTCTGAAAAGGTATTTACGGAGGGTGCTCCCTATTGGACTGACCAAATTTAGTCGCATTCTGCCAACAATTATAAAGATAAACATTGTTTATGGAAGTTACATTTAAAAATTCACTCGGCTCGGAAATCTGCAGACTGATCATACTGTGAATTCGGCAACAGTTGGAAAAGTTTTGCTGCTGAAATCAGTCTGTGCTTGACAAAGTTGAATTACTACCACTCTAGTGGCTGAAGTTGGAAGTGTTGCTGAATAGATGGGCACAGCTTCTGTTGACTGAGTGAAAAGTCCAGAGAGTGGTGTCAAGGCTGAGTAGTATTTATAGTTGTAAATTATGTAATGCAGTCAACAGGAATGCATATTTTATCGACTCTACCCCCTAACCCAAACCCCAATCCTAAACCTAATCATTAGTGGAGCAAAATGTTTTTATTTTGGAGTGAAAATGCAACCTCCGATTTACGCTCACCATTGTTTATGTGAACCTGAATACTACTTGGTATCCATCATGGGACCAGAACCTGTGTCTAGGAGGTTGCTTGACTACACACTTCAGTAGTACTAGAGGGAAATATGTTAATGCTTGAATTGATGAAAAATTGTCTGATGGGGATGCCACTTGTCAGTAATTTTGCTAATGGAGGTAGATTTCAGGGTGTATGAACTTTTGGAAGCAATATGATGTTTATGTCCTGTCTGATGTCATGTTTAAATCTGAGGGGGCATGTGCATGTTTCTGCATACACTTGAGTAATATATTCAATATTCAGTTGATCTAAAATGGTTTCTCATTAATTGGCTATGTCCACTGCTTTGTCATTGTGTACTCGTGCACAACCGCTTTCAGATTGTGTTTTTCATTTACGTTTTCTTTGCTGTTGCCCAACTACAAAGACACCAAAGGTAAGTCAATAAGAACAATATGACCAAATAATTACTGAGTTTAGAAATAGCCAGGAGCCTGTGGTTGCAGAGAGACCACCGAAGTGGATGAATAAATAATGTTATAATCCACTATTTCACGATTGCATGCTGCTGGACAGAGTTTAAATGCTCTGATGGGGTTACCCAAAGGTTAATGGCCCAAAAAGGCAAAAATTTATGTGAATCCAATTGAGAGTTCAACATGCCAAAGAAAAATCCCTTTTCACCAGCGAAAGATTTCAGGTGCGTTTGAAACAAAGTATTCACCTACAGATATAATTACATGAACTGTAGCCTATAGTATTTTCCATTAGAGTACACCTACAGTATTTACACTCAATGTGCACTTTATTAGGAACACTGTGGTCCTAATAAAGGTCTGGACGTGGTCTTTTGCTGTTGTAGCCCATCCGCCTTAAGGGTCGACATGTCGTGCATTCTGAGATGCTATTTTGTTCACCACAATTGTGCAGAGTGGTTATCTGAGTTATCATAGCCTTTCTGTCAGCTCAAACCAGTCTGGCCATTCTCTGTTGCCCTCTCTCATCAACCAGGCATTTTTGTCTGAAGAACTGTCACTCGCTGGATGTTTTTTGTACCATTCTGGGTAAACTCTAGAAACTGTAGTGCCTGAAAATCCCAGGTAATCAGCACTTACAGAGGTACTCGAACTAGTCTGTCTAGCACCAGTAATCATGCCACTGTTAATCACTGAGATCACATTTTTTTTTCCCCCCCATTCTGATGGTTGATGAGAAAATTAACTGATGCTCCTGACCCGAATATGCATGCTTTATGCATTGCACTGCTGCTACAAAATTGGCTGACTAGATAATCGCATGAATAAGTAGGTGTACAGGTGTTCCTAATAAAGTGCTAAGTGAGTTTATATACAGTATGTAAAAAAAATACATAGAGGTAAACGTATACTGTATGGGATATGCAATAGTAAAAACAGTATATCTATATGCATGCTATGCACATACTTTATTGTTTTTGACACTGGTAAAAAATCAGTGGCACACTGATAATGGAAGAAGAAAAAAATGTGTATGCCTTGACAGCCATTAACTACTTTCAGCATGTATTAACTAAAGTGCAGATACCCTGGAACTCTCAGAATACTCTGAATGGTTTTTCTTACAAGGACAGAGTCACAGTAATGAGATTTGCTGTTATTTTCCCATCTTGTAGCTGGTCATGCATACTTTGAAGAATGATTTTCAGCTCTGTTCAAAGAAAGTTTTTCAGTTTTTCTTCTCTTTAAGTCAGCATTCATTTTGTTAGAAAAGCTGAGATTGCAGAGCTGAGATTTAAGATCACTCTCACAACATTAAGAAAAATGTTGGTGAACTTTGTGATGACCAGTGCAGTACATGTAAGAGGTTATGTCCCAGTGGTCAGCTTCATATTACTTTTAAAGAAATGGTTCACCAAAAAAAAATATTTGTCATTATGTATACTCACCCTCACATCGATCCAAACCTGCTTGATGTATTTTTTTTACTGAAATAAAAAAGGGAGAATTTCCAAACTAAAAAAAGCACAATAAAAGTCCACATTATTTAATATTTCAAGAATTCTGAAGTAATATGATTGCTTTGTGCAAGGAACAGACCAGAAATTAATATTCACTGATGATCTTTCCCTTGTAGTAAACCACTGTGACTGGATTGAGTTAGTTAAACTCGAGAACCAGATCATATTTATTCTTAAATGAGTTGTTCACTAATCAAACTGAACAATTCCACGACTCAGTGATCTGGTCACAGTGGTTCGCAAGTGAATAATGACTTAAATTTCAGTATGTTCAAAATGTATGACTTAGTTAATTAAAATATAGCACATTAGTTGGGTGGACTACTTTTATTATCTTTTTTTTTAACTGTTGTTGTAAGAAAAAGAGTATTTCTGCTTTTGTGTTCTGTGGGGGAAAATAACACCAAACGGGTTTGGAATGACAGAATTGTCAAGTTTGAATTTATTCATTTTGAATTATTTATTTTAAAAACTATATGAAGGAATAAGGCTGCTCTTTATATTTCACCATATTTCGCTCTGCATCAAACCGTGCTTTAGAAGTGTAATTAATTCACACCGAATGATGTGTTTTAGTGGTGTGTCTGAAGTTTAGTCGTGCCTGGCGGATGGCGGAGTCTCTGCATTAAAACGTGTGGGCAAATTAATAACTCATGAAGGGAAGCTGGTAAGCAGAGTTCCGAGGGCGATGACCGAGCATGTGGCGGCCCTATTTTATCAACCAGTGCATGAAACATTTTACAAGCTTTAAATTTACGTTATGCTGATGCACCTCTCACTTCGTTTACAACAAGGGCATTCCAGTGATGAATCAAAATGCAGAGTAGAGTGCCCCAACCAGCGGCAGGTAGGGAACAAGTGTGGGCAGGTCAGTTTGATGGGTGTAAAGTGTCTTAAATGGCAAGGGTAGAAAAAGCACGGCTCATTAATTTTCAAATTATGTATCTGCTTTACTGGAACTGGCTTTGTCCTTAGCGATAAAAGCCTTCGTGTCAATGTTATGTCTTCTGTGTGGCCTTACTTTCTGAAACACACTTTAGGTATGTCCCACTTTGCATACTTTCTGCACTATATTATTCCATTTTGTAGTATAAGTAGTGTGTTTACACTAAGAAATGCAAAGAGACATAGTGGACTACGAGTATCCAGATGTTATCTATACGTACCAGAAGGGAAGGGCTTATTAAAACAAAAATTTCAATCAAAACATTGTCAAGATGGCGGACATGGCAACTATTGAACTGTCTGTAAAGAAGACACACCTTACAAATATGAATTGAATGCTTCACCATCATACCACGTTAAAAATGTGCATAATTTGAGGCACACAGTGTTGGACTCAGACTGGATAACATGCTAAAGCTAGCAGCAACACATCACATGCATTTGAAATGTAATTTCCCTTTGAAATTATTGAAAAATAAAATACTTTTGTGTCGTATAGGTAGCGTTCCTTTTGAGATGCTACTATGTTATGAAAATTCATACACTAGATGGCCAAGCACATAGTGTGGAGTGTAAGTACACAGCTTATATTACATTATTTCAGACTCGCGTTCTCTTTCTCTCATTCATTTTCCCCATTCTCTCTCCCTCTCTGCCCCTTTCCCTGTAGATTTAATGCCATTTTCACACACCCAATTATAGTTGGAAGGAGACGTCGCAAACACTGTATCTGCCCCTATCTGCCCCAACCAGTTTATCTGAGTGCCCTTACTACCCTGGCAGAAATGCAGTCAAACAACAAAGTGACCAGAAGTCATTCGTTTTCAATGAGAGGCAACATGAGCGACAGTGAATCCACTGGTCCAGTGACTTGACAAAGTTGAGAAAAGTTTCATTTTATTTAGTTTCAAGTCCCTTTAAGGCAAGTCATATTCATAACGCCTGCGGGCAGCCTGTGGGACACTATTGTGTCTGGATTTATAGATTAGGGGTTTTCAAAGTACAGCTTCTATCTATTTGAATGTGGAAAACCAAAATGGTTATTCAAGATTACGAGCAATTAACATATTTCAAATCGGAAGTAGAATTTGACAACAGTCATATCAGATACTGTGCTTCTTTAGCTCAGATTGCAAAAAATAAAAATTCAGTCAGAGGTTCTGTGGGGAAAATAATACCAAACAGTTTGGAATGACAGAATTGTCATGTTGGAATTAATTATTTATTGAAAGTAATGCTGCTCTTTATATTTGATCATATTTCAATGAGAGCATGCGTGCGCATTAAACCCAAAGTATCCAACTTTGGGCTTAATGCGCATGCACGCTCTCAGTGAAAACCAGCAGATGATTTCTCAACAAAAAGGTTGCTGACTCTTTTAACTCTAAATCAGAACTTCCAGTCCTAGAGCTGCCATATTCAATGTTACGATTTCTCCCATTCATAAGTATTCCAGTGACCCTATACATTCAATGATTTTATGGAAATGAGCAGCGTTGTGTCTCCTGTGGTAATCAAGTTTAGGCAAGATGGAAAAGTTATCTGTGAGTGATTTCACTGCTGTAAATGTTTTTTTTATATATATAATAAAACAAATATATGCATGAAACCATGTCAAATATTTTTGGCATTTCCACTGACTTCAAGGAAGAAATAGTCATTTAATAACAGCAAGGTATTTTAAATAAATTCTCCTCAGAACTTCACAATAAGCATTCCCAGCACAAAATTTAAATGTTCAAACCCAGCATTTTCAATCATTTGCAGGTGAGCATCAGGGAAAGAAAGAGTGAGGGATTAGATTAGCAGAGTTTTGAGGGTAAAGAGCTCTCCAGATGAGATTGGGTGACCTTGATTTTCATGGAGGGAATCTTGTCCACACCTAACTCATAAATCTATGGCTGGGGCCACCAGATAGTTTTGATGATCTATAAAACATAATTGAATTTCTTCATAGATTTTACTAAATGTGTTATAAAACCCATTGGAAATAGTATATTCCTGGTTTAAATGCCAGTCAATGACACCTATGGTAAATAAATCTTCAAAACTAGCTGGAATTCTCGCTCTTGATATTTTTTTTTATAAAAATAAATTCCTGCACCCAGATAATGATTTTTCTTAGCCATCCTTTTAGGCGAAGTGTGTAATTTACCCAAACACTTCCCCCATTTTCCATTGATCAGGGCACAGATAGTCCCGCCCCAAACTCACCCCATTGGTTGAGCAAGATCAGGCAGATCAGGATGCCCAAACATACAGAGCACTGTTTTGAAAGTACTTCAAAGTCAGTGTTTGCAAAGTGATTACAGGACAATTGACCTATAATTGGCTTAAGTTAATTCATCTATCCACAGGGGTTTTCCCATTTTTGATACCAACACCCAAATATAATATTCGACTTGTGAGTTACCCCCTCCTAAAATAAATAAATAAAAGTTGCTATTTATTTTCATGTGTAAAGACCAATTTAAACTGGGTGAGAATTTTTTTTATGTAAAGACAGTTAGCTTTTTATATTGTTATTGTACTAAAGCCAAAATAAATTACAAAAAGTTTATATGGAAAACATTAAGTCTACTATGTATTACGTTGACAGCATATCTTTTTTTTCTACCCAATATTTGAGTAGTTAAATGTATAAGCCTGAAGAGAAACATTTTAATTAAACTGACATGATACAAATTTCAAATTTGGTACATATAGTCTCTCTCTCTCTCTCTCTCTTTCCACAGACCCCTCACAGCTTCCTGGGGGTGCCCAGACCCCAGTTTGAAAGTATTTCTCACACATGTTGGGTTTCCATGTTTTATGGGGACTTTCCACAGACATAATGGTTTTTATATTTTTTCAATTATTTTCTCTTCTTAAATGTAATTTAATGTTCTTGAAATGAAAAAAGAATCTTACATAAGTACTTTTGTGTAACAATTGCTTTATCTTGTATGCACCTGTCACTAAAATCTGCTGATCCACATATTAAGCCTCAGTTTTTTTTTTGGAAGAACAGGGCTGGGTTCAAAGACTAGAAATATCAATTAAATGCCCCTGACAGGAAGAAAGGGGAAAAGCAGCTCTGGAAATCACGTCTGACAGAATTTGCTGACAGAACAGACTGATCAGAGACAGTAACGATGGTTGCATGTGGTGGCATGCTTTGTGTTTGCTTGCGTGCTTGAGCGTGGGTTGAGGCATGGCTTAATGAAGCACCCCTTGAACAGACATCCTTCAGAAGTGGCAGTTGTCTGCTTGTCATTAAAAAAAGAGTCAATGGAGGCAAAAGGAAATTAGCCCAAGGTCAACATCCTCCCTGCATGCACATACACTCTCGGACCAATGAGGCACAGTGATAAAGAGTTAACGATGTGGCTTAGTGAGCTGACAACATGAGTTTGACCTTCACTCTTTGAACCTCCGGAGAAAAACTCTGATACAAGGATTAGCAACCAAACACCTCAACTTGGCAAATGACTGCCTTTGAACTCCACAGCAGCCCAGACAGCAGGCCTAACAGGAGTTAGGCTGTTGTAGAGTCACCTTGGAGTGATGAATCTGTAGTCTAGAGGGGTCAGATTGGAATAATTTTACATATTTTATATTTTCCCAGGCTTGCATGAAAACTGTGGTCATTCACCCGAAATGATTGAAAGTAGGAATGGCCATCATGGTCGACTAGTGTATTATCCAATAAGAACAGGATAAATAGCATACCTAGACTATTACAGTAGTTTACTATTTTATCAGAAATGTCTCTTTTTTTTTTTTTTTAATTATTATTATTTATTTATTTATTTATTTATTGTGATTGTACTTTAATGAGTGTGCATTGCATTGGCTGTTAGAAAGATTGCACAGTAAAACCCTCTGTAAAGTTGGGCCTTGGGCCACTGTGTTATATCTTGCATTGTTCTAGGGCATTCCAAAATGAGTGTTACATTTTTAAGATGGCTTATCGAGTAAAAAAATAATCAGCCTTTAAAACTGCATCTTGAGACCTCTGGATTTTGTTCCACTCTGTTGTGCACTTAGTTATTTTTGAACACAAGAATTCGTCTTATGTAAAAGCCCCCCCCTAAGAAACGTAGCAGATCAGGGTCAGGTGAACCCGAATCTAACATTATTATACAGGCCTACCTTAAAACAGATTAGTAGACTTAAGTTAGGTAACCAACTGACTACAGGTAGTTGATTTTGAAAATATGTGGTTTTACACATCCCTAATTGAAAGCTTTATTTGAAAGTTTGTTTGCTTTAATTTCCAAATTCTACAGTTTAATTAGTGAAATTTAGCTTGAACCAGCCAGTGGGGCATTTCCTAAAAGCATTGTAGGTCGCAAGTTCTATCATTACCAACATAGTTCAACGATTTGGTGTTTCCCAAATCGTAGTTACAAATAACTTTTGCAAACAGCATCGTAAAGTTGTGTGGTTAGAAATACAGCTCTTTACCTGATTAGAAGCATAGTTCCTAGTTAGTTTGCTGTGTGGGCATCATTTCACTTAGCTGAGGCTTCTATATCTTTTATTCTATATATATATATATCTTATTCTGTCAATAATTTGACCATGTTTACAAGCATTTTAGAAAACTGCTTATTCCGGGGTTTTGCAGAAAAGTGCTGTTCTGAAACATCACGAAAACACGAATGCAGCCGTTTAAGGGATTAAAGGCTGTTAAGAGAGTGTTTTATCACACATGGTTTCTGTCGGAGAACACAGCTTTTGTGTTTATGATAATGCATAAGTGCCGTTTATGTTTTTTTTTTAATGCGCATGTGCGTGTATGCTCGAGTGCTTCAAAAATGCAAGAGAAAAAGGTTTGACGTAGAGGGAAAACCATCTATTGCAGTGTATGTATAGTATCTACACAGTGCATGCCTCTTTCCTTTCTTCACAGCTTTCTCGCATTAAACATCTTTCTGGCGTATGTTTTAATGAGCTTTTATAATTTAATATTCACGGAAGTTATTACCCCAGCCCCTGCATAATGTCATTAACGAACCAATATGCGACATAGTTACTACGGTTTCGAAAACAGTCGTGACTAGCTAGTTTATTTCTCTGACTATGTATTGCACTATCGTATATAAGCAGTAAGTTACGTCATTGTACGGAAAACGCACCCCTGGTCACGATTTGTAAGACCCGGAAAATGTCTGCTTACAGTAAGTACACATGCAACTACAGCCTGACAGTCAATTAAATGAATGAGATTCTTTTCACTTGCTCTGCTGGATACATAATTGACAACTAACAGCCTAGACCTTGGCACTCAGCTCTCTTAGAGTAGGTTTAATGTTGTTATTCAAGAAGAGAGCCAACATTACTTCCAACCTGTATTATAATTTATCAAGAACCGTGGCTGTGCTGCTCGAATGCAAAGAAAAATTACTACATTTGCAAATTGTGTGTGTTTGCTCAAGTGCACTTAACTCATTGTCTGTATTCACAGATATTATAAACATGAGATATGCAACTTGTATCTTAATAAGGGAAATACTTTATCTAATTGAGAGAATGAGATGTTCTATCAATGTACTGTACATAATACTATTTCATTTTCATTATATCTAAAGTGCTTATCTTTCAAACTTACCTTAAATAAATCCTTCTGATATAAAAGAGCTTGAAAGGGCACTTTAAGGACTTAACACCCAAAACTTGTTCCCCAGTTCAAAAAGGCCATTAATTGAAACCAAAAGTAAAATTGGTTCATTGTAAACTTTGAGATAAACATAAGACCAATCACATTTACACATCAATGACACCTATTGAGTGATCAGAAACTTAGTCTACCCATTCATGCTGACGTAATTAGGAGAAAGCAGATATTATTCCTAAAAATCAGAAGAATTAACGAGAATATTTGTCGGGATTTGTTTATAGTTCCTTATAGTTATAGACAGACACGTCTTTTGTTTCTTGTGTTTGAGCACATGGATTTTGTTTTGGTTCTCTTGCCATGTGCTCTCCTGTCCATTCTGTCTTGAGTGTTAACCCTACCCCATCATTTGCCTGATTATTAGTTAATTTGTCTAATTTGGTCTCCCTCATTATCCTCCTTATTTGCTCTCACTTTAATCTCCATGTGTGCTCTGTCTAGTGCCATTTTGTTGTGGAAGTTTACTCTCTTGTTGTGTCAGTTTGCTGTTCTTCCTGTTAGTCATTGTCTCTAGTCAGATTAAGCTGTCGGTTCCTGCTCTGGTGCCTGGCCTACCTGGTTGCCTTTTGGTCTCAGTCATATGAACAGCCCTCCTCCCTACCCTTGTCTCCTGCCTGACAGCTCTGCAGATCCTCAACATTTGAAACAATTTGGCTGAAGTTTATTTATTTGTATGTTTCAGATTAACTATTTTTATTGATTAACATATTGTAGAAAAACAAAACATACAGTATATACACAGAATCAACATTAAACCCCACCCTGGCCCCCAACAACATCCCAGAGGTTATACATTTTATATATATGACTCCATCCTCTGTGGCGACTCCATCTGACTCATGGCATCATCATCAGCAGGTGGGTGTGTCTTTAAGACCAAGCCTATACAATCTAGAAGGGGTCCAATATAATCTATCTTGAAGTGCATATGGTGCACTTTTGCATCTCTAAATTCTGACTTGATGTTTTTTAAAATCAGCCCACTTTCCCTCCTCTAATTCTAAGTATAAATCTTTCTCCCATAATCTCTTGAGAAATTGAAGCTCCGTCCCCCAGACTCTGAATTAGCAGGGAGTAATACAATTATTTCTTATGACCTTTCCAAAAGCAGTAATCACCACCCCCAGAGTATCTGCCGCTTTAGGGGAGTGTATGATATTCCCAAAAATAATACAGGGCAAGTGGCACAGTTGTAAATGCCTAAAAAACAAATCTGGAGATCCAAAAATGTTGAACTAAATTTTCAAAGGATCTCAACAATCCACTCTCATATAGGTCACCAAGTGTGGTAACCTCCCCTCACAATCAACTCTGACCAGCAGAAAGGGGACTTATTTGGGGTTCAGCCATAAGCTCGAGGTAACATTTAAATAAATGTCTGAATTAAACTAACTGGGCACTTTTGTCCATACCGAGTGCAAATTCGAGATAACGGAGTGTAATTTATCTTCCCCAGTTAGTTAAGATAGAAAGACTATCCAATGGCAAGATAGGGGCAAGAACTTCCTGTTCAATACAAAACCAGGGAGGGGCTCTTTCAAGTGGACACCATTGAGCCAAATATCTGAGACCAAACAAATACTAATAAAACAAAATCTTGGGTAGGCCTAGCCCACCTTTGTCAATCAGCCTATGCAGTTTACTGAAATGTAATCTGGGATGTTTCCCATTCCCAATGAAGGACTTTGCTATGCTATCAAATTGCTTGAAATAAGAGAGGGGGGAGGGAGGGGGGGGGGCATTGTAAAACAGATCAAGTTCATGGGCAAGGAAGAGGTGAGAAACCGGCTTGACATACAACTAAAGGTTTAATGGAAAACTCAAAATACAAACACATAAGACAACGGACATGTCCGTGAATGATCTCTCTGTGTGGCCTTTATCCCTCTTGACGGTTTGATCAGCCTAATACGGGACCGGGTGTGCGTAATCACGCCCCGGTCCCGCCCTCCACCGTGCCACAGGCATCTACAGGGAGAGACTGTAGCAGATTGAATTTTGGAATACAATTCATTTTAATAACATTAATCTTCCCAATCATCGATAAATATAATGAAGCCCACCTGCCCACATCGCTCAAACCTTTTTATTAAAGGGTCAAAATTAACTCTTAACTAAATCAGATAAATTTCCTGGGAATAAAATACCCAAATACATAATGCCCTGTTTGGGCCACTGGAAGGTGCCTGGCTGAAAAGCCGTTATCGGGCAGTACACTGTCAGAGACAAAGCTTTAGATTTAGACCAATTGACTCAGTATACTGAGAACTTAGAAAAGGAATTAATAATTCTATGGAGGCAAGGCATAGATCTAGTAGGGTCAGAGATTAATAATAAAATATAATCTGTGTAAAGCGGAAATTTATTCACCATACCTTCAACCATCACTCCTGGAAAATCATCCTCCTTTCTTATTGCGGCCGCTAATGTTTCCAGGTCAAGACAGAACAATAATGGGGAAAAGAGGGCAACTCTGCCAGGTGCCCCTATCCAGAGTAAAATAATCTGAAATTAATCCATTTGATTGTACTGCCACTACCTGGTGTCTATAAAAGTAACTTAATCCATCCAATAAATGTACTCCCAAACCTGTACATTTCCAAAATCTTAAAAAAAAATAAAACGCCTTTTTGGCTTTAAGTGAGATCAGCGACCGGAGTCTGATCATTCGCCACTGACCACATGATATTGATGAAATGCTTAAATATTAGACAAAATCAACCTTAGCCCCTGAGTTTCTGCTAAAACAATAATGACCTCCTAATTCATCTTTAATCTGTTTGAGACATTTGAGTTGTAGATCAAATGCTTATCAGTGTATTGACTCCCCTGCTCTTACTTGAGCCATCACTAAAGAAAATATGCCCACCCCGTATCTTCCCACATTTTTCAGCTCCCTGCAGGGAAAGATATGTTTCTTGAAGAAACACTGTCATATTTATTTCATTTAAGAAACAAATAACCTTCCTTCTTTTTATGGGGTGTCCCAACCCATTCATATTCCATGTGGAGAGAGACAATCTACTCATCAACATTTCACATTTTGACATATTAGAAAATATAGATTGTGTGTCAAAAACAAAATTATAAAGACCACATTCCAACATTAGTGCAATAATCAATCCCCAGACTTCTCCCAGAATCAAACAAACAGAAAAAGAAAAACATGCACATTAACCCCACGCACGACGGAGCCAACCGTGTCCATCCTCAACTCAAACAGACCATGTACACCTACGAGAGTCCCCGTGACAACTTTGCTGTCGGATTACTCAAGTTCTATACAGATTTTTATACAGAATTACAAAAACAGAAGAAAATCTATAAAACGAACTCTAGCCTATAGGCTGAATAAACACAAAGTACATGTAGATTTATCCACATAAACGTCCCGAAGGTTTGTTCCTCCACAAAACAAACTCCAGCCTCTAGCTGAACCAGCACACACACACACACACACACACAAAAAGGCCATTCAGTTTCCTCGGACAGTCAAACGAATGTTCACTGAGCCAGCTGTTTCATGAGCGCAGCAGATGACCTAGTCCTTCCATTGTCCTGCAAAAAATACTACACAAAACAAACTCCAGCCAGTAAGAGGCACAAGCACAGAGAGCATGCAGATTCATCTTCAAACTGTCCCGAAGGAGTGTTACTACAAAAAACTAATTCCAGCCACTAGGCGGAACCAGCACAAAAAGAAACAAAGGTGCCCAGCTTCCTTGAACAGTCAAGTGAATGTTCAGTGAGTCTAACCCACACAATGACTTACTCATCCATTGACGTTATAAAGGACAATGCTTGTTGGAGACAAGTAAATACTCTGCAGCCATCCTTGGCATCTAGTCTGGGAACAAGACTAGATGCTAAGAAAAATGTTGCGGTTCTTCCAAAAAATCCTTCCCTTGCTGAAGTTTATTTTTAACAAGATTATCCATTATCATTACAGTTTGAGTCATGCACTTCAGCGCAGATTGTTTCGTGGAATTGGCACAATGGAATGCAGGCTTTGCTGTTACTCAGGCACGATGGATATCAGCATCAGAATGAGCTTTATTGCCAAGTGTTCTCACGTATACAAAGAATTTTGTTTTGGTGATAGGAGAAACAAGTGCGCACAGAAGATTACAGTGAGACACAGAATATAAAACAAGAAAGAGTATAAAATGACACAAATAATAGGACATATATTACAGAATGGTGTATGTACATGTGTAAATTGTGATGTATGTGCAAGGTGTATTTTCAGTCGCTTGCCACTCCTAATTCATCTATAAACGAATAGGGAAACATTTTAAGTTTATCCAATCACAATTTATTCCTTGATGCTTGGAAACAAAGCGTGACAGCTGTTTCACAAATCGAATGCCGAAGCTGCACGTGAATCTGAGCTCTTACCCCGTAAGGCCTGCAGTATTTCCACAGAATCCCTCAACAGCGAAAGTGAATATGCATCTAAAGTTTGTTAGTTTGATTTGGAGTGGTGGTGGTGTAGTGGGCTAAAGCACATAACTGTTAATCAGAAGGTCGCTGGTTCGATCCCCACAGCCACCACCATTGTGTCCTTGAGCAAGGCACTTTAACTCCAGGTTGCTCTGGGGGATTGTCCCTATAATAAGTGCACTGTAAGTCGCTTTGGATAAAAGCGTCTGCCAAATGCATAAATGTAAATAATTTATTTGTTCTTGGTGGGCGTGGTCTTTAGGATTTTTCCCAGTCGAGGCCCTCTAGCTGGCCATGAGTGACGCAGTCACGCTTTAAGTGATATCCGTAATTCGAAAGCGAAGGGCATGTGACCTAGCTGACGAGAACACAGTCATCAATGCCGGTATCGCAATTAAGAAAGAGATCATTATGGATTGAAAAAACAGAAATGTTCTGCATGACTGTGTGATTGCCTTAATTTATTATACAGGAAATGAGGGCTGATTTGTAAATTGCTAAGGGCTTTTTGCATCAGGAGTTTAAGTGTAAATTACATTGGCTTGAGCGTTCTGTTGCAGTTCAAGTTTTGAAAAGTAACCTTGTACCTGCAAGCTACATTAATATTACAAATATAATTAGATAGATTTTTCCAGGTATTATAGACCTCTTTGGTAGATTCATATGAAAAATTATGATTTTGGCAGTTTAATTGTTCATGAGGAAAATGGCCTGTTCTTTTGCCTGGATGTCCTGGCGCTCAGTGCTCTGTAACGCTAGCTCTGGATCTGTTCAAAGTGGGAGTGGCCAGGGCGTGTGGGGCCCAGAGTGATTCTATATGCATGTTTCCTCACTCTGCACGTTATGGAGGGTGGGCAGGGGGGAAACAATAATCCTCTCAACTGTCCTGACTGTCCATTGTAGTTTCCTTCTGTTTGATTTGGTGGCTAAACCAAACCAGAGTGTTATAGAGTTTCACAGGACAGACTCTATGATGGCCGAGAAGAACTGTGTCAGCAGCTCCTGTGGCAGATTGAACTTCCTCAGCTGGCGAAGGAAGTACAACCACTGCTGAGCCTACCTCACAATGGAGTTTTCCCACTTCAGGTCTTGAGAGATGGTAGAGCCGAGGAACCTGAATGACTCCACTGCTACCACAGTGCTGTTCAGGATGGTGGGGGTGTGGGGGTATTTCTCCTGAAGTCCACTATCATCTCCACTGTTTTGACCGCATCAGACAGTCAGCTGATCAACCTCTCGTCTCAATGCAGACTCGTCACTGTTGCGGATGAGGCCGATGACTGTGGTGTTGTCTACAAACTTCAGGAGCTTGACTGTCTTTTGCAGTGCAGTCATTTGTGTACAGGGAGAAGAGCAGTGTAGAGAGAATGCATCCCTGAGGAGCACCAGGGCTAATAGTGAGGGTCCCAGATGTGAATTTCCCCAGTCTATTTAGCTGCTGCTCAGGTGATCCATCGACAGATTGGGGTGGGCATGGATGGGTGGGTCAATTTGGTTGAGAGAAGATCAGGCATGATGGTATTGAAAGCTGAACTGAAGTCCATAAATGGCATCCTTGCATAGGTCCCAGGTCTGTCGAGGTGTTGCAAGATATAATGCAGTCCCATATTGACCGCATCATCCACAGACCTGTTTAACACAACCCTTTAAGATACAGTAATCTCAATTCCAGATCTCTCAGACTCAACTATGAATGTGTCCTACTTTTGGTCTAGCCAAGCACAGAGAGGAACATGATCACTCAGCATGAATTCACAAAAATCTTCATATGAATATAAAATCGTCTTGCTTTTGCCACAGTTGAGAGATTATCCCCCTTGGTTGCACATTAAATGCACAGAATTTTCTGCAGTATTTTAGAACATTCTAGAAGAGTTCTAGAACTTGTACATGGTTTAGTTAGATTGCTCTGGCTGGCAGAGCATGTGATCTTCTTCCATTCTGCTCACACACTCTCCAGACGCCCATTCCTTTCCCTCAGGAGGTTCAAATGCAGCCTGCACTACACCAGGAATTAACCACAGCTGGGGGCGGCTGGGCATCTGGAGGACAATGTTTTAAAGCTTCTCGCCATCAAAGAGGGAGCTAATTCATGAGAGAGAGAGAGAGAGAGAGAGAGAGAGAGAGAGTGAGAGTGAGAGTGAGTGTCTTGAAAGCCTTAACGACCATATCCATCTCCAGCGCACTGCAGCAACCTCATAGACAACCTATAGAGCCACTACAGGGTCACCCTTCAAATCACTGCTCCCTCAACCACTTCAACTCTGAATGGAGAAACCCCATGACAGGTTCAACCTGGAAAACATTGCAGGACCAGGCCGGCAGCCTGATCACTGATCCAGCACAGTCAAAAGCCAGCCGGCCTCATCTCCATCTAGAGACCTCAGAAACATCCAGCACATGCTGACTCTGCAGTGCTCACACCTCATGCATTAGTGACTCAAAAAAAAAAGGAGATATATAAAAAAAGTGTGTATGTATGTATTTTATATTATTTATGCATTTATTTTAAGAGATTCTTAGAAACCTCATTATTTAATATATTATTCTTGAAAAAATAAGACCAACATATTTATTTATTTATTTATTTATTCATTATATTTATTTTACTTAGAATATATTTTTAAAATAAATATATAAATTAAGATGCATCATAATATTTTATATATTCTTCTTGAAAACAAAATAAGAACAACAACATATTTATTTATTTTACTTAATTTTTATATTGATTTTAAAAAGATCTTTTTAATTTTACTATTCTTACTTTTTATCTGCATCATAATATTTAATATTTTTCTTGAATTCAACAACATACTGATGTTTGTTTTTTTGTTTTTTTGTTTTTTTTTAAATAAAAGCAATTTATTAATGGGCTCATATTCCTTAATCACATGTTGGAATATTCAAGGACTGAGATCCTCCATTTTTGGTGTTAAGAGCCAACATTCAGACTTCAAAAAAGAAATTCTGAATTCTGACATTATAATACTGCAAGAAATATGTAATTTAAGATTTGTCCACTGGCTGCCCAATTGGATTTAGGGAAATAGTTCTACCATTAAACAAACTAAAAGGGGTGACTCAGGGCAGAGACTCAGAGATGCTGATATGGTACAGAACAGAACTCATAGACTCAATCAAATCTATAAAAATCTGAAAATTTTACATTTTGTTAAAAATCCAAAAAGATATTGTCTCCACAGACCATAACATATTCTTGTGTGGTACATATTTACCCCGGCTGAATCTCCCTATTACAATGAAGAAAACTTTTCCATCCTGCAAGATGAAATCTGCCATTTCTAGACAAAAGGAAGTGTGTTAATGTGTGGCGATTTAAATGCCAGAACTGGAAATGAACCAGAATTTGTCAATACATAGGAAGACAACTATTTTACAAACACAAGCCACCCTCTACCCTCATACCACCTCAGAAATAATTATGACAAATTTACAAACAAAAGTGGGAAAAGCCTACTAGAGCTCTATCAATCATTGGACCTGTGTATAGTGAATGGTCGCATATGGGGAGACTGTTTTGGCTGTTATACCTTTAATTCTTGTCTGAGTAACAGTGCTGTAGATTATTTAATTACAGACATTGACCCAGTGCATCTCAGAGCATTCACAGTCAGTCCTCAAACACCTCTGTCAGACCACTGTAAAACGAACTCAAACCAAAGAATCATGCAGACAGCCCTCTCATTTACTAAGCCTGCAGCAATCCAACAAGTGGATAAAAAAACAGCAAAAAAAAAATGATCAAATTTCAATAGAAAATCAAACTATAAAATTATTATTGGACAAATTTATAATGAACACATATCCACAAAATAATGTAGGCATAAATCTGGCAATATGTGATATTACCAATATATTCCACCAATCAGCATCCATGTGCAATTTGAAAAAATAATCAAAAAGGAAACCAAAAAACACGTGTTTAAATTATTAGAACAACAGTATGAAATCTTTCAAATCAAAAACACAGAGATCCTGACAATCAAGAACTCCGCCATCAATATCATGAAGCTCTTAAAGTGTACAAACAAACTTTAAGAGCAAAAAAGGAAGAGCATACAGAACAACTATTTCAAGCAATGTCCATCCATCCATCCATCCATCTTCAACTGCTTATCCGAAGTCGGGTCACGGGGGAAGCAGCTCCAGCAGGGGGCCCCAAACTTCCCTATCCCGAGCCACATTAACCAGCTCTGACTGGGGGACCCCGAGGCGTTCCCAGGCCAGTGTGGAGATGTTATATCTCCAGCTAGTCCTGGGTCTTCCCCGAGGCCTCCTCCCAGCTGGACATGCCTGAAACACCTCCCTAGGGAGGCGCCCAGGGGGCATCCTTACCAGATGCCCAAACCACCTCAACTGACTCCTTTCCACGCAAAGGAGCAGCGGCTCTACTCCGAGTTCCTCACGGATGACTGCGCTCCTCACCCTATCTCTAAGGGAGAAGCCCGCCACCCTTCTGAGGAAGCCCATTTCGGCCGCTTGTACTCGCGACCTAGTTCTTTCGGTCATGACCCAACCTTCATGACCATAGGTGAGGGTAGGAACAAAAATTGACCGGTAGATCGAGAGCTTTGCCTTCCGGCTCAGCTCTCTCTTCGTGACAACGGTGCGATAGAGCGAGTGCAATACCGCCCCCGCTGCCCCGATTCTCCGGCCAACCTCTCGCTCCATTGTCCCCTCACTCGTGAACAAGGCCCTGAGGTACTTGAACTCCTTCACTTGGGGTAATACCTCCTTCCCTACCCGGAGTACGCACTCCATTGGTTTCCTGCTGAGAACCATGGCCTCAGATTTAGAGGTGCTAATCCTCATCCCAGCCGCTTCACACTCGACTGCCAAGCAGTCCAGTGAGAGCTTAAGGTCACGGACTGATGATGACATGAAGACCACATCATTTGCAAAAAGCAGCGATGAGATCCCCAGCTCACCGAACCGCACACCTTCCCCACCCCGACTACGTCTCGATATCCTGTCCATGAATATCACAAACAGGATTGGTGACAAAGCGCAGCCTTGGCGGAGACCAACCCCCACATGGAACGAACTCGACTTCGTGCCAAGAACCCGGACACAGCTCTCGCTTCGGACGTACAGGGATTGGATCGCCCTAAGAAGAGACCCCCTCCACCCCATACTCCCGAAGCACCTCCCACAGTCTCTCCCGGGGGACCCGGTCATACGCCTTCTCCAGATCCACAAAACACATGTAGACCGGATGGGCATACTCCCAGGCCCCCTCCAGAATCCTTGCGAGAGTAAAGTTCTGGTCCGTCGTTCCACGGCCAGGACGGAACCCGCATTGTTCCTCTTCAATCCGAGGTTCGACAATCGGCCGAACCCTCCTCTCCAGCACCTTGGAGTAAACTTTACCAGGGAGGCTGAGAAGTGTCTTAGCCTTCTTACACTATACCCCTGTAGTTGGCACACACTCTCTGGTCCCCCTTTTTGAAGAGGGGAACCACCACCCCGTTCTGCCACTCCTTAGGCACTGTCCCAGATTTCCACGCAATGTTGAAGAGGCGTGTCATCCATGACACCCCCTCCACATCCAAAGCTTTCAGCATTTCTGGTCGGATCTCATCAATCCCCGGGGCTTTGCCACGGCGGAGTTGTTTGACTACCTCAGTGACCTCCCCCAGGGAAATAGAATCTGATCCCCCATCAGCCTCCGGCTCTGCCTCTGGCATAGAGGGCGTGTTAGGATTTAGGAGTTCTTCAAAGTGTTCCTTCCACCGCCCAATAACCTCCTCGGTTGAGGTCAACAGCGTCCCATCTTTGCTGTATACAGCTTGGTGTGCATATGCACAGACAACAGTAAGAGTTTTCCCCCCCACAACCCGTAGGCGAAGGGAGGCAACCCTCTCGTCCACCGGGATAAACTCCAACATAGCGGCGCTCAGCCGGGGACTTGTGAGTATCCCCACACCCGCCCGTCGCCTCACACCCTGGGAAACTACAGAGAAGTATAGAGTCCATCCCCTATCCAGGAGTACGGATCCAGAGCCAAAACTGTGCGTCGAAGTAAGCCCCACCAGATCCAACTGGTAACGCTCCACCTCCCTCACCAGTTCCGGCTCCTTCCCCCCCAGTGAGGTGATGTTCCACGTCCCTAGAACTAGCCTTTGCTGCCCGGGTCTGGTCCGTCGAGACCCACGGCCTTCACTGCCACCCATATGACTCATATTCAAGCAATGTATGAGTCAATAAATACCAGTAACTTCTGGAACAATTGGAAGATTTGGCCATTCAAAACGGGAACATATGGAGGACACACTTTGAAAATCTGTACAAAACAACTGAAACAAATCCTACTCGAAATGAAATAAAAACCAAATTAGAAATCCTGAAAGAAAAAAATTAAGTACAATCAGAACCCCCTGGATTTCCAAATCACAGTAAATGAGCTAACAGATAGACTACATGCATTAAAACCCAACAAGGCATGTGGCATTGATGGAATATTAAACGAAATGATCAAATACACTAATTTGTAAATTATTAAACATTGTTTTGTTTGTAGGTGTAACACAGATCAAATTCATGGGCAAGGAAGAGGCGAGAAACCGGCTTGACAAATAAACTAAAGGTTTAATGTAAAACTCAAAAGACAAACACATAAGATGACAGACATGTCCGTAATTGAGCTCTCTCTCTCGATCGCCGTCTGCGAGTGGCCTTTATCCCTCTTGACGGCTTAACTAGCCTAATACGGGACCGGGCGTGCGTAATCACGCGCCGGTCCTGCCCTCCACCGTTCCACAGTAGGGTATTTTCCCAACACCTGGAATCAAGACCTAATTACACCCATCTTTAAACAAGGAGACAAATTTGAGCCAAACAATTACAGAGGCCTATGTGTCAATGGCAACCTGGGGAAAATATTCTGTTCAGTTATTAATATAAGATTGCAGAACTTTCTTAAAACCCACATAATTCTGGAGAAAAGTCAAATTGGATTTCTGCCCAAACACAGAACATCTGACCACATTTACACACTTCACACAATTGAGAAACATGTACAACAAAACAAAACCAAAGTCTTTGCTTGCTTTGTTGACTTTGAGAAGGCTTTTGATTCAATCTGGCACAAAGGACTCTTCATAAAACTACTGTAAAATGGGATTGGAGGGAAAACATTCCAATTAATTAGAACCATGTCTAAAAACAATACATGTGCTGTAAAAATAGAGTACAAATTAACAAACTTTTTCTATCAACAACGAGGAGTCAGACTAGGTTGCCCATTGAGCCAGCTCTATTTAACACTTATATAAACTAATTAGCCAAATCGTTAAATAATTTGACTGCCCCCGGCCCAACCCTGACTGAATCAGAAATTAAATGTCTCCTCTTTGCAGAAGATTTAGTCCTTCTGTCAAAAACAGAAGAGGGACTACAACAGCTCCTTGACATCATAGAGACATTCAGACAAAAATGAGCTCTTAAAATTAATCTAGCAAAAATTTAAATAATGATTTCAAAATAGATCCAGGTTTAGGGAAAATAAATACACCTTCAGAGCAGGAAACCAAGTCCTCCAACACACCCACGAATACACCTAGCTGGGACTAAAACTAATTTCAACAGGAAACTTCAATCTGGCTGTGAATGAACTGAAAGCAAAAGCAATGAGGGTCTTCTACATGATTAAAAATACAATTCAGTATGAAATTCCAATAAAAACCTGGCTAAAAATCCTTAAAGCAATAATCGAACCAATTGCTCTGTATGGCAGCGAGATATGGGGACCCCTAAAAACCCAATATTTTTCTAAATGGGGAAAAAGAAGAAATCAAATCTCTGCGTACCCAAATTTGTAAAAGCATCCTAAAAGTAAACAGAGTGACACCAAACAACTCATGCAGAGCTGAATTAGGACAATAACCCTTAAAAAAAAGCTCTGAAATTCTATAAGCACCTAAAATGCAGTGAGCCGAGCTCATACCAGGCTGAAGCCCTGCATTGCGAGGAGCAGAACCTGCACAGGAGCGCCCTTTCACAGCTGGTGCTGAAACTACATCCAAACCAGCACAGCATAATCTGCCCCAACCAAATTACAAAAACAAAATTACATTGCTTGTTGGAGAGGTGCCACTAAATTACAAAAGAAGATGGTACTCTATTTACACCTGAAAAGAGATTACGAACCAGCAGAATACCTGAGCTGTGTAAAAGAGCATAAAGTGAGAAAGACACTAGGCAAATACAGACCGAGTGATCACTGTCTGGCTATAGAGAGAGGACGGCACAGACAGAGATGGCAGCTGTGAGAGCAGAGACTGTGTTCACTGTGCTCTCAGAAAGAGGTGGAGACAGAAGAACACTTCCTGCTGCACTGTGATCACTATCACAACAATCGATCAGCCTACTTTACAAAATTCCAACAAATAGCACCACATTTTATGACATTACCAAATCCTAGACATATTATGGGAGAAAACTCCAGCTTCATCACAACAGCAGCAAAATATGTAGCAGCTTGCGAGAGTCAGCCAGTGGACAAAACTAAAGTCAGAAATATTCTTATATCTTAACATGTCTGAATGTATGCACCATTGTTTTGTTTTGTTTTTTTCAATCATTTTCTTGTATGTATATATATATGGCACCAACAATCATATGCATTTGTGTTGCGTGAGGAGTTGGAGTCTTGGATTATCTTGGTTTTCCAAACCAGAAGTTCATAAGTTCCTTTTGATTCATTTTATACTGGATAATGGATATCATTTAACGTTAACATAAATATTATAAAATGGACATTATTATGGTATTATTACAATTTATACTTATGGTATTATTACAATTTATACTGACTAAAGGACCAAGGTATGAGTCCTAAAGAGCATAAAAGTCGACACGTGAGTCAAAATGGTCATAGAAGCGATTGTGTTTTACATGTCACACTTTGCTATTGATGGCATTTTGATGGCAGTTTTATGGTGGGGAGGTAGGTTTTGTTGATTAAAAACTCTAAAGACTATTAACTATAAAAACCTCATCTGTTTAGGAGACAATTTCACTCACTTGAAGCACCACTCAGTGGACATTTCACCTCGGAACTGCTGCTATACATGTAAGGAACCATGAAATATATTTCAGCAAAATTGTAGCCACATTCAGATAATTTGAGGGCACATAAGCTTTCAATATGAACATTTCCAGAATGCAAATTATGAACATTTGAATGTTGAATTATGAAAGTTGCAAAAATGTGTGAAGCTGAGTATGAGAAAACACTTTGTGCCTTTTGAGGCCTCATAAAAACTAGTGTCCATTAAAGTCATCCGGGTGAGTGCAGGAGATACGGCTCTCCATTCAATCTGTCTTTCTCTTTCCCTCCCCCTCTGCGAGACCGCTATGCCACAGCCTCATGACATCCCTCAAACCTGCTTGAAAGGGACTGCCCTGACAGGTTTCTGTGGAGAGGCCTGTCACAGCAAGGCTGCCTCTGAATAGCTCCAGATCATCATCTCCCATGGGGAAAATCTTTCGCTCACTGTCTCTCTCTCTCCCTCACACACACACGCACACCTGTCATGATCTCTTAACTGGTGTCTGCTCCAGAGTTGCTAACCTTGGGCAGCTGAAAAGGCTGAACAGCATTTTTTTCTCTCTCTCTCTCAGCCTCTCTTTCTCAATCTCTGGTAAGCTCTCTCTTATTCCTCCCTGTGGACCATCAATAATGCAGCGTGAATCCCCCTTTATATGATTTATCAGTAGCAGGAGGGGACGAGACTGCCCTTTCTGTATGCGAACATCTGCAGACATCAATATCTGACAGGAGGGCTCAGGTCAGCCCCCAGCTGTGCTTCTGTGCCATACTCCACTGAGCATGCAGGAAATACTTCAACATACAACCCATCCTGCTGCACTTTTCAAACATTCGTTATTCTAACAGAGTGGGAGAGAAAATATATGAAGAGAAGACGGACAGTTCCAGGCTTAATCATTAGTGTGATTAAGGAATACGGTACATGAGAATTGCTGTTTTTTGCTTCTGTGCTGTGAGAACTTTCACAGTGGGAATCCTTAATTCAGTGTCCTGTGTGAGATCTTATTGAATTAGCAAGAGGATAATTTCAACTGCATTATTTATATTGAAAATACATGAGAACATGAGGTAGTAGAAAAAAAAAATTTCAATACAAAAATGTATTTGTGTTGAGTGAGGAGTTGGAGTCTTGGATTATCTTGGTTTTCCAAACCAGAAGTTCATAAGTTCCTTTTGATTCATTTTATACTGGATAATGGATATCATTTAACGTTAACATAAATATTATAAAATGGACATTATTATGGTACTATTACAATTTATACTGACTGAAAAACAGGCTTGCCATGTTTCCTTTCAAACTGAAGTAGCAACTAAATAATTTTCATTTATAATTTAATTTAGTTTCGAGACATTTGATGGCATGAAAATAGGAAGTGAAGAAGTGTAAGAAGGCTAAGACATGTAAAAGTATAGTAAGGAAATCTACCTCTGTTTAGAACAGACCTGGGCAACTTACAGCCTGTGGGCCGGATCCGGCCCTCCACATGGTTTAATGTGGCTGCAGCTCATTTATCCTAAAAGTGTTTTTTTTTTTTTTTCAGTTATACTGCAGTGGGACCTAATGTGCCTCCACAAGCATTTAACATACTCATGGTTGCCAGATAAGAGACGCAACACCCCCAATTTGAGATTTCTACATGCGCATATTGGAAATATTCCGCCAAATGTTATACTTATTTTGTGCAATATGGAAAACATGCACGGGAGTGCGCACTTTCTAGCTATTGCTTTCTCCTTTGAACAAACTTGGCGATCTCTAGTGCGACATTCTGCCAAAAGGAAAAGTGTTATACGGCTACTCTGTGTCCATTCTTGAGGCTGCTTGTGATGTCTGGTGCAACTAAGTTTGCAGGTAAACCTTAGTGATGAAATTAAATATAAAAGTTGATCTCGGCATCATTGACACAAAGGAGTAATCATTGACATGCGAGCAAGTGAGAGACGAATATATGTATATATTACTGATTTGTGCATTTTAGAAATGTTTAAGTCCCCTCTCACATGTATGTTAATTAAACTTTTGCAGTAATAATTTGTCATTGTCATGCATCCTGTACTATTAAGTTGTGTCCTGAATGGAAATTCAAACCATTGACGAGAACTGCATCACGTGTAATTGGGTAATGTTTTGAGAATAAAATAAGTAAATTCGCCCGCTCTGCAACAAACATTAAAAGATTTATTTTATTTTTTATTATTATTATTAAAACAGACCCCTGATTTAGAGAGTGCTAAATTGAATAATAAATTAACAGGGAAGTAGAGAGGGTAAAATAAATAATTTATAATAAGCTCAGCCTTTATTCAGTTATTAATGCCTGATAGAACATCTACATTTGTAGAGCAATACAATACTTTAGGCATTGCAGAATAGTCCTATTAGTCACAAACACACTTCAGAAAATGTAATACACAACTATTTCTGGGCTTAAAAGATACAAAAACCAATCAATGCGTAATGTATCTCAGAAGGAATGCAATGTGGCCCCCAATGCACTACTTAAAGTCTGATGTGGCCCCTTTACCAAAATAGCTGCCCACCCCTGGTTTAGAGTCTTTTAAAATTCCACTTTTGACAATTGAAAAACAAAAATACTTTGATTTCTTTTATTAAAAAGTAACTGAATGTGTAATGGCGTCAAAAGATTGTAATCATTTAATGTTATGACAGCACTAATATTTTTCTCATGTCTCATGGTTTAACAAAGCAAAATCAAACCTTTCCAAGTACACCCTTGCACCTGCTTAAGTACCCCCTAGAGTACACATGTATACCTGGTTGGGAATAACTGAGCTACAGCATATGTTTTAACATATTGAGCTATTGAGCTTATATGTGGGCAACGTTTAATATGTGGAATAATAAACCTTATTTCTCATTAAACTTCATCTGGTAAAGGATATATACACAAAACCCTTCATCTAGTTAATATATAAGCTATAAAAAGCATAATTTGGTTCATACTTAAATATATAGCAATTTAAGGAAGTCAAGTCTCTGCCATTTCAAAATAAGAGTCACCTGTGAGTTTTGGGCATGTTTATAGTTAAAAGTCCCACATCATGCACCAAATATTTTTTCAATTATTATTGGGATTTTGCATGAACAATAAACTACACCTGGGATATAATTTATTTTTGACACTTGTAGCCTCTGTGTCTGTACCCATCATAGTAAGGAAAGACTAAGAACATTTTTATAAATCACTGTATAAATTGATTTTAGAGACTATCAGCCAATTAATCAGTTACTGGCCTTTTTCACCACCTTAGTTATCGATATCAGCAATGTCCACCATCAGCCGACCTCTAGACAGAACAGCGTAACTTTTCAGTAATAAGCAAATTTTTTCAGCATGGAGCAGTGTAGCACGTCAAAACAGCATTGATGGTTTAATGTTATATTGTATTGTGTTCTCAGTTTTACACTCGAGTGAGCAAAGAAAAGTAGAGGAAAACACTATATATATATATATATATATATAGCCTAGTTTTTTTATTTTCAATTTTTTATTTAGTATAACTTTACCTAAGTTTATTGCTATCAACACAAATCCAGATTCATTCATTAAAAAATGTTTTTGAGCCAGAGAAATGCTGGTCTGATTAAGTTATTATTATTACTAATTATGGTGGTTATATATTTTAAAAGATATTGACCCCACCCCCCCAAAAAAAAATCAATGCTATTTTAAACTGACTTCAACACTCAAATTGTTAACCACTACCAGCAAGAATTGCAGTTGACATGGTGTTGAATATACATTAAATCATCAATATAAGCATTGACTGATGTTTGACCCGTAGGTCAGATGTTTCCCATGGCATCCAGTCGTTCACACTTCTCCTTTATTCTGTATCAGTTATCAACATAATCCAATATATCCCTCATGTGTACTATAGAATAGGAAAAAGGGAAACGGTAGATATAAATAAATAAATCTCAAAGTCAAACACATTTCACGGGATCAATGTGTAGACTCGGGTGCCGTGTTCTAAAGGGCCCAGACTCAAAAGCTCTCTCTCTTTACTTCAAAGTAGAAATACATTTGAATTTCTAATCTCAATCCTATCAGCAGTCCTGAGGCTAAGCGATTGGCAAGAACCTGAATACAGGAAATCTAGGACAGTATCTGGGCAGTGTAAAAGGGTTTAACACCTAAAGCCAATTTAATTAGGTTCTTCATGACCTTAAGAGCCAAGAGGACAACAAAGAGGCTAATTGAGCATTTGTGACTCAGCCACAATGTTTATAAAACGGCGATTGGGTTGGTGAGTGTTTTGCTGTAAGGCTTCATAAATCTCTCAGACAATTCAGCCACGCCTTCTGCGAGATAAACAGATGTGTTGTGAAACAGTTATAGAGAGATCATCTCAAATGAGCAGGTGTGATACAAAAAAATAAATAATCAGTTGCACAGTAGGATGCTCTGCACTGGAAAATACACCTGTTCAGGTGACATTTAGCACTACAAATGCCAAACGGAAAATGACTTTTTGCTCCTCATAATTTCTTGTATTATGCAAAATTTTTATGATCTTGATTTGTGAAAAGTGTTGAGAGGCAGTGTGGGGGGGTTTGTAGAATTTCACAAGCTGAGAACATTGAAAATGGATTTGGATAAGCCATGCATAGTTGACATAGGAAAAAAAAAAAAAAAAAAAAAGGAAAATGAGGGTTAATGATAAGTTTTAGAATATATACACCTAAATCATTGTTTTGACCAGATCTACTGAATTATACAAAAAAAAAAAAAACACAAATTGCACACAAAATACTTACTTAAAAAAACATATCTTCTGTGATGAACAGATATTCAATTACTGATTTTCTGGGGCTTAAAGTAAAAATGTCATGTGGTGTAATCTCCCGGACACAAAAAAAATCTCAATAAACGCTGAACTTTTTGAGAAAGAAAACAATTGGCACCAGTACATAGTGCAGAATAATCTTTTATTAATATTTCTTTAAAGAAATAAGCAGTGAAACTATTTAGTTTTCAAATATAATGATTATTTGAAAAACCTTTTGTCTACCAAATAAAAGTCAGGATTTGTAACCAACATGTAGGTTGGCATTTTGTTGTCACGTGACAAATGAACAAACAGACAAACAGGACCAACCCTCAAGAATGTGAAGTTCTTTTTTTTTTTTTTTTTTTTTAAAAAAGGTATATTTTTATGAAAGGGCAAATTTTGTTCAGGTTATATGGAATAATACTTATGAAATTTTCTTGAAAACTTTATAAGAAATGATTGTGTACACTCATGCATTCAATGTGCAAGGAAAGTTCAGTTTTTTCGAAAATGCTATAAACTTTCAAAAATTAAGGAAACCAACATGACACAAAGATAAAATTTCTACAAACTTGATTTCCGTGAAAAGATTTCTTACTTTTATAATCTTGGCAGCCTTATTTGTCAATGATCCAAAGCGAAAGGCTCTTTGATAGGAAATACATCAACACACGGAGAGAGAAAAATTGCACTTACCAAGCCATTTCATGGGGGTTTTAATACCCAAAAACCTAATTGGCATAAGAGATGCATTTCTTAAGCCATAGGTCAATAAAATATATCCATCCACCTATTGTTTCAACTCCTGCACTGACTTTGCATATATTTATATTTGTTAACCCCTACTCTGTTTTTAAATGTATTAATCAGTTACACAAATAATTGTGTTACTGTATTTTCTTCATCAGGTAATCAGAGGGAATTATTTCACTTATTGACAGTACAGGCCATTGTTACTCATGCGAGGCTGTACACCTGTGGCGTTGCAACCCTTTAATCAATTCCTTCCTGCTCCCCATAGGGCAAGACATTTCACCGGGGTGCCTACGAATCCCAGCTACTGTCAAAAGCAACTTCAGCCAAGTGACAAAGACATTTTGGGTGCTGGTGGGAGTGAAATTAGTGACTTTTTTTGTGAGGGAAAAACCTATTTCTGTATCACACATCTCTTGAAATAAAAATTTGTTCTCTTAATTTTAAGAATTATAAAGAAAAACACATCAGCATCTTTCAAACACCCATTATTGGCAACAGCATAAACTGTAAACACTTCCATAGCAATACTCGAGTGCCACACAGTGGTAAATACTGTAATGGCAACAAACCATTTAAAAAAAAAAAAAAAAAGATTAGCCAAAAAATATAATGTTGTCATCTTTTACTCACCCTCATATTGTTTGAAACCCATTTGGAACACAAAAAACAGTATGTTAGATTCAGTCACCATTCAATTTTATAGCATATTTATTTCCATTCAATAAACATGAATGATGACTAGTCATTCTGCATAGCATCTTTTGTGTTTTATGAAATGCAATACGGGTTTGAAAGAAAATGAGGGTTAGCAAATGATTACAGAATTTACATTTTGGGGTGAACTATCTTTTCAATGTTCTTGGGGGCTGCATCTTTTACAAAACCAGCAATGCAATTACAGTCGTTTTATCTTACGTCATGTGAATAACCAATATCAGTTCCCATTTTACGAAAGCCTGGAGTGTTTAGTATTTGTAAAGAAAGTTATTTTTCAAACCACAATTACAAGTGGTGGTTAGAAACAATATGGTCTCTTTTGACACTATAAAATGTTAAAAACATATATTGGGTCAACCTAGGTTGTGTATGGTCAGAATCTGTTCTGCCAGTCTGATGTCCCAATAATGCCACTGTAGTGTTACACCCTTAACTAACTTCACTATGGAATGAGTCACGACTCAGTGCCCAGTGTAAATCGGGTGTGGTCCAGATGGGTTTTTGTACAAACAGTACAGGGCCCATCAGAGTTGCCTCATGGAAAAGGTTACTAGTTAACAGAGAATATGTCATAAGTTCGACCACTTCAAAGTAGAGCACCCTGAATGTTTATAGAAATGGGCATGTATTTATGGGATAATGGCACACTCAAAACATTCTTAAAGGAATATTCCGGGTTCAATACAAGTTAAGCTCAATTGACAGCATTTGTGGCATTATACAGATTAAAACCAAAAAAAAAAATTATCTTAATAAATAAATATGGGTTACAATGAGGCACTTACAATGGAAATGAATGCGGGCTGATCCGTAAACATTAAAATACTTTTTCAAAAGTATAGCCACAAGACATATGTTTTTAGTGTGACAAAATCATTTACTAAACTTTTCTGTGTAAAGCCAATTTTACACCTTTGTTACCATGACAATGTTATGTCAACAAACCCTAAAAAGACCTTTACAACTCATATTCAAGTTAACAGAATTAATTTAAGTGCTTTCATAAAAGTATAAGCTTCACACTTCTGCCTTTAAACCCCTCCAAATATGTACCCCATGCCTTTCCATTGTAAGTGCCTTAATGTGACCTTGACATTGTGCCACAAATAATGCCTATTGAGCTTAAATGTTTTGAATCTGGAATATTCCTTTAAGCCTGAATATTTTGTGGAAAAATAAATAATAATATAATTTTTTTTAAATGCTTCATCCAGAAATCTTGGAATAATCAAAATCATGCTTACGTTTTGTCAACACAAATAGTATTTATTAATTGGTATACAAACCCATTACGTAAATATAATTTGCCATAAAATATTTACATAGTACAGTGATGGTACCTGTAGGTATAATGTCCATAAAGGCTAATCATTTCTCATCCTGACAGTTCAATATTGAGTAGTACACAGTGGGAGGAACAGTGCATGTAGTGCTAAGATAGATAGTGAGTAGGAAGACACTTTGTAAATAAAGCTTTAGATACAGTCACCACACACTCAACTTTTTCCACCATCTGAAAAAGAACCTGCAAATATGTTCCCATTCAAGAAAGGCACATAAAACCTTCACAACCTAAATGAGTAAGTGTCCCTTTGCATGATATTGAAAAGAAATGCCATTCATCGGATACCAGAAGACTGACATCACCACCTGTCAACCTAGTAGCTGTTCCTTAAGGATTAGGAGAAGTGTATCCCAGCTGAATTGAATGCATGAAGAAGCCTATCATAAAAAAATGGATGCAGAAGAGACTTTTAAACCAATGCCAAATAATAAACATACATAAACACATTTCAATCCATGTCTGACTAACTGAAAATGTCAATACGTACACCATGAAATCATCTATATCCATACAGCGTGCCCTCTTTTCACTAAACTTGGACACTTGGAGGACATTTTCAATTTTCTGAGCAATGTTAAAATCCTGTGGTACTTCCTGTAATACAATTGTAGAAAGGTTACTCACTCAAAATAAGAATAATTTGTGTCATTCATGCAAGCAGACTCACTATGTTGTGCACTGAGCAGTGGATTCTATAGTTCTTCTCCAAAAGTTGCTCAACCGCAGAAGACCTACGTTGAAAAACCAAAAAGTCAAATTCAGACAGGCTCTTTGAATCCTATCCAATTCCTATTGACTGCTCAAAAGGAACACAATTTAGGGATGTCTTACTTGAAGGCAGCACTCAGTGTTTTGTTTTTTCTAACAAAAGCAATTCTGACAAGGCCATCCCATTCCTATAAATTTGCAAAAACAATGTTACATGTTTGCAAAGCACTGACAGCAAGTTGCACTAAAGCACAACCAGTATATTCTGTAGATCAGTTAAGCTGCGTTCACACTGCCAGCGACTTTGTCGCTGCAGGTCGCCAGTGGCTGGCGGTGAAGTCGCTAGTGGGCGTTCCCACTACTGGTTGCCTAGTAACGTTTATATATGACATTCACGGATGTCATTCCATTGCTGTTGACAGCGAAACGCTTTTCTTGCCGCTAAAAACAAACATTTTGGAGGGAAAAGACTAAATATAAATGGAATCAGTACATAAAATGCTTTATATCAAAGATGAATGAGAAACAAGGCGTGCTCTTTGCCATAGCGGCTGTTTATCTGCGGCGAAAACGCAAACACCGGTCTGTCAACTTTGTCGCGTCGCTGGACACGCCCACATCTAGTCGCCAACGGTCGCGACTGCTCGTGTTGCCGGAAGTCGCTGTGCTATCATTGAAAATGACTGGGATGGTGTCACTGTCTCGCGCGATGTCGCTGGGAGTGTGTACGCAGCTTTAAGCAACACTGACCTGGAAGTTGACAGGTGGTGGTGGATTTTTTGGCTCTATCCTAACCACACTGGATTCAACTTTTGGAGGTGGTCTGAAATTGTTCTTTCCCACCTTCATAAACATAACATAGCTTAATATTTACAGATATGACAATATGCATGCCCTAGCATCTTCATGCTTTGCCCATCCCCCAAAACATCCCCATAAAACACTGATTTCACATGTTTCAGTGTTTACAATTGTGAGAAAACACTAACTGAACCAAAAGCAGTAAATCAACTGGTGTACCGACAAACTCTCCAAACCTTCATAAGATGATCCACCCGAGCTAAAAGCTGTGTGTTGATTGAAAGCCTGCAGTATAGCTTGTCTCCTGGTTTCGCCACCAACCTCATGGCAAACTCCCTCTGGAACATTAGCACTGCACACCTACAGAGGAAATAATCCAAATCTCACATTGTTTTGAGTCAAGAAATCACTACCAACATACTACATGTTATGGATCGTAAATTATCTTATCTTTGCCGCTATCACTAGATAAGCGGTTCTCATTTTAACTTCCCATTTAGACATATGCTATGATTATATTTATTTTAGCATTTATATCTATCGATATAGATAGGATTTATTCTGCTACTCAAGCCCACAGACTTAACAACTACAGAAGATAACGTAAACGATTCACAAAGGTAAAGATTTCTTTAAAAGGGTCTAAAACATTCTTACCTAAAAAATGGTCTGTGAAGTAACAACTTGAACACAAATGGAGATGATATCTAAGGAAAAACAAAATCTAAATGTGAATACCACCGAATCAGAACACAGATCTGCAGTGATCCAAGAGAAACAAAAGCATTGGTATACTGTAGACAATCTCTAAACTAGTACCTGATACGGCAAATTAGCCACGCAGACATCAAAAAAGGGCAGCTCTGTTTTAAGGACATCTCCTATGAGTATCTGAAGCTTGTTCTGCATCGGACTGTTCAAGAAAACAGTTTATTTTCAATTATACATTTTCAATTAAAGGAGATACTGTTAGGTTTTGACAAACATCTTTAAAAACACTTACGTGCACTGAACTCTTTTCTGAAGTTCCGCAACAAGCCTTGTGTCCAACTCGCATGCAACTACCTTTGAATTATTGTAATAAAAGTATTTTAAGTTTTGCTTAACATGGACAAATAAATGAATCAATTATTTAAAACCAGCATTAATCATTCTATATAACATGACATTACTTTCTTGGCTTTCTCCAGAAGTTTGACAGTCATGTTACCAGTTCCAGGACCAACTTCCAGAACCACATCTGTTTGGCGAAGTGCTGCCTGTAAATACATGTTTAGATACATTAAGATACTTTAAATAGAAGGAGCATGAAAGTCTATTGTATAGTATATTGTTATTATTTATTACCATTACTAGCACCTTCTCTTATATTTTATCAATATTACTATTATTTTTATTGTTACTACTATTGTTATATGTATTGATGCTTTGGCAAGATTGTATTTTAGGGACAGTTCACCCAAAAATTATAATTTTCTTATCAAAATTCTCTCCTCATGCCATGCCAGATGTGTATCACTTTCTTTCTTCTGCAGAACGCAAATGATGATTTTTAGAAGAATTTCTCACCTCTGTTGGTCCTTACAATGCATGTGAATGGTGACCAGACATTAGAAGCTCCAAAAACAAAAACACACAACACATAAAAACCACATAAGACTAATCCATAAGACTCCAGTGGTTAAAGGAGCATTCAGTAGTTATCTAGCTATCTAGTATTTTAGCTAGCATTGCTCTTCTTCATGTATTTTAAGTACCGATGTTACAGTGGTGTTAGATGCTGTACTGCCAACTTTCGACGTGGATCAGCATGATCGTCTGAGCTGCCCTGTCAGTTTTGGAATATCATTTGCATATGGAAAATGTCAGCGTTTAAGGTCATTTCTAAAGTTATTACAGCTATAATATAATTGCCTAAAAACAAACATCAGAAATCAAGTGAACAATCTTCTACTGTTAAGGATAGATTATTATTGTCTCTCATATCAATAATCTTTGGAGACTATGTTATTTCTGAAGACAGTTATTACCTTTATTAGAGAACTGCTTAGCGTAAAATAAACCTAAATTATCTAGTGATACAAAATGTTATGGTAAAGGAAAGATAAGAATTGTTTTTGATGATCAAATTTAGCATGTCCATGAATACTGTATTTGAAAAACTCATTTTATTTCCAATAACCAACATCCACAACAATCGCTGCACCAAGCAACTTTGCACTAAACAAATGAATACGTAGTTGCCTTTCCAAGATATCAATGTTTACTCTAGTTTTTTACCTTTGCCGGTCTTTCGGTCTTCTTGCTTGGAAGCATAATGCTTCAAAACATTTTTGCTTCTTCAGCTGTACAGCTACTGGATCTCCCATTGTCTCTGCTGCTAAAGCACGATAAATAAGTATGTTCCATTGTGTTCTGTCACAATGACAAATTCCTTATGTGTACAAGCATACTTGGCAATAAAGCTCATTCTGATTATTGTCGCATCACCAAACAATGTTCTAAGCATAACCAAGATTATCTACAGAGGCAGTAGCCAATGAGCACAAGGATTCTCTTTTTCGACATTTAGTGAAACACCACGGGTTGTGTGATTTCAACATAGTGAAACACATTGAAAGGGGTGACCTGCACCATGTACGATAAAACACTTTTTTATAGAAAACTATTATGAGTGCAGTCTTCATCTCATGTGAGTGTGCACCATTCGATCGAACTTCACAAAAACACAATTAATTTGTTAATGTGTAAAACTTTTTAAATTTGCTCCAAACTACTGAATGCACCTTTAAATCTATATCTTCAGAAGCTATATGATAGGTGTGGGTGAGACAGATCAATATTTAAGACTTATTTACTATGAATTCTCCTCCCTTCCAAGTAGGTGGTGATATGCACAAAGAATGTTAATCAGCAAAAACAAAAGAAGAGGAATGTGAAAGCAGAGATTTATAGTATAAATTACTTAAATAATGTCATACACATCTGGGATGGCATGAGGGTGCGTAAATGAAGGGAGAACGTTCTTTATGGGTGAACTATCTATAATTCTATCTTTAAATGATAGAAATTTGGCACACGGTCCATATTACGCACCTTCTCTATAATGCCATTGACAACCAAAGGATTTTTCAAAATATGCTGACCAATACCAGTATTGAACATGATTCCTGAAACACATCAAGACACATTTATATTAACCATTTAACCGTGTTGCACCCTGACAGACGTTAGATATTTATGTTCAATAATGAAAACAAACGTCTTAACTATTTTTAGCACAGCAGGTGATTTATATTCTTAGACCAAATGAAATCCATGACAGTTTTCACTAGTGATCAACAATGACTGACTTGATTGGCTCGTCAGCTACCGTGCAATTGAAAAACATCTCAATAAAACCTACCTTGACTCTTCACCTCCTGGTGCTGTCGAGATTTTTTCTCTGCTTTAACTTTCGGCATCTTGATCACTGATATTTGAGCATCTAAGGAGCAAAAGTAAATAAAACAGCCACTGTATCCTAAACACGTGTGCGATTTAAAGGAGGCTGGGGTTTCTTTCTTCTTCTTCTTGTTTCACGGCAGAACGCAAACACATAAGTTCTTTACCGCCACCTATTACCCAAATGGACCATTGACATTTTACATACAATCTCCTGATTTACTTTACTCCACCAATCTACAGACAATCACCCTTAATTCTTAAACACGCATAGAGGCAGAGACTTCGTCCGGCGCTGCGTGTTCAGCTCCACCGTTCCCACACGTACCCATGGAGGGGTACAATAAATTAGAAAATAATAATAATAATTTAACCCATACTTATATACGTGTGTGCAAACCTGTACTTCCCAAATACTGTAACAATAATGGAGTTATGTTTCTACCTGGATTTAGTACATTTTTTATTGTAAACTGCTCACCCTTATTTTCTAGTTGATCCTTCCACTCATTCCTTTCAACAGTATATTTCCTACAGTGCATTAAAACATGTTCAACTGTTTCATTAACACCACATACCTCACATAGACCCGTTGGATGTTTGCCTACTAAGTGCATTGTACTGTTCAAGCTTGTGTGCCCCAATCTTAATCTTGAAATGATGTTCTCCTCAAATCTGCTCCCACTCTTCCTTTACCACTAATAACTGTATAAGATACAAATGTCTACTTATTATGTCGGTGTCCCAATACTGTTGCCATAATTTCAGAATACACTTTTTGATTATTGACTTTATTTCTGACCTACTAAAATAAATCTGGATATCAACTATCAACTATCTCTCTCTCTCTCTCTCTCTATGGACTTTTTTGCTAAAACATCTGCCTCTTCATTACCTCTCACCCCAATATGAGCCGGTACCCACAAACACTGTACCTTTATACTATTTTGGTGAAGAGAATATCATCTCTATCTCTATTATCATATCTTGTCTTGTTTCTGACTTCTGCTCATTCAGACTTATTAGAGCTGAACTAGAATCAGAGCATATTATTGCTTTAGATATTTTAACTTCACTAATCCACCTTATTGCCATAATTATTGCAAACATCTCCCCAATACACTGATTGGTAATATGAAATCTGGCTATTCTGATACACTTTTAACTTTGGTATTATGAATGCAGCACCCACATGACCTGTTTTTGGATCTTTCGAAGCATCTGTATAAATGTGCAAATAATCCTGATATCTTGACCCCCATTACATCATATACATCAGTTTCATATGGACCTTCCTTTTGCCTTCTTTCTAATAATTTAAATCAACTTCTGATTGGGGCAAAACCCACAATGGCACTGGAGATAAATGAATTATTGGAGCATATCTGAATTCTTCCAGTCACATACCTTTTACTAATTTCCCCACACTCCATCCAAAACTATTCCACTCTTTCTTCTCATATTCCCAAATATGCAATACCTTTTTTGCAGGGTGATTCCCACTCTGACCTCTTAGATTTACCCAATAAGATGCCATTAGATGTTGTCTTCTTATCTGCAAAGGCAATTCACCCATCTCTACTTGAAGAGCTGAGACTGGAGAAGTCAAATATGCTCTGCAACAAATTCTTATGGCTTGAGACTGAATTCTATCCTATTTAATTAAATTTGATTTATTTGCAGAACCATATACAATGAAACCATAATCCAATATAGATCTTATCATGGATGAATATACGGTTTTTAAAGCCAACCTATCTGCTACCAATTCCTGTCCTGAAATACACCTCATTACATTCATTACTTGCTTACATCTTCCCACCATCTTTTCTGTATATGCTCTCTCCAGGTTAATCTGTATTAAACCATACTCCAAGAAATCTTATTATATTTACACGTTCCAGTTCTTGTTTATAACATCCACCTTTCTCTTCATATTTGTAAAAAGTATGGGTTTCTTTCAGATGATTAGAGAACCCAAGTTCCTTTAGCGCCCTCTATCGGTGTGGGGTGAAAGCGTGTAGAGACCGGAAGTGACCTTTCATTGCTATTTTGCAGCTTCTTTTTTCGCGGCAATCTGAACGTGTGATGCAAAAGCTGTGGAAAAATATGACAGCTGCTCTTCGGCGTTAAAAAAAAAAGTAGGTAATCTTTCTTGTTTTGAGAATGTCGTTGATAAAGGTAGCTTTCTTAATTCTAACGTAATCTTAACGTTTTTTATTGTGATATATGGAAGCCTTGTATATTGTCTGTAATCTAGGTTGTTGAGTATGTTTAGCGCCAGTTCAGGGTTTACTTTTGGGATAATTTAACATTATTTTGTGTTACAGCAGGAAATAGTGAAATTTGTGATTTCTTAACACGTTTACAGCTTGATGTTTCTGTTACAGAACGGAAGCTGCAGAAAATTTGACCTGTGAACATAAGAGGAGACTAACAATGGCTACAGTCAATGCAGAGGAGATAAAGTCTGAACTGGACACTTTCAACATAGCCTTCAATGATGAAACCGTGGATAAAAGTAAGAACATGTTGAGTTTGTATTTTATTACAGCTTTTTGTGTATTATTTAATTTTATATTAAAGGCACTATGTGAATTAAAAATTATTCAAATTTTTTATTTATTTTTTTGTATAAAGTGTATTGTTATTATCAGGGATGCAAACTGCTCACCTTTCAGCTAAAGTCACCTTTTCTGAAGCTAATTTGCCTAAATTGTATGGGGACATTTTAAAAATGTTCCTTACTAAAATCACTTTATGGTTACTTTAAACTCTTTAAAAAAAATTTTTAAAAAAAAGCGTTACAACAAACAAATCAACATAAATTATAGAGCTGGAAAACCTGCTATGAATTTCTTTGCTTTTTTTTTTTTTTTTCCATCCCTTATAATAATAATAATAATAATAATAATAAAAGTGTAGTAAAATTTAAGTTATAGACATTGCTGTATTAACACATTTGTATTATATATTTAAGCACCTGTATATCAATGCATATGGTGATTTAAACTGTCTATCTTGTCCTCTGTAGTGTTGGAGCAGTGTTTGTGTCACAGGCTGAAAGGTGATGAGATCGTATTTGAGTGGTTTGCTTACAGCTCTACTAAGGACCAGCTACCGCTCACTCTTGATAATCTGGAGCAGTTTGAACATGAGGTTAATGCACAGTGTTATTAATCAAACTCAAATGTAACCTTTCAATCTCTAACAAGACATTCTGATCTCTTTTGACCAAGCCCTAATCGAAAATAATTTTTAGTGTAAATTGCTTTTTCACTCTTGATTTCCTTTCTCCTGACTGTGTATTTGGGGTTCCTTGCCACAGTCACCTTTGGCTTTCTCACTGGGAGCCTAAAGACAAATAATTTGTAAATCATGATTTTTCAATCACGTTTTCATTTAAACTGCTCAATGAGGACTTTTAGACATTACAGCATAATTATCTGTTTCAGCATAATTTCCTATAAAGCTGTTTTGAAACGATGTGTGTTGTGAAATGTGCTATTCAAATAAAAATGACTTGACTGTGTACTATTTTCAGATACTAAGCAAGAAGAAAAAGTCTAAAGGCTCATCTAAAGCAAGTCAGATTAACAGGACCAGAGATATCAACTCTATCCAGGAACTGTATCCTTTTAGTTCAAACCAACATTTATTTTATTATTCTCTGTTTCTTTTTTGCACATTGTTGCTTTCTTAACACAGTCTCACAGAATCAGAGCAGAGGAGGAAGAAGAGAGTATGCTGGATTCCTATTCAACCCCTGCCAAGGTGTGAAAACTTGCTAAAAATTTAGATCTGCATGTTTATACAGTGCATTCAGGAAGTATTCAGACCCCTTAATTTTTTTTCATATTTTGTTATTTTGCAGCCTTATGCTAAAATGCTTATTTTTTTTTACATCAATCTACACTCCATACCCCATAATGACAAAGCAAAAAACAGATTTTTGATAACTCTGCAAATTAATTAAAAAGAAAAAACTGATATAACATTGACATAAATATTCAGACCCTTTCCAATGACACTTGAAATTTATCTCTGGTGCATCCCATTTCTCTGGGTCATCTTTGAGATGTTTTTACAATTTGTCCACTTGTGGAAAATTCAATGGATTGGACATGATTTGGAAAGGCACACACCTGGCTATATAAGGTCTTGCAGCCGAAAATGCATATCAGAGTAAAAACCAAGCCATGAGGTCAAAGGAACTGCCTGCAGAACTCTGAGACAGGATTGTGTCGAGGCACAGATCTGGGGAAGGTTACAAAAACAATTTGGCTGCACTGAAGGTTCCCAAGAGTACAGTGGCCTCCATAATTCTTAAATGGAAGAAGTCTGGAACAACCAGGACTCTTCCTTGAGCTGGCACCTGGCCAAACTGAGCAATCGGGGAAGAAGGGCCTGGTAAGCGAGGTGACCAAGAACCCAATGTTCACTCTGGTTGAGCATCAGAGATCATGTGTGGAGGTGGGAGAAACTTGCAGAAGGTCAACTATCACTGCAAACACTCCACTGATCTGGGCTTTATGGCAGAGTGGCCAGATGGAAGCCTCTCTTCAATTCAAGACACAAAATGGCACCTAAAGGACACTCAGACTGTGAGAAAAAAATTCTCTGGTCTGATGAAACGAAGATTGAACTGTTTGGCCTCAATTCCAAGCATCATGTCTGGAGAAAACCAGGCACCGCTCATCACCTTCACAAAACCATCCCAGTGGTGAAGCATGGTGGTGGTAGCATCATACTGTGGGGATGTTTTTCAACAGCAGGGACTAGGGAACTGGTCAGGGTTGAAGGAAAGCTGAGCGCAGCAAAATACCGAGATATCCTTAATGAAAACCTGGTCCAGAGTGCTCAGGACCTCAGACTGGGCCAAAGGTTCATCTTCCGACAGGACAATGACCTTAAGCACACAGCCAATACAATGCAAGAGTGGCTTAGGGACAACTCTGTGAATGTCCTTGAGTGGCCCAGCCAGAGCCCGGACTTGATCCCAATCGAACATCTCTGGAGAGACGTGTTAATGTTGTTTTTTTTTAACAATATAAATAATGTTTTAATTATAAACTTAACCAAAAAGACAAACACACACAAGTGTCGGATAGCTGTCTGTAAATCTCTCTCACTGTCGCACTGCTGTCTTCGGTCGGCCTTTATCCCTCTCAAGGGCTAATTAGCCTGATTAGGGGCCATGTGAGGAATCACGACCAAGCTCCACCTTGCCACAGTGATATTTCAGTTTTCTCTTTTTAATAAATTTGCTTTGTCATTATGGGGAATGGTGTGTAGATTGATGTGATTTTATTTTTAATTAAAAAAAAAAATGTTTGAAGTATTTTAGCATAAGGCTGCAATGTAACAAAATGTGTTTTGTACTTTCTGAATGCACTGTACATGCTTATTGATCCTCAGTGAGAAACTCTCATACATTTGTTTAAAATTAATTAGATCTCTTTTTGCATGCAGTATGATGAGTTCCTTTGAAGCTGCATTGGAAAGAAAGTATCTACCAAAAGCATAAATGTTATCATCTCTGTGACTGCAGGGCTCTCAGAAGAGAGCACTGACCACTCCAGAGCATCCTCAGTCCAAGAGGGGCATGGCTCGACTTGTAAGTCCTAGTCTAATGCTGTCACCTGCCAGCTTCTCACCAAGGTAACCAAAGCTCTGATTAACACACAGTGCTCCTATTGCATTTCCAAATTATTACCCCTAAAAGAGGATGTGGAATATTTGCCTTGAAAATCTGATCTGAACAATCACACGGCAGCTTTTTATATCTATCCTGTTTAATTTGTTCAACATTATATAAATACAGTATAGAATACATAGTTCTATATGTTTAGATTATTCTAATATAATGCAAAGGGTGTATTTTTTATGGTAAGAAATTGTGAAATTGTTTGTGCATATAGTGCAACCCCATCTCAGAAATATGGCATGCGTGGAGGCAGAGGGGAGGTCGTCTCAACATTTGGGGCAGTGCAGGGTCCTCGCTGGGTGGGTAAAGGACAGAGCAGTGTGAGGGTAGAGATGCTGGAGAGGAGAGAGGATTCACTGACCAGCAGCTACAAATACATGTTCCAGAGACTGAGAGATGTGCGGGATGGTGAGTCTGTGTTCTCACTGCATCCTTCAGCACTAATGTGAATGTTCATACCAAGTTTTAGTTTTCTAAATTAGAGATGGGATGATTCCTGCATGGTTATTTGTTGGGAAAGAGAAGCGGTTCTTATTCTGGACTGGTACCATCTAAAAGAATAACACTGTAATTTTTGCATTGCATTTTTAACTAGGCAAAAATCTGTCTCTTAAACTTGAGTTATTATTTTAAATCTAAAATGAGTAACTCACTGACTAAATCAGTCAGAGCAATGTCTTGACTTTTTGACTGAACTGCAATTCACACTTTTGTCATGTCCAACTCAAAATTACCAGAGGACTGTTACTGTGTAATGTGTTCTTAAGACTCATGAGACTATAATCAGACACATTCTGAACAAATTTGTCATAATGAATAGTTCTTCAATAATAACAAAAAAAACAAACAAAAAAACAGATTGTTATGTTTTGTTTTAGTATACAGTAAATTAGGTATATCGTTGTTTTTGGTGGGAGGGGGTTCTGCAAGCAGTCAAGAACCATTAATTGAATCAGAACCAGAATTGTTAAATTCCTCCCTAATTAGAAACCAAGCTATTTAAATGATAGGAAGTAGATTTGTGTTTGTAAACACTTGGATGTCAGCATAGATTTGCTTGGTAGTATTGGCATTGATACCTAACTACTGACTATAAATTAATTTCCTCTGTGCTAGTTCTAACTGAGAAGATTGAAGAGCTTGGAGAAGAGTTGCGGACTCAATTCAACATAGAGGAATTCTCTCCAGTTTCATTACCTTTTCAGGTACAAGCACTGATATCATTACAATAAAGGGGAATAGAGGTCTGCATGGGCCTTAAAATAAAAACCGACCAGTACCCAAGTCTGTGTGCCTGACCCTATCCGGCCCTAATGGTACCGTCAGATTTTAAGCCCGAACCGAAATCGCTTGCTCTCTAAAACAAAATCTCCTAGCAAGTATAAACAAGTCTCCTAGTAAGTACTTTTGCTATTGGCTGTATTTTGTGTAAGCATTGTATGCAACTTGTAACATTATTGTGACCGGAAACATGCACAGATTTAACAAGGCATGGCAGCCCCTCAGTACTCTAGAGCAGGATGGAAAAAATCCTTGCCTTACTGTTTATCATGTGCTGAAACTTTGCTTGATGCAGAACGATCTGGAATAATGTTAAACAATGTAACGGTCACCTCTTTTCAGCCTGAATGCGACACCTTCACTAAGAATTATCTATGCGCAGCACCACAAATGAAATATAATGCAGGTGTCTTGGCATGCTTTTTTGAAACTTGAAGTTCTTTTTAACTTGACACTGTTTAATAATGTGCCGGTCCTGTGCAAGAAGTGTTGCAACAGTATCAGGTGTCCATCCAGCATGTGTTTACATTGGAAAAACACAGCAGACACACGCAAAAACACTTTTGGTGTTAACTCATCCGTTCGCGAGTGTCTGTGAGTGATGGCGTGTGTGTGCGAAACAAGTTCGGTAGGCCAGTTTATTTTTGTATTTATTACAAACCCGAAGTCCTACCTGAAAAAACTGATCCAAACCCGGCTCGAAACCCGGTGGGTTCTCGGTTACGGGTTGCAGACCTCTACTCTCAAAGCCGTCCCTAAATTTTAGTGCCCCGATTAGACTGGGCAATAAGGTGATATTGCTTTTTTTATTTTTGTTCTCTCTCCTGCAGGACAGCATCACAGTACTGGGGCAGGTGTGTTGTGACAGTAATGGAAAGCTAAATGCCCAGTCTGTGCTGCTTGAGGCCGGGCATGAACAGGGAGGCAGACAGGTGCCTGTGGATCTCTCAGAGCTCAGAGAGTTCTCACTCTTCCCTGGACAAGTGAGGCTCACATACACGCTGGTCAAGCAAATTTATTGCTTGATCTATTTTATGTTTGTTACTTTTAAATGTATTACAACACTATGTGTTTGGCATATATTATTAGGGAGTTTGCCTCAGCTGCAGTTACAAGCTGCTGATCTCTCTTTTACAGGTTGTTGTTATGGAAGGTATGAATACTTCTGGAGAGAAGTTTGTTGCCACCAAACTATATGAGGTACCGCTCAATGATGATAATTTTTAGTCTAGCCTTGTTTATAATCTGTTTAATTGGCCAGAACATTCTTTTTTGTATTTTGGGAATATGGCATCACTACAGTGTCAGCTTTCACCTCAGAATCTGAACACGATTTTGGAGGAGTTTGGTTATGCAGGACCAAATTATTTGCTTGTCTTCTAGGGTGTGTCCTTACCTTTCTACTCTCCTCCTGAAGTGAAACAAGAAATGGATGAAGGTAGTAACCTTTCCATTGGTTGAAATGAATCAAGAACATCCTTATCGATTACTTGGCTCAAATTAAATCCTTCATAAATAAAAAGTTAATTGCAGTTCTCCTCTCACAGTATCTGAGCCTGTCATGGTGATGATGGCCTGTGGACCGTATACTCCCTCTGATGGCCTGACCTATGAACCTCTGCTTGACCTCATTACTATCATCAACAAAGATCGTCCTGATGTCTGCATTCTGGTGGGTAAAGCTCCATTCTTATTCCTCTGATGTTGTGATCCAATAAGCAGTTTATTACAGCTTAAATCATTTGACAGTGTGACCGCTTTTCTGGACATTTTATGCTTTGAATTGCTGCATTTCAGCTAATAGTAAACCTGTTCTTTATAGTTTGGGCCTTTTGTTGATTCCAAACATGAGCAGATAGAGGTAAACCAGATTCTGTATGTATTTAAAATTCCTATATTACATTATTCATCATTACTACAATGCAATCACTTCATGTTCAATGTTTTTAAATAGAAAAACCAGGTAACGGAAACATTTGAAACTATCTTCAAGAGATGTGTGGACAGTATTTTGGAGGGAACCAAAGGGTATTTATTTTTTACATATCTTTGTAATATTGCTCACCAATTTGTAAAAAAAAAATTTGGGGGGGGGGGGGGGGGGGGGGTGTTGTTTATCTTTATTAACCACATAAATTGCTTTAGAACAAGATGCAGGTTGGTGTTTGTGCCTTCTCAGAGAGATGTTCATCACCATTACATTTATCCTCAGCCACCGTTCAGCCTGTCCAATCTCAGCAAGGATGATTCAGTGGTGAGGCTGAATGTTATACACAATTAAAGTACATTACAAAGCACAATTATGAAAAGATTGTTTGCTTCACTCTTCCTGAATACTGGTTGTTGAATGTTATACATCTATTTGAGTGATTGTAGGCCAATAAATTAATCATAAGGGCAGTTATTCATTCAAAATGTCTTTAAATAATTGAACTATCTCTTTCAACTTTTGTTGTCCAATATTTGTTTTCTACCTTTAGCGAGTAACCTTAGCTCCTGACCCATGCACACTCCTCATTGGTAACGTGACCTTTGGCCTGACATCTACAGACATTCTGTTTCATATGGGAGCAGAAGAAATCAGCAGGTAACTTATGGCATGAAAATCAACAAATTTACAGTGTATGTGATACTGTTTTCTTTAAGAATTAGAGTGAGTTGGAAGTTTGTATAAAATGTACTCTCTTACAGTTGGTTGTGATTCATTATTTCATACATTTTTTGTGTTTTGAATTGGAAAAATATTTTTTTTAGAAGAATAATTGACCACAAGCACTGACTCTCATGTTTTCACAGTGGAACAGGCACAGAACGTTTCTCACGGATCATGAAACACATGTTGACCCAGAGAAGGTTAGTACAAAATAGTGGTCGTCCGATATACTAGCATGCAACAAAGTGTAATTTAAATAGTCTGCATATCAGAGACACGTCAGACGCGTTTGAGCTCATAATGTTAAAGTGCCCGTCTGTTTCATTCTCCCTCTCTCTCCTCAACAGTTCCCTGTAACTTCTAACTGTCTTGTCTAATGATTAAAAAGGCAAATATCAATAAAACTTCTATTATATACCATCTGCAAATATGCAGGTATCTCATTTAAACAAATTTAATTAATGAACCTCGTGAAAATCCTGCATTTTCTTCACGTTGTATCCTGCAAAATCTTCATGTGAAAATAAATGATTAAATTGGTGACTAAACAGAATTCAGAAGAAACTGCTATCTACAATACAATTACTTTTATTTTTATTTTACAGATTTTACGTTTTGTGTGAAATTTAGTAAATTATATTGCTAAATAAGAGTTTCTAAAAATGTTAGCTATTTTATTTTTGTTATTTACTATATTAAATAGTGTGATATATCAGACTATCAGCAACCCTGCTCTGTATATCAGCATTGGCCCATAAAAAACAAAAACATATCAGTCGACCACTAGTACAAAATATTAATTTGATTTTAAAATGAAAATGACCTCAGACATTAGTAGTGAAATCTTGTCTCTACTCTGCTGCTTGTTAGATGTACAGTTGTACATGTTCCTCAAAGTTTCTATTTTATTATGTTCTTTTAGCTACTATCCACTCTATCCTCCTGCAGAGGAAGTTAACATGGATTATGAGAAGTTTCAACATTTTGGCCAAATGGCCACCACACCTGATATACTTATCGTTCCTTCTGAACTTCGTTATTTCATCAAGGTAAATAATCACATTTTTAAAGTGTTTCTTAAATTAATAGTCTAAGTTCAAGACATGTTAAGCTTTATTGACAGCATTTGTGACCATGTTTATTACCACAAAAATGAATTCCGACTTATCCCTTTAAAAAAATAAATAAAGCAAAAATCTGGGTTAGTCAGGCACTTACAATGTATGTGAATGGTGCCAATCTGTAAACATTAAAATTAGGTCTGAAAACTAATGATTATTTTGATAAATGATTAATCTAATTATTTTAGCACGATTGTTCGGCAATTATTGCAACGATTAATCATTAGCTCTTAACCGATTATTCAGCTAGTGCCCTGACTAAAAGGTTGTATTAAACGTGCTTACTAATAATAAAGAGGAAACATTATCTTTTAAAAATACCTCTAAATGACATTCACTGAATTGTTATCATGTGATTTTTGTATTATTTTCCATTTTAAGATAATTTACTTGAAGCAGCATAAAAGATATTTAGACTTGCTTTAAGAGAATGAATCTTAAATATGTTTATTTTGTATAAAAGTGATTTTTTTTTTTCTTGCTTATGTAAAATATACTTATTCAAGATCAATTCTCTAAAAGCAAGTATAAATAACTTATATGCTGCTGCTTAGGTGAATGCATCTTTTTTTTTTTTTTTTTAGTATTTTAAAACATTTGTATTTTTAATATTATTTACAACATTCTGAGATAACAATTTTTTCCTACAAGAAAAAACATACCAGTAAATGTATGTTGTTTTAAAAGAGTTTTAGATATTTATATTGGAAAACGAGCATAAACAAACCAAAAATGTATTTTGTTTCAGTGTATAATGGGGTGAAGACTACACTCTCTCACCTTTCTGTTCACTTCGATTCATTTTTAACTCACAAAAAAGCAAACACTGTTATTAATAAAGCTGCATATTGCCAAATTTCTTCACTATAAGAAATGCACAGTGATGTATATTATGATTCAAGAAGTCGTGAGCCATCACGTTATAATCGCTGCATTAAGCACATGCTCTAGGGATGAGCGTCCTCGTGACAGAGTGTGCCTCAGCTGGGTGCAGTCTCAATCTCTTCCCCTTAGATCCCCCTCAGTTTCGGAGTTTGTAGTTATTTACATGATCTGCATCCGTAATATTTGAACTTTAGAAATGCATTTAAGATGTAACGCCGGGATGTTTCCTTTAAAGACGCTCGACAAGCAAGTCTTTCTTAAGCTCCAGCTCCTAGTTAAAATACTCAATGTTTCAAAAGTGAAGCCACAAGACATAATGTGTGTAGACATGATAAAATCTCACTTTTCTGTGTCAAGTTATAGCTAATTTTACAACTTCGTTGCCATGATGATGTAATGTCAACAAACCCTAAAATGAGGATTTAAACGACTTAACAGCTTGAATAATACATTAGTTTTAACAGAAAAATTATTGTAAGTGCTTTTCTAAAATCAAAAGCTTCAAATTTCTTCTTTTAAACCATCAAAAAATTGGCACCATTCACTTCCATTGTAAGTGCCTTAATGTAAATTTGATTTTTGCTTCTTTTTTATATAAAACGAGGTACAAGTCTAAAATAATTTTTGTGGTAATCAAAGTTATGCCACAAATGCTGTTGTTTTAAGCTTAACTTGTATTGAACCTGGAATGTTCCCCATGTAACTAAACATCTGTCATTTATGCTCATTACATAATTTGTCACTTGTTCTCAGGATGTGATTGGCTGTGTATGTGTCAATCCTGGCCGTCTCACTAAAGGACATGTGGGTTGGACTTATGGACGGTTGCTCATTCAGCCAAATCCTGTGCTTGTGGAAGGGAAGAGAGTGAGCCCATGTATAGCAGGACAGGTTGTGAAAATATGATATGGATGTACTCTTCTTTTTGAATAGATTTCTGTTTTTGAACTTTGTTCATTAAATCATGTCTGTATTTTAATGTCTGAATGAAATCTTTTCACTTAAAATGGATGGAAAACTTTAGAGCAAAAAGTAATTGGATACACATGAGTAAATGGCACACTAAACCGTCAGTTCATACTGATGAATTAACTTTAATTAAAACAAAACAAAAAATCAGTTGCAAATTTTGTTCATTTAGTCTAAAATCACTGTCGATTACACTTTGAGAATGATTCTTTAAACATTCTAATAGACTTAAATGAGCTGGTAAAAAAAGCTTAAACTTACAGCTAGCATGTTGAAAGATCCTTTCTATATCAGTCACTAAAAGGAACATTTAAATTTTGCATAAATGTACAGAATTTATTTTGCTGCTCTCATGAACATTAACAATGAGGTTGTTTTCTGGATACACTGGGATTTCATGAAAAGGCAACTACATATTTTATTTACAGTGGTGGGAGACCAGAGTTCAAATAGGCCCTCTTCAGTTGGATATGTTCTCCAGTCCCATTGCAATGTCTCTTAATTTAGGATCATCTCTCCAGTTCACTTTACTGGCAAGTATAATTCCCTGAAAAAGAGGCAAGATGTGTTTGACAAACATGTTTTAAAGTACACAGGGTTCCAAAGCAAATAATACTGAGAGAAGGCACGTACCCGGAGCACATTTTGTAAAATGGTTGTGACCTTCTGATATTTCTTTAGGACTGCTTCAGCTCTTTCCTTAGCCTTCTGCTGAACCTCTCCCTGATTTTCCTTGACCTGTTTCAATTCATTTATCTCCTGCATTTTCTTCTTTATCTGACCTTTTAGATCTAGGGAAACAAGAAAAAGATGTAGTTATTGTGTAGCATTCCAAGATTGGTATTGAAAATATTAATGTAATTTTCTTTAAAAAAACAATTGGACTAAATCTGGTCACAAAATTGTTTTATGTTTAAGATGTGAGGATTCTTGAGGAAACATTAAAGCCTGTACAATATTGGACCACCACTCAAAGAGCTGAGGAAAAAAAATAGACCATATAAAGTCAGAAAGTACCAAGTCTTTCCTTTTGGAGATCTGTAACCTGGTCCTGAAGCTCTCGTGTTTCCTAGAGAAATACATGAATTGAAAAGGCATCAGCTGTTAAAATTGTATAATTTAAATGTGTTTTATTGTCATAGAAGTGTTGACTGAGTCAATGATATTTATGTCGTAACAGGCAATATCACCTTTAAAATTGCCATGGTCTTTTCACAGAGCTCTGTGTTCTGGTTGGTCAGTACCTTAAATGGCCTGTATATGTTGACAGATCAGATTACTGTTAGGCAAATGGCTAGAAACATTAGATTAATGCACATAAGAATTCACTTACTCAGCATCTGCATCATTCTGAATGATCTTCTCAATGATGGCATTCCAAATCTGCATTCTAGAACAAAAGCAATTACTTTAAACACGATGGGACTAGAGATGTGCAAACAAATTTGCTTGACCATCATTACCTGTTCAATACAAGGGTTTTGTTGAAGTGCGAGAGCCTTGCCTGCTCTATTTCACTTTCATATCTGGATCTATTGATTGTACATGAAAGGTTATCAGGTTATCTCATAAACATGTAGTGTATACATGAATAGATATTCATAAATGTGAAATATCAACACACTTACAGATCTGCATCAGCTTCACATGACCCTTTGTGTTTTCCTAAGGACAAAACACTAAATTTAGCATCATGTGAATTTATAAGTGATTCATATTTGTGCATAATGTGTCCTGTTTGATCACAGATAAATAGGTGCTCACCCATGCTGACTTTGACATTCATATCAAAACACTGGTTTTCCATTATTGCTTTCATTCTTGAGGGAAGAAAATATACAGAATTAACAGTTGCTTTGCCCTGTTTATTTGCTCCAGGTATTTGTCCAAGAAGAGAAATGCAAACCATACAAATAAAATATATAAAGAAAGGTAATTCACTTTAATAAATGTGTGGGTGTCACCCCATCAGAAACAGCGTCCACATCTGATGAGGTTGCATCATGATTACTGGAACTCATCTTGCTTCTGTACAGCAAAAACACAAAATTCCATTCAAAAGAGTTATTTAAATTTTTTTACCATTATTTTGTCATAACAAGCTGTACTATTTTACTCCTTTTTAAATTATCTTCAGCAGCATGTTCTTAAGTTTATGTGTATGTGTTGTCACACTGGAGATCTAGGTTCAAATCCTACCCTCTTACATAATTTTTTCCCATGTCTCTTCTCTTAATATTTCCTATAATACTACTTATATACATAAGAGATTCCTCGCAATGATTTGGTCACAGTGAAGTTGAGAGAATCTGGATAAAATTAACCATGGTTTTACTCTAGTAATACTGTAGTGTTTTGGTGGAAACTATATAGTTCTGATGTAATAGTAACCATGTTTAGTTTTGTGGTTACTATAATTTTACTAGAAAAACACCACGGTGATACTATTGTAACTAGTAAAACCATGGTTAATTTTTGTAAGGTAGGGTGTCTGTGGGACTCCAAATAAACAAAATAAAAATGCTGCAGTGATGCCTTCATACTGTGTTGGTATGTAAACAGGGATATAAGAGTATCACTATTTGCAAAATGATGCTTTTTACACAGTGAAAATAGCATCTATAGCTATTTGCACTTTTTGTTGTTTTTTTACACTTAGTGAAACTAGCATCTATTGCTATTTGCACTTAGTGAAACTAGCATTTATCGCTATTGGCACTTTGTTGTTTTTTACACTTAGTGAAACTAACATCTATTGCTATTTGCACTTAGTGAAACAAGCATCTATTGCTATTTGCACTTAGTGAAAATTGCATTTGTCGCCATTTGCACTTGGTGAAAATGGCTTTTTGTTGTTTTTTACAGTGTAAATAGCATATATCGCTAATTGCACATTGTAAATAGCATCTATCGCTATTCGCACTTAGTACAGAGGCTTTTTGTTGCTTTTTATACTTAGTGAAAATAGCCTCTGCCAAACATTAATTTGCATTGAACAGTATGGTCAATCTCAATAGAATAGAAGCGTTAAAAATATATATAAAACAGTATATATTAACCATTTATATGGAACAACACGTTCCACTTACCGTTTCTTAGTTTTTGTTTACAAATGTTTCTTTCTTTTTTTGTTATTGCTGCAAGATTGCAATCCCTCCGACTAGAGCCCAATGTGAAATTACCGCCAGAAGTAATGATCTCACGTGACGCAGGATGTATCGAAACCCCGCCCTCTTGCAGCAAACCTATCTAGCCAGAGATATTTTACAGAGACGCTCAACTGTCAACTAGCGTGTTACGACCGTAAGTCACCGTTTGCGGATACCATACAAATGGAAGGGGGAGCCGTAAACTGCCACCAACCTGTCGCAAAAATGTCTTCTCTAATAAAACTGCAATTTTATCGTATTAAAATCCACATATAGTTCATTCCAAAAATTAGCTTTTTTTGTAAAACATGTTGAATATTAGATGACAGGTCGTCAATTCATTAAGTTCTGAGCTGTTTCCTCACAAAAGCAGTTAATTCAGTACATAGAAGCATCTCCTCCGTAGACATCCTAAAAATCGGCCATCGGTCCTCGTCAGTGTTCCGCCAGTGAATGTCTATGGGGCGGCCGTGTTATGCATTTGTTGCTAACCGTATAGGCTATTTTGGTACAAGGTCTCTGGTCACAGGCTAATACCATCAGTGTCTAGTGTGATTCGGAGGTCAACATGGCAAAATAAGGTTCTATTATACTGCTAGATACCATATGTTTTGGTAAGAATTAATATTGATTGTGCTCACAATGAAGTTTCATTAGATAGATTTAAATGTAACCTTATTTTAAAGGCAAAACTGCATAGAGTAGATGTTTGCAGGATGAGCCAAGGCGAAGTGAATCCATTTTGCTTTATAATTAAGTGGGGTCAGTACTGCTCTAATGTATTCATGTATGATTTCAGAGCTTATAGGTTTGGTGAATTCACTTGTAGCCTATGTGTGCATTAATTGTCAGCCAGTTTCAAGTTCATTCAGTATACTTTTGGCACTGCTCCAGACTCGCACTGTTTTTCGGAACATAACGATTGTATTTACCGCTGGATAATTCATGCAATATTTAAGTAGGTAATCGTTCTTTGTGTTAGTGCTTACATGCGCTCGGCCGGTTGCACCAGCTATACGTAAATTACAAATTAGCCTAGTTGTGGCGTAAATGGGCACTAAGTCACAATTTACGCTCTACTAAATATTTGAGCGTTGTACCATTAATCTTAGGTAGGATGTAACTACGTATAAACTAAACATTTACCTCTGCCTCTGACCAGGAGTAACTGATGTAATAAAAAAGCAGACTCATTTAATGACATCAATGAGTTCATGTTTTGATTGACAGTCCTTTCGACATATATGATGATGTTGGCAATGACACTCGTTTACATTTACGGGAGAAAACATTATGTAAAAAACACTTTCCTGAGTATGGTGTCAATGTTCAACATACAAAATAGATATTAAAATGAATAAATGTCTATTTTTCAAGCCTTTTCTATTGGTACTTATTTATTTATCATTTTTAGATACAGTTATTAAATATTCGTTTAAAGTATTGTATACATAGGCTAAATATACCATTAATTAAATCTTGTTTTATTACGTATCGTATTTCAATGGGGATATAATTTATTACAGCTGACAGTTACGTGAGCAATCAAGATTTGAACATCAACCATAACAAGATTTAATTCACAGCTGTTTAACTCTTCTGTGTACAAATTTGAAGGTTGCTTATTGGATCAATACAGGTAAACGTCATATTATGCGACTACATATTACTTTACGGAGAGCTTACGACGTACTAGTTATGTCTTGCCTTAAGGACAGGTGGTGCAACTAAATTAAGCACTGACTTAGTTACAAACTAACTAGTAGTTACTAAGCCCTTAGTGTGAACTTTACGTACCAACTTACGTGAGACCTTACGCACAGCTGGTGCAACTCTACCCTGGTTGCCAATGCCATGTCTAGGATTTGTCCTTTCAATTAAAGTAGGGACATCAGCGCCCTCTGGTGGTGAACATATATGTGGTCGTGAACCGGAAGCAGTGCTCGAATGTCGTCATGGGAAGCAAAGTGAGTAGCAAGATGGCAGCTGCCAGTCGGGTCGTGCAGGTAAATATTTGCCCCAGCATGTACACTGATCGTCTTGCAGTAACGTCTCGTTTATTTAAAGTCTCTGTTGAAACGATGATCAATTCTTCGCTTAGGATTTGTGAATTTTGCACTTGGGTATTTGTACTTCACCAAATGCTTTCATTTCACTGCTTTGACAGATGCCCTTGTGGACACAACAAGTTCTCTCTTTAATTCTTCCCATTTCTCCTTAAACCATAATGTCATTTCGACAGCACGTTACGCATTATACACGCCAAAGTAAATACAACTGTATTTAGTAAACATTCACAACGTGTTGTTTTATTTTTGTGCCTAAAGACAGAATGCACTTGTGCTGTTGTTTTTGTTCTGATCATATTACTTTCCTTTGCAGGTTGTGCGACCGCATGCACCTTTAATTCATTTCCCAGATCGAAAAGGTTTCCCCAGGCCAAATGGTCAGTATGAGGCCCATATAGTGCCTTGTTTTAGATCTATGTCAAATGCTTCTGTCAACGTAACAGTTTCTGCTAAATATATGAGTGACATTATGCACTATTTCTTGATTTGATTAAGATCCAAAATGTGTATTTGTGAGCACTATTAGGGGCCTTTGGTAATAGTTCACCCAAAATTGAAAATTGTCACCATGTACTTATGTTGATCTTTCTTTCGTAAAACCCAAAATTATATGAAAGGGACTGAAAGTGATGACGGAGGTCATCATTATAAACAATATCTCCATTTATGTTCTATTAAAGTGATATGGGTTTGAAACATCACAAGGTAAATGATGACAAACACCACACCAGTTCCTTTGCAACATTAGCTATTATCATCTCAAACTGTGTTTCCAGTACAAGAGGCACTAAATATGCTTGCAGCAAGTATCCCAAAGATCTTTCCATCTGCACCTCCACCTGCAACATCTATATCACCTCCACCCAGACCACCAGGACCTGTCACCCGACTCCCTGGCACCCCTGACAGCATTGCTGTAGTTAGAGATCTCCCTCAGAGATACCGCAGAAGAACCCTTGCATTAGAAGAAATGGACTTCATCCAGGTTGGTTTTTATTTGTTTGAAAAGCCAGAATCAGTTTTTGCATTAAAAAAAATATTAAATGGTGAACTGGATTTTACAGAAATGGTTTCATTTTAGTTTTAACATTACTACACTGATTCCATTTTAGAAGTTAGAAAAATATAGACAAATAAATATACCCGCCTCAGACCCGACCGTGTGACTTCTGTGTGCATTTGCCATTTTCATTTGTAACTAGTAGCACCTAATAAATAAGCAAAAAAAATAAATAAATCTAGAGCAAATAGTTTTCTAAAAATTGATGGCAACATATGTGGACAGCGGGACTAAGTTGTGAAATAAATGCCAAGCTACAGTTAGTCAGATTTTATGTTAGTTTTTGTTTCCAGGAGTGTTGGTTATTCTTGTTTTTGAGACATTACAGACATAATGTCAGAAATTAGCATAAATAATTCTGATTCAAAGTAATGGCAAGCATCATCCAATCACTGCTGACCATGTTAAAATACAATTATACATTATAAATTCTGAATCTATGCACTGATTAGGATTGTCCCATATCTGCTAAACATGTTGAGTGGTCCAAACATCATCTGCAGCCAGAAACTGAACTTTTGATAGGAAGTTTAAATTGAATGCTCTTGGCTTCATAGGAAAGCTATAGGATGCTCCCTTGCTTACTATTTAGTGAATGACTTAACCTTGAGTGTGCTATCAGCACTGGTCCCAGAACAGGTGACCATGTGGCACCAATGGCATTTCACAGTAAATAAAAAAACAAAAAAAGGCATATCAGATGAAATGCGAGAGACTAATCCTTTGACTCAAACAGGTTTCAATGTAAAAACTTAATTAGACTTCTTACCAGATGTAGTTTTGTTGGTGTTTCTCCCAAAGACTAACTCTGCTGTGGTCTGCACCATATTGTTGTCACATGACTCCATACATTGAAAAAGTTTTACGCTTTACTGACAGCACAGTCTCCTGAACTGAAACCAGTCGTTTTAAATGTATTTAAATTATGCGTTGCATATAGCGAAGCCAAAATAAAATGTCCACGCATGTTTACGCGGGGTCACACGGGAATACATTATTGCCATGTTTAGAATATACAGACAAACCCAACTGACAACTTATTTTCTCTCTTGCAGCGTGGTGGACCTGAGTGACCGTGGATCTGTTTTTGTTGCCTGATATTTTCTTTGTACAAGAGTAATTATCAATATGTCATACAACACAACAAATGTACAGAGAGATTATTATTTAACATTTGTACAGCATCTGATCGGTTGTTGCACTTATTCAGGTGCTCTATATTTACAGTACAGAAGTCAAGTTTTACAAATTAAAAATATATAGCCGTTTGCCTTTTTTGTAGTTTTCAAAGAACTAATTTCCTGTTCTCAAGTTGTTCTCCAGCTGCTGTTATTAGCCACCATTGCTAACCATCAGTAACAAAGCTGATGGTAAATTTCCTCTTTCTTTCATATTACCTGTTCTGGCTTCAGAGCAAATCATTGAACTGAGTGCCATCATTTAATACCAGGTCTGTGTTGAACAAAATGGATCACTACAAGTATTGTTGATCTGAACTATTAAATATTTACTCATTTTTGAAAGCTTGTGTTTGGGTTTCTTTTATCAGTAGCCACCAGTCTTCCTGTCCTTGGCAGTGATTGTCATTTTTACTTAATTTAACCATATTCAAATGTAATAGAGTCGGATGCAATGTTGTTTTTAGTTACCCCAATTTACCACACATCTGTTTCCAGAGCATTTATTTCTGGAACTTTTTACACCAAGAAATAAAGTACAACAAAAATACAAAATAATGGCAAAACAAAAAGCATTACAATTATATTTACATTTTACAATTATATGTACATTTTGTATAAACAATAGAGATATCTGTTTGAATATTTCCATTATTAAATGTTATGATTGTCTGTATACATGGATATACATTTATAGAATTTGTTGGTTTTATTCACAAATTTACCATTGTTCTCCCCCTCTACTAGTTCACACACACCCAAAGCCACTGAAGACACATTAGCAAACTACTTTGATAATTTTTTTTTAAATATGTACAATGTTACTTCTATTGGACAAAACATTCTGGTCTCTAAGTTGGCCTTTAAAATTAAACATAAAATATGCTAAACATTTTGGGATAAAATTACTTCCACTGTACCTCAAAATCTAGTTGAAGAAACAATAATGTACAGTTTGTTGTATCATTTATAAAAGTACTAATAACTATGTAGAATAATAGGAGCACAGAACTTTACAAAGTACAAAAATAAAAATAAAAAAACGTTTTGAGTCCCCAACTACTACACTGGTTGTTATATGTTGTGCATGATAAAATTCTCTGCTTGATGTACATTTAGAGAATGCAACAATTTGTGTAGTCAAAAATCATTGATAGATTCTTTGTAGTGCTCTCTAACGCCTGTCAATGAATGTCATCCACTGATCTATTTCAATCAGTGTCTGTAATTGCCGCTTTAAACATGCTACTGATGAGTACTTTTTTCAATGAAATAACTGCAGATTTACAAGACTCTTTCAACTCAACTTATAATTGCAACTGCAGTGCATTCAATAAACTCTTCACATTACTGATAGCAGCTGTTAAATATCAAGGGTGTAAAAATCATGGTGAACAACTGGAAACATGCTCTTATACTGAGCAAATAGAGGAACACGATGTCCATAGAAGGTTATTTAAGAATAAAATGATGTATAAGAAATATATATATATATATATATATATATATATCACAAAATTATCTGTTTTTTCATAAACAATCATCACTATCATGCATGTTTTTGACCTCTCTTACTGCTTTAAGTAAAACAATATCAACATTTTTGCACTTTGTTACCCTAGTCATGATCATGATTCAATTGTCAGCATACAATTGAATTCTATGGTAATTTACTCTGCATGCAAAGAGCAAACAGGACTCAAGAGGCAGTTTCAGATTCGATACAAGCCGAATAGATTATTGTCATGTAATATTACTCCGCTTGTAATATCTCAAAAAATGAACAAGAGTCCAATTAGGTTAATGCATACAAATGACAAGAATGGTAAAGAACCTCTTTTTCAGTACCTCTGGCAGCAACCAAATATACATAATGCATAGCTGGGGGAAAAACACTGGTTCAATCTGAATTAAAGCATTTGCCGTTTAGATTACCAGCAAATGTTGACAGTTATTGATGACTATAAATGACATGGGGGATGTTAATCTGTTTAAATACTACTTATTATCTTCACAAGGGAATTCTAAATGCTCAGTGCAAGTCACACAGCTTAATATATGTACAGTTTAAACATTAATTTATGATAATGCCGTCAAGTGCAGGTGACTGTCCCATAGTGCCTCCATAAAACTTCCTTGCAGGTCATAAAGCCTATTATCAAGTCAAATCTGGCACAATAAAAACATTATCTCCAGATGACTTTCCTGTTGAATTACTTGATCATTTTAAAGTGTTGCTGACAACAGTAATTGATGAAAATTGTCATGTGTTGTCATGACCAAAATAACCAGATTTGACAGAAAAGATCCTGTTGATACTGTGGACAAATTTGTTTTGGTGTCAAATTCAACTGCTTTGATCACAGTTGCAAAAATAGTATTTAAGTTATAGAGACCCCTAGAATCAGAAATGTACAAGATTAAGTTCCCAGCTTCAAACAATGCTCAGCTGAGAAAAATAAAATCTTTGTTCACTGGCATTATAGTCTGTTTTGTTACTTGTTATAGCAAACGGTAACACTTTACATTAACATTAGTTAATGCATTAGGTATCATGAACTAACAATGTGCTTCTATAATTTTACATGCATTAATTAATCTTTGTTAATGCTAGAAAATAAAAATACAATTCAGCTCTTTGTTAATGTTCATTCATAGAACATTAATGTTAACATATACAACTTGATTTTAAAAATGTATTAAAAATTAACATTAACCAAGATAAATACATTATTTAAAAGTATTTTTCACTGTTAGTTCATGTTAACTAATGTTGTTAACAAATGTTTCTTGTTTCTTCTCCCCGATCATTAAATGATAATTTACACGTGTGGATTACCACTATAAATTGGGAATTATAAAGCTCAAAACTCAAACTTCTACACCAATTAACAAGATGCAAATCTTTCTTTCATACGAAACGTGGATACCTCAAGGATTCCTAAAAAATGTGGGCAAGCATGCCTTATATGGGCAACAAGTAACAACAAGTGGAAAATGTGGAAACATCTTAACGACTAGAAGTGCTCTTTGTTTCAACATGTGTTCTTTCTTCTAAAGAAGTCACTATTTTCAATTACAAAAGGCAGTTTTGTGGTATACAAAATGCTAAATTTCCCAAGGTTTCAGTCTATCCTGGGTTGTGTAAACACTGAAAAAGTACCAATTTAGAAACAAACACACATACAAGGGGAAAAAAAAAAAAATGCAGTTTCTGGCAGCAGCAACTAAGATGCAGGCGTTGGGATGAGTACAGTAATGGTGTGTTCACATATAATGCGAAGAGAATTTAGTTTGACCGCTGGATTATAAATGTGTGTTTAAACTCACGTTTGCGCGAATAACGCGAACCCACGAGTATTCCCCTTCTCTTCCGGAAAAGGACAGGAGGAGGGGCTTCTACGACTTGGTTCATAGTAAAGTACAACCAATAGCTGGAATCAAGTAGACACGCATATTTTCAGAACTTACCAAGCAGTCCAACTTCCTCGCTCACTTTCCTCCAAGTGATGCCTTTTTTTGTCCGGTCTCTGTACACGTATGACATTGTGTCATACAATTCCGGGTGCCCAAACACCACTGCAACAATTTTTCCAGATTTCTTCTGCTACTACGTCAGAGACATCCAGACAATCTCAGTGCTTATAGGCTTTCGCGACAACACGTCATTTGCGTGTTCGAGTAACACAATTAGCTTCATTTGCGGCACGCAAAACACTCGCTTCGCGTTGTATGTGAACACACCATAAGAGACCACGGCTCTCTGCTCCAGCATTTAGTTTAACTGTATATCACTGTAGACAAAAAGAATATTAAATATTTGAAGGACCAGAAAAAATAAATGGCTATTTATACTCTTGAGAAATCAAGATTTCTTAGCTCTGTACAATAAAGACATCACTGATGTCATATAAAAAATAAAAAAAATAATAAAAAAAAAATAGTCAGTGAGTGGATGAATCTGGCTCTGGGTGGCAAAAGGAAGTCAATCAGACTGAAGTGCAGTGTGTTGGTGGTGTCGTGAATGCGAGCTGATGAAACTGTTGGCTTCACTGCACCCTACATTGTTGAAGTCCGTGACCGACACCGCCATGGTGGCCCCTGTGATGCGGTGTGTACGTCTACCCTCGAAGTCTACAGATAGATTAGAAACAGGTACGTCATTAATGAAGGACTCCGAAAGGCCCATTTTAAGCCTCTTGGACGGCCGTTCGCAGTCTTTGGTGCTACACATGCTGATCTGGCCCAGGTCTGAACGGTAGAATCTGGAATCCAGCATGTTGAGGCAGCCGTTGTCTCCTTTTGTTGCAAAACTGAGCTGCTTGTCGTGGTTCAGGGCTCCTCTGTGTAAACTCTCCAAAGGGGGGAAGTAAGGGGAGTCTAAACAGCCCACATCTCCTGGACCATTGCACACGGTTGCCACGCTGTTACTAAGAGCTACAAGAAAGAAAAAGCATTTTTATACATAGACAAATTATTATTTTGCTCCTCAGAACCGTGACTGCATGGAATTTAGGTTCAAAAAGGGATAGTTTACCCAAAAATGTACTTATCCTTTACCCACCCTCATGTTCAAACGGGTCAGGAACAACATGAGTAGATGACAGAACTTTCATTTTAGGGTGAACTATGGTAATTTCTGCAACCGTTTAACGCGTTAAGAAAAATAATATCACAATTCACAGTTGTTTTTCTCCTCTTTCAGAAGGTATACACTCGACTGTACATCCCAGCACAGAAACTGGAGCAGTGCATGCTTATTTATTACGCACAACGCATGTCCTGGGCATAATAAACACATGAGCGGATTTACGGTCCAGAGAATGGAGACTTCACCTGCAAGCGGTGAGACAGGTGTGGGAGACACACTGGAAAGCTGCTATATCTCTTAGCAATGCCCAAAAACACTCACTCACACATCTAAACCAATCTAAAAAGTGAAACCGCATGGAATGAGACCCAGCGTGTGCACTGAACAGACTGAATGGATTTTTTAAACTTCAGCATTCAATTTGTTTTGCATCTGTTTATATGACGTTTAATAACGTATTGTCAATGTAGACCATGTACACCAATATAGCTTGATATGAACTGAATCTGCCCATTTATTCCTATTATTAAAAAAAGTCCACTGGGAAAAAAAAACAAAGATTTTGGCCAACTTTTAACTACAACATGTCCACTGATTTTTTTTTGGCATGTATAAATATACTTGCATCAATGATTTATACCTGCAAAATGCAAAAATGTGTCTAAATATATGCACAAAAAAAATTAAATTTTAACATTACATTTTTTTAAATGAATTATCAATAACCAATTTCTTGAAAGTTCTTTGAGATACAGTCTAAATATATTTGATTATAATTTAATGTTTGTTTTAATGTACCATGATTAAATCGCAATTAAATCACAGAAAGCTGTGAATTAATTAGTTACATTTTAATCGATTCACAGCCCTACTATAAATGTAAATTTTATATCAACTTATATGATAGCTAATATTTTAAATCTATACTACTACCCTTTAGAAATTAATAAAAACACTACAAACTATATCTATATTTAGTATACAAAAAAAAAGTGTATAGTTTGAATTAGAAATATAAGCCAATGTATTATCAGCTTTCAAAAATCAACTGATGCTGATCATTTGAAAAAAATACATACATATACACAAATATATAAAAATGTAACATCCATGAATATCTTTTTTTAAATTAAAGATCATTAAAGGACAATGAAATGATTGTGGTGGCTAAGCTCACCTGTAAGGTCACTGGCAGTAATGGAGTTAAGCAGTCCGAGTTGTTGCTCTGCTGATGCCTCCATCCTTCCCCCTGCTCCAGCTGAACACACGGAGGATGAGCTGTCCACAGCCAGACCCTCCGCCTCATCCACCAACCTGTCCATCAAGTCTCTAAAGTGGAAACAAAAACATAGTTGTAACCTAAATTTCAACATGTTCCTCACACAAAGCGATCGTATGACTTCATTAAGACTTCTAATATAGTGCACAAGTCTTACAGATGAGACCCCGCCCATTGACTTGTGTCCACTGTTGTGGACCATATGTTTTCATGAATGTTCTTTGAATTTTTTGATCTACTCTATCAATTCCTGCTGTACTGTGCAGATGACATCCTGGGCTTTCTATTGATATGTAATTTGATTAGCTGGAATGCAAGGAACTACTTTTTTCACTGCATCCAAATGGCCACCATAAGTCCAAGCACATTTTATGGAAAGGAGAGAGGTATGTAAAATACTGCTTTTTAATGTTTTTTTTACTATTATTATCATATATATAATTGTTTATTAAAGTGTCAGGAATAATACATTTAGTTCTGAAAGCAGTTGAATTGTTTGTGTTTCAAAATATTATCCTTTTTATGAATGTCAATTATAGTGGACACCAGGACCATCTTAATGTACTTAATGACTCCATGTTTTAGGAGACAGAACTGAAGCAGAGAGGATTCTCTATAAGATAGTTGAGGGAGATTCAGACTTAGACCTGTCAGATGAGGAGAGAGATGAGGATGAATTTGAATCTGATGTACAAGAAGATGGTGAAGAAGAGGAAGAAAATGCAAGAGACTCAGATGAGCAGACAGAATCAGACACAGAGACAGAAAGGGTTGAGCAGGAAAGACGTCGCCCTCTGTGGACCAGGAGTAACACGTATTAATTAATTATGAATTATTTAGTATCAGGATACAACCCCCCCCCCACACACACACACACACACACACACCAATGATAAATCATAAGTGATAAATATAATTTATCAGTGAGGCTTGAAGATTATCCACATGGTATATGAAATATGCAAATTGGCTAAACAATGCAAAGTTTTTACTTACGAGTGGTCAATAGGAGACTATATCACATCCATTATACTGAGATTCAAATAGATTTGTTTGAGGTTTTATTATTCCTATTAACTTTCATTTAATGTGTTTTGTTCCCATCATAATAGATTCACATCTGTGCTACCGGGGCTTCCTGACTGTAATGATGACCCTACTGCCCATGCAGACTGGAGTCCAATTCAGTACTTTTCCCAGTACATTGACAACAAAATTTTCGAGAATTTGGCTGAATTTACAAATCAAAGAGAGCTACAAACTAGAGGAGTGTCTCTAAATACTACTCCACAAGAAATGAAGATTTTCTTTGGCATTTCGATCCACATGGACTGCCTAGGATATCCCAGAATTAAAATGTTTTGGGTCAAAAAAACAAAAGTGCCAGTTATAAGTAGCAAAATGACAAGGGATAGGTTTTTCAAGCTGAGAAGCTCACTCAAGATTGTGGATGACCTGGCTATAACAGAGGAAACAAAGAAGACAGACATTCTTTGGAAAGTCAGGCCATTACTTGACCGCGTGAGGCAGGGCTGCCTCAACCTCCCAAAGACAGAGAAGGTCTGCATTGATGAGCAAATCATCCATTTCACAGGCCGCTGTCCAGTCAGACAATATGTTCCAGGCAAGCCAAACCCAACTGGCCTAAAGGTCTTTGTCCTTGCTTCTCCAAATGGTCTGATGCTGGATTTTGAAGTGTACCAAGGGAAGAATACATTCAATGGCCAAAGACTGGGAGTTGGACAAGCTGCAGTCCTACGCATGGTTGAGTCTGTTCCCACTGGAAGTCAACTATTCTTCGACCGATACTTCACAACAATCAATCTCATGGATGCATTGCTGGCAAAGGGCCTTCCAGCAACAGGAACCATAATGAAGAACCGAGTCCCAAAGCAGAGCAAACTGCCAAGCGACAAGGTGATGAAAAAAGATGGGAGAGGAGCATCAGTGTCTATGGTCAGAAAGAGTCCTGAGCTGGCAATCACAAAATGGTATGACAACAAACCAGTGCTAATGGCCTCAACAGTTCATGGGAAAGATCCTGAAGATGTCTGCAACAGATGGTCCAAAAAAGAAAAAGTCCATGTCCCAGTGAGAAGACCAGCAGTGATCAGGGAGTATAATGACAACATGGGTGGCGTGGACCTGTGTGACCGCATGCTGAGCTTTTATCGCATGTCAAATAGGTCCAAGAAATGGACATTGCGTGTAATTACTCACTTCTTTGATGTTGCCATCACAAACTCGTGGATCCAATACAAGTCTGACAGCAAAGCACTTAACAAACCAGCGAAAAACACCAAACAGTACCTGGACTTCAAATTGCACCTGGCTGAGGAGTTACTGGAATGTCCAGAACTTGATGACAGCAGTGAAACAAGTGAAGAAGAGTATGAGCCACCAACTAAAATGAGGATCCCACAACCTGAACCATCTGTGCGCAGACTAGGAGCCATCCACATGCCAGAGATGGTAGAAATCAAACATGCAGAAAGGTGCAGAAATAAGGGCTGCGAAAGCAAGACGTACATGAGGTGTACCAAATGCAAGATGTTTCTCTGCATTACCAAAAAGAGAAAATGCTTCCAGGAGTATCACCACTAAGCAAGTGAAACAATCCAGAATAATAATTACTTTAGATTTTTTATGTTGAATTTATTCTTGGATTAATTTCACTCTACAGCCATATTCTGTTCATTTTCTTTCTGTTCAGTTCGGCTGTCTTTTAGAACTAAACTGTTCCAGGACTATCAGAATACAGCAGTTTGCTTTTGTTTTGTTTTGTTTTGTATTGTTGGATAAATATCACTCTACTACAGCCATATTCTGTAAATGTTTTTGTTTTCTGAGTTCGGCTGTCTTTTCAAACTAAATTGGTCCTGTGGTCCACTACAGTGGACATGCTGTAAAATTATAAATAAAAATAAAATTTTAAAACTCTAAATTGTAGAATGTTTTTTTACCCCAAATAAGTAGGAAATCACACAAAACAAAAAAATTTGGTGACACTTTTTTCCCTTGGGTCTCAGGAGGTTATGGTGTTTTTTGTAATTTCAAAATGTGTGTTTTTGAATATTCTTTAAAATTTCACATTTTGTGTTTAAATGGAAGTCATACAGATTTGAAACAACACGAGGGTGAGTAAAAAAAAAAGACAGACATTTCACGTTTGGACAAACTATCACTTTAAAACACTGCACTGACTTACGTCACACCCGGATAACTACTGTACTTCTTCTTGCCAAATCGGTTCTGTTGTGCAAAGAAGTCAAACCGTTCAGACTTTTTCCACATATAATAAAAAGCCACACATTCTGCTACAGTCCGTGTTTGAACCTGAAAAGGAACAGAGAGAAGCCATGAGAATATAAGCAAACTTTAAAATCGTTTTTAACGCCATAACTTCTTTTGACAAGCTAAAGAAATTGTAACTTGCCTTGTGTTTCTGAATAAGATGGAAGTTCTTCTCATAAATCTGCAGTGCATGTTCAAAGTTCCTGCATTCATCCTCTGACCATGGCGGTGACTCTTCTATCAAAGCAACATAAATGAAAGTAAACATTTATGCCTTCACAGGTACAGCAGACTTCAAACTAGTACAGGTCTCTTTTAACTTAACAGCCTACCTTTCGATGTTTTCACATTATAGCAATATCGCGTTAGTGCCTCACGGCTGTCATAATTACACTTCAAAAGCTCAAACAAGGCCTAGAAAAAGACAGGAAGGAGATCAGTGTAATGTAATTGAACAGCACAGCAGCAGTTTTTTTCATGGACTAGAGTTTATAATTTTATGTTTAGTAATAAGTGTTTATGGAGGACAGACCTGCTCATTATCGTGTATGTGTTCAGATGTGGAATCTCCAGCGCTTCCGTCTGTAGACTGTGACAGTGCCTCTCTGAGATAGTCTGTCACTTTACACTCTGACAATGCTCCAGGACTCCACAGCAACAGGTCTTCCTCCTCATACACTTTAAACACAACATACACACTTTAAAATTGGTCTGCTTTTAAGTAAATGTAGTGTTTTCTATGGTTCATTTCAATTTGAATGTCACACTTAGCCATTTAAACAAGACACTCACCCTTTTCATCATCGTTGTAGTGGCTGAGGCCCATGGGAATTTCTGCTTGATACTGGGACCCCACCATTATTTCCTGTGTTTTTGATTTTACACACAAAGTAAAATCAAAAGATACATAAATGCAATAAAAATGTATTGTTAAGATAAAATAGCATGTTCTTCTTGAGATTTATTTAAATATATATAAAGAAACAGTAACACTTAACAATAAGGTTCCATTCCTTAACATTAGTTAAAGTGATAGTTCACCCAAAATAATGCATTAGGTATCATGAACTAACAATGAACAATACATTTCTACAGCATATATCAATCTTTGTTAATGCTAGTTAATAAACATACAATTGTTTATTGTTAGTTCATAGTGCATTAACTAATGTTAACATACACAACTTTTGATTTTTAACACCCCCCCCCCCCAAAAAAAAAACATTAACCAAGATTATGTTCATTGTTAGTTCATGTTAATGGAACCTCACTGTAAAACGTTAGCGTTACACTGCATGTATCCTCTGTAGGTACCTTGTGTCACCATTACAAGTAACCCAGCAACAAATTGTTTTGCATTTTTTGTATCATTTCTATAAAATTCTGCGCAAAACTACTCAAAACACACATTACTCCCGTAGACTGTCATTGGATAAAAGCAACTGCTTGTCAGAGAAATACCGGACAGCAACAGCTGCTAAGATAGAATTGGTCAAAAACTCTTTGAAGATGAGGCTTAGTGAAGGTTCAATTATGTATTCAGAGGGGGTCAAATAATGAAAAAAAATTACAGATGTTATAAGTAATAAAAGACTCACCTTTCTGGAATCTTCACTGCTCACACCATCTTCCTCCCCCTCAGATTCTTTATCACCATCATAAGTCACGTTGGCTGATAAATTACAAATTCACTTAATTAAATGAATGATTATGGAGATTCATAAAATTTCAAAAGGTCCAATATATGCTTAAATATATCTAGTTTTTTTTTTTTTTTAAGATAATCTATATTTTAAAATAAATGAAAATGTTAAACTATAAAACACCAAATACAAAACTACAATAAATACATAACTGGACCTAGAAGGTCCCCATTACAGTGTATTATGTATCTGTAAGGAAACGACTATTAAAATAAACTACTATTAAAGAGTGTCGTGAATTGATTATTCTCACATCTGAGTGTTCTAGGGAAGAAGTCTGTGGCCTCATGGGAGGTAACAGAAGGAGTCAGATCATCAGCAGAGGACTGTGTCTCCTCTTCATAATCTCCCGACAAGAGATCTTTTGCAATCTCCTCCTGTAGTAGAAGATGATTAATAATTAAACTGTACTGCATTCACCACTATACACCCACAATCAACATACAACTATATATATATGTGAAATCTAACAAAACCAACAAAAACAATGATTACCTTATCGAGAGTCATGTCAGGTAGATCATCTGCTAGTTCAACAGAAGAACTGTCCATGCTCGATCCCGCACCTGTACTGACTGATTCGTCGTAACGATACATAGCCAACAACTCCTCGATTGGCATGTTCCCTTCCTGTTTTATGTTAAAGATAAGACACACAAATGACCTTCATTGATGAGACAGGTATGATTTCTCAGGACACCAATGTCATTAAAATCTAACAGGTAGTAGGGAATGAAGATCTACACAAATGCATGAAAATGGTGACCAACATTTTGAAGCTCCAAAAAATACAAAAGCTGCATAAAAAGTCATCCATATGACTCCAGTGGTTTAATCCATTTCTTTTACAGCAATCCAATTGGTTTTGGGTGAGAAGAGACCAAAATATAATGTCTGTTCTCATGTAGATCACTTCAGAAAAAAAAATATTAAACTACTGTATGACAGTTGTATGACTACTTTTATGCTGCCTTTATGTTCTTATGGAGCCATGGTTACCATTCACTTGCATTGTGTGGGCCTACAGAGCAGAAACATTATTCTGAAAATCTTACATCATGTTCTGCAGAAAACAGAAAGTCATCCACATCTGGGAAGTCATGCGGGTGAGTAAATTATGAGAGACATTTTGGGAGAACTATCCCTTTAACATAATTACAGAAGAAAAAAGTAGCAAATTGTTATGAATGCAAGTTACCCTCTCCAAGTCTGCCAATTCTGCACGGAAATTCTTCTCTCTATCCTGAAGTTCCTCCTCCTCTAAAGTTCTTTCATCATCATACTCATGAATCAACATCTCAGCAGTTGGATCAAAGTCGTGATCCTCTGAGGACAAAGAGCCAACTGTGAAAAGAAAACGGAACAGTTCGAAACTAATTTTTATGCACAACATTTTAAAGATGATGGGAATTTATCAATAAAACATCCATGTGCACAAATTTAAGTTTTGAAATATTTTCCAGTAAATACAGAGTAAATGTTTGGCTAAATAAACGGTCACTTAATTAACATAATTGCTCATGTAAATCCTTAATGGTTACTTAATTTCATTACAATTAATTAAATGGCATTGTATTATATCCATTGCACCAGCCATAATGCTCGCAAACATTATCAGCCATTTGAAACCCCAAATCAGTCAGCCGCTTATAATAAACAAAACAAAAAAAAGAGTCATACCAGGGCTTGAACTCCCGAAGGAAGCCTGTGCAGACATAAAGAGACAAAAGGAAACGAAAATGATGCTAAATATTATATACTGCAATAATAATGAATATGCAATCAATTGAATCCCCTATCATGTATCCGTCTGCATGCTAATATTAATAGTGAAAAGCACGACAGCGAAGGACTTTACTACACATAGAGAAATACATTAATGTAAACGCAAAGCTGCGTCTCCCTGTAGCAGTCTTTAAAAACAAGCTACGTGTGTTGTGAGATCATATATATACTTAATAAAACAACAAAGCCAAACACTTCATTAACAGAACTACAATTACGGAGCAAACTGCCATCATCTCTTATCGGATCATATCATTTCCAAACACAGCAAAATAACATCGACTCGCACTATAAACAAACCTTTGCTTCACAATAGCATATGCACGTGCATAATATATTAAAACAAGACAAAGCTCTAAAAATGATGCAAAGCGCAGTGAAAATGACGTCTATATCGAATAATAACGTTTACAGGCGACGGTTTCGTGTTTGTTTGTTTTTCTGCGAGCTAACGGAGACGAGAATCAGCGGCCTGTCGGACCCTGAGAGATCAGTCATCACTTAAACTCCTCTACTACGGCAACCAGTTTCACATAAAGCTGGCTAAAATCACCAGCGTAGACATATTAGACTCTCATTTAAACACACATATCAGCGAAACCCAATATAATTTCCCCGAATCGTTAAAAAGACTGATTTAAAATCGAATACTTTTTTCCAGCTATCCAGCTTACCTCCGCCATATTGGTATCTTCAGCCTCATAGGTCGGTTGTGGCGCTGTGCCCGGATGTAGACAGTAAGCCAATGGTAGACGCTGAATTTTTGCCACGCTTTTCAAACAGGTTAAAAGCATACAGGGATTTAATGAGGACTGTTCATAGAGCTCACATTAGTTATCATTGGTTACATTTAATAATCATGTTTAAAATATATTTTGAGATATACCATGTTTAGAAGAACACATGTTGCATTGCACTGCAGTATAACGTATATATTTGGCTCATTTAATGAAAATCATAAGGGGTTTTCTTTTAACCTCCTTGCTGAAAAAAAACTGCTTGTGAGATCAGCTAAGACCAGCAAACATATACAGTTGGCTGGTCTTAGCTGATCTCACAGCCTGGTCAGACAGGTCTGTTTGCTGGTTTTGGAGGGGTTTTGGGCACTGGTCAGGCTGGGACACCAGCTGAGTGTCTAGCAAAGTGTTGGGTTTTTGTTATTTCTTCTTCGTCTTATGTAATTAAAGCCTATGTTTCAAATTAAACAACTTAATTTCAAAAACCTTCATATGACTATCATTTTACTTCATCTTACCATAGGTAAATGCCTGCAACACCTTGTTATTAGACAGTATTGCTGAAGATAATCAATATTCTATTTAAATGCAACCTTTGGAGAATTGCAAAGTGAAAGGGTGTTTTACTTATAAAAATGTTTGCAATGCTTTGGCTTTTTTGACATTGCTTTCATTATGGAGTTACATTTGTGCCCCAATTCTGCACACGCATGATATTTAGAACGCACAAGATGATATTTTGCATTCGTGTGAACTCAGTTTTGTGAAGCAATGTATCTTCCTGTAAAGATATATTAATTTTGAGAAAATGAAAATCAACTATGAGCTCAAATAAAGATTATTTGAATGTGAATTTGCACAGAAGTTAACAGCGAAAAAGAACGAAAATTCCTCTGCATTGCATGAAAAAATTACATTCCAGTCATTTTAGCCTTACAGTATTCCTAGTATGTCTATAATCGACAGGGTAAATATCTTTCTAATTAAAACTACAGTATATATAAATTGTGTCCTGAACTTGGAACATTGTTCCTGTTGGCTATAGCTACCTCAACTGTCCATTGTAGAGTGCTTGCAGGCAGCTTCTAATTGGCAATCCTGATGTAGGAGGCGGGACTTGTCAGAATATGGGTGGAAAAGCAAGCAAGCAGTCTAAAGGCCCAAATATGCTTTATATGAAATCAAAGAATGAATGGGTGTGACGTCATTTAGAACAAACTCTGGCCAAAAAGATTGTGTTTTTGCGTTGTTAAGTGGTTCATAACAGCTCGTCTGTACGAACGTTTAGGAAAACTTCTAACCGACTGCTTAACACCTTACTTAACACCTTATTGGCCATGTCATCGCTAGGTGTGACCTGGAGCTCCACCTACCTTGACGCTGACAGCTCATTCTGTTTATTTTTATCAGTCAGTCAAAATCATTTAGCGTTTAGATTTATCAGCAGGCTGGTGCAAATGTATTTACATATGTACGATCATTCTGGTTGAGAGTTTTTCCAAGACCATGTCATGCAATTTGTTTTGTTTAATTAGCCTACAAAAGGAATCAAATCTATTAAAATACCCCCATACACTCATGTGCCACCTGCAGTGAAAGCCATTCATACATCTGCCTAAAGTAAGAAAGCTTATCATAATTTTTTATGTCTGTATTCTGCACATTAAAAATTTTATACACCGATCTTAGCAGCAGTATCAGTATCATCATAAATTACAATAACAATGTAATTGGCACATATTATGGCATGTACAGCATGTTATTTTTGAATTCATACATTAATGCCATGATTTCAAAAAGTAAACGAGACAGATTTTTTTTACTGCATATATATTACTTCAAATCAACAAGTTATTTTTACTGACCTCATGTGAATTCTACTCACTGAGTGAGGCATAAATTCACTGATAACATTATAATGTCACATCAGTTTAGGTTTTACATGTAGCATGCTCATATTTATTATAGGTACTTTAAACACCTCCCACAGTGGTGTGTTGGGTGTCCGAATGTTCGCAAACAGTATACTGTTGCTCAGCTGTTTAGAACATCTTTTTACCTCTGAATGAATCAGAAATTCATTATTGAAGTATATTGTTCTGAGCACACGCAGAGTGCATACAGAGGAGAGAGAGCAAGATCTTGCACACGCAAAAACAATGGAGTAAAATAAATATCAGAATTCTTCGCAAATTCACATTCAAAAAAGATTCATTAAAGTGCAAACGTTTTTTTTTTGTTTGTTTGCTCAAAATGAGTTAATATTTGCCAGAAGATACATTACTTTACAAAAGTTCACATGCGTGCAATACAACATTTTGTGCACTCAAAATATAATCTTGCGGCAACATAATTGTGGCACAAATTGAATTCCATATTTCATGACCCCATAAAAATAAGACCCTCAATAGACTTGCTGGTACTACCTTTTGATGTGATTCTACAATGTTTCTAACACCTAACGAGTATATTTTACATTACTAGACTTCACTGTAACAGTAGTTCCATCTGTAATAAATATTTGACCCAACTATCAGAACAACAAGAAGGGCTGAAACATTCCAGTGTCTGTTTAATCCCAAATAATATTCTCATAATTATGAGAAATTGTTAGTTCATTATAATGTTTGCATGTTTAATTGATGTCATACCAATTTTTTTGTCATATGTCAGTAGATAGCTAACATACAAAGATTCTGTAAATGCTTATTCTCTTAATGTAGTTTGATCAGTTAGCTGGTAAGCTGGGAGAGGCCTTTTTTTTAAGGTATCTTGTTTGTGAACACTGTAGACAGTCTTGTCTCTTAGATAGATGAAAAGTATAGTTCAAGTTTAAGTTTATTTATAAAGCACGTTAAACGTAATGTATTGTATATACTGTAATTCTATCATTGTAATAGTATAAAAATCATATGATTCCTAGAATTCTGTCCAGTAGTATTCCACAGGGTGGCAGTAGTACACATCACATTGCATCTATAGCTCAAAGGCCATGATGTAATGTTTTTATGTTATGTTTTAAATAATTCTTTAATATGTCCTCTAAACCGAGAAGCAGTTTATTTATTTATTTAAACAGCCTTAAACAGCTTTAAACAGCCTTTCTCTGAACCAGTTTCTTGCATTCATCCACCTAAACTACAGCAAATGCTTATACAAAAAATACAAGAATGTTTTACCATCTGTTAAGAGAGATTTCAGTGAGCAAAGCTTTTGTCTCTCCATTGTTTTAGTAATTAATAATAGTTTTTCATCTTTTCTCTTCTACAGCGGCAAGCCTGTGACCCTCAGCTCATAGGAACTGACCTGACAAATTATTCTGCACTGCTCTGACGTCTGAGACTGTAGTGGCACAAGGGCATGCTCATCTAATACAGATTTATTGTTCAATTGAGCATGACAGTGATTACTGTAATCACACACCTATTACCGTATGAATGAGAGCATAATTACATTTAGTTGGAAACGTGTGACAGGGAGAATGTCTGCTCTTCAATGAACAAGTCCTGAAAAAATCATTTAAACTTGACAAGTAGACATGGCCTAGAAAGACCCAACTCTGCCAAATATATACAATACAATAGTTTTATTCAAGTTTAGAGAGATTAAAGCTTTATATTTTACAGTGCTCACTAAGCATATACTGTATAGTATTTTTAGAAAATTGAATATTTCTGGATCAACACATTCTCATTTTATGTTGTGATATGTCAATACGGGGAAACCAATGATGTTTGGCATCAAACCTGCCGTGACACGTCCTTTTGCGCCATATTTGAGTATAAGTGAAAGTGAATGAGATTTGAGAGCAAGGCAGAGGGGAAACATTTCAGTGAATAACAACTAAAATTTTGGTTTTCTTGATGTGAACATTAGTGTTTTTAGGAACACTAATAAAGTGCCTGATGTGATCTTCTGCTTTTGAATCCCTTCTGCCTGAAGGTTCGACGCATTGTGCATTCTGAGATGCTATTCTGCTCACTACAATTGTACAGAGTAGTTACCTGAGTTACCATAGCATTTATATCAGCTCAAACCAGTCTGGTCATTCTCCTTTGACCTTTCTCATCAACAAGTCGTTTCCCTCTGCAGAACTGCCGCTCACTGGATGTTTTTTGTTTTTGGCACCGTTCTGAGTAAAGTCACGAGACTATTAAGCATCAAAATCCCAGGAGACCATCTGTTACAGAAATACTCAAACCAGCCATTCTGGCAACAACAAACAATGGGATATCAGTGATTTCCACAGTGATTTTTGATTGAACAGATATCTGTTCAATCAAAAATCACTGTCAAAATCACTGAGATCCCATTTTTTCCCCATTCTGATGGTTGATGTGAACATTAAATGAAGCTACTGACCCATATCTGCATGATTATATGCACTGCACTGCTGCCAGACGATTGGCTGATAAGATAAATTAAATGAATCACATAAATTAGTAGGTGTACAGGTGTTCCTACTAAAGTGTTCAGTGAGTGAATAGCACATAGATTATAATAGCATATGGTGGAACTTTATGGTGGTGCTGTTTGTCATTTGTTTTCCTGGTTATTTTTCAGTAGAATCCTTTTGTACTCTACATGAAGAGAGAAATTATTTTGAGTGTGGAATTACACGAGGGTGCATAAATGATGACGAATTTTCCTTTGTGTGAGAACTATTCCTTAAAGGTTCAACACAAAGTGTTTTAAAATAACTGAATAAACTGTATCAAAGCAATGATGCTAGCAAAGTGCGATGAGTAATACATCTGAATAAATAAAATTCGAGGACATAAAAAGCACAATCATGTCCCTTGCTGTGTATCTGAAATTCTTCTTGAAATTGTATGAAGCTAAATATAGAGAATGCTTTTCCTTATCCGTGAGAAACAGGAGGTCTCTGTTTTAGAAACACAATTCTCTCACAATGTTTAGACTTAGATTTAGATTAATTGCAACTTTCTCACTTTGCATACAGTACATTTTGTGCTGACATATGTGCACCACACTCTACCACTGTGATTTTGAGCAGAAAATACAATAGTATATACTTTTTTGATTTTTCTCATAACAAATTAAAAGAATTACAATTTAAGTTACATGCTTTTCTCAATACCTAGTATACATTTTCAAAAACTCTTGAAAAGATCAACACAAAATTAGTGTCTGTGGACCATCTTTAATGGTAAATGGTCTGTATTTATACCTTTTTAACCTTAGTGGTATTCAAAGCACTTTACACTGCGTCTCGTTCACCCATTCACACATACACATTCACACACTGATGACGGCAGAGCTGCCATGCAAGGCACTAGCCTGCCATTGGGAGCAACTTGTCTTGCCCAAGGACACTTCGGCATGTGGAGAGTCATGTGGGCCAGGAATCGAACCGCCAACCCTGTAATTAATGGACAACCCGCTCTACCACCTGAGCCACAGCCGCCCTGCTTTAATGCAAAATCCATTTAATGACAACATCTTTAAAAATTTGCAAAATTTGTACTCAGAAATGAGAAAAGCATGTAAGCAATTGTAAAAGAAAAAAAGACAAAAAAAAAAAAGAAAATCTGTAACATAAATTTCAGCACTTGATATTTGGCATATCCCCCTTTTGCATTGATAATATTATGCCAAAGTGAATAGTGACTGATTTTAACATTCTGCCTATGGTTTTCTTTTTGTTTTCCACAGAAGACGGAAAGAAATATTGGTTTGGAATTACATGAGGGTAAATGATGGCATCATTTTAATTTTTGGGTGAACCATCCCTTTAAGTTACACAGCATCTAATGCTGACTTATTGTGACATGCTGTCATATGATTATTGTAAGTCTCAGCTCAGCTCATTCATGTCTCATGAATGCATCCAAAGCACATTGAGTTGGGTGTTGGTTATGTTTCACACCATTGTGTTCAGACCTCTTCCCCTCTGTTCTTTGCGGAAGTCAGGAAGTCCTGCTGCAATGTATCACAGTGATCTGAGCTTGGACCTCATTGTTTCAGGGCACCTCAACCAGCTTTTGATGACCCCAGGAGCAGGAAGACCTCATGCGTCAGCGTAAGTTATCAACATATATGTAAAATTTTCATATCTGATCTAACATGCCCTATTAGGAACACCTGTAGACCTAAGAATTCATGCAATTATCTAGTCTGCCAGTTGTCGTGTGGCAGCAGTGCAACACATACAATTATGCAGATACGGCTCAATAGCTTCAGTTTATCTTCACATCAACCATCAGAATGGGGAAAAATGTGATCTCAGTGATTTCAACAGTGGCATGATTGCTGGTGCCAGACGTGCTGGTTTGAGTATTTCTGTAACTGCTGATCTTCTGGGATTTTCTTGTTGATGAGAGAGGTCAACGGAGAATGAACAACTGGTTCGAGCTGACAGAAAGGCTACTGTAACTCAGACAACCACTCTGTACAATTGTAGTGAGCAGAATAACATCTCAGAATGCACACCATGTTGAACCTTGAGGCGGAGAAGCTACAACAGCAGAAGACCACATTGGGCACTTTAATAGGTCCATAGTGTTCCTAATAAAGTATTCTGTGAGTGAATATGCTGAATAGAATAATTCAATATACATGATATTAGAGGTACTTGCTAAGGCATGTACCCATATTAATTTAGTTCCTACTAAGAGTTAGGGATTTTATCAAACCCCTCAGGCACATAACTTCTGCTGTCCCATATGGGGATGCATAGGTGAAATACCTACCTCAAATTATGCAGTTTAGTGAGAAGTGTGCTTATACTTTTAGAAGCAATTGCGATTTTCTTGCTGGATACAGGCTCATTTGACATGGATCAGTAAGCAACCACCTACTACTCAGAACACTTATAGTAAATACATACTGTAGCAATGCTCTGGCAAAACACCACAACACCCTAGCGGGCAAGCACCACTTGCATTTTCTTCTGAAAATGTTAAATTCTATATATTATTTTATAGTCTTAACAATAACCAGAATAACTACTTTATTTAGGCTGGATCTGAGATTTTCTTCAGACAAAAAAATTATCAAGCTCAAAATATGTTTTCAAAGGACAAAGGCTTTACATTTCAGTAATTTCTACCACATCATAATATTAGCAGAACATGAAAGGAAGTGAGATTTGTTCAATGGTTCAATTTCACACAATTTTCTTGTGAACAAATGACGCAATTATGATTTGTAGTTCTAACACTCAGCTGTCTGAGCTTAAAATAGGGTCTGTCTCACAGCGAGAAAACAACAGCTTGTCACTTGCTTCCTGTTTGACAGTTTATCATCCCTTTTTCCCAAAGCTGTCCACATTAATTTTGCTGATAAAAGCATCCGTGGTTCAGATAGAGCTTTTGTATGACCTTTTTTGGCCCTAGATAATGCCTACAAACAACAGATGTCCCAAAAATACATGAAAACAAAACAAAAAATATATTCCAGGTACAAAATAATATTTAGCCAGAGCCCAAAAATAGCTTGTGTGTGTATGTGTGTGGGCAGACAGACAGACAGACAGACAGACATGGTCTTGACATTCTCTCTCTGGACTCATTGGTTTCATCATATGGGGGGAACTTCCTCCTGGTTTCAAACTCACTGTTTCCTCGTCTTCTCACACAGATGCTTCCAGCATATTTCACTAGCTAAACGTGTAACACTCAACGACGGTGAGTGTGTGCATGTGCGCGTGAGAGTGATTGGCAAATACAAATTGAAAGAAACGCCCACTTCCATTATTTACATTGCATAAACAAGGTCTAGAACACAAAGGCAGCCTTGTGCAATTGTCCCAGAATCCAATTTGGCAAATGTAGCCATCCATTTTCCATTAGGCATCTTCTGTGTGTTTTCATATTGGGCCTGTGTGGTAATCAATGTAATGCAATTATATCGTCAGTGTACAGAGGGCACCACATTCCCACACAGTTTTTAATATTGAGAAACACAGTTGACTTTGTGTGTAAAGGGGAAGATGTAATGGAAAAAAACTTGTGGAAGAGTGAGAGCGAGAGACAGTGTGTTGAGGGTGGCCTGGTTTCTCATCTGAATCACTGGGACATGAAAGAGTATGTGGGCTGGTGAAACTCCCATGTTGTAGCCATAGAGATAAAATCTCTGATACAGCCCTGGTTCACACTGCTGGCCTCAGGTCTTGATTGTACGTGCTGCTTTTTTGCAGCCAGACATTTATGAATTATATCACTACAGGCTATAGCCAGGGAATTCATATAAGTACATGATATTGATGAACTGTGAATATATGTATATGTATATGTTGGAGTACTGTACATGATGTGCCAGATTAATAAATGATGCCTTAAAGGAAATGTCACCCAGTAATGAAAATTCTGGTATAATTTACGGATTCATGTTGTTACAAATCCATATGACTTTTATTCGTCCATTGAATACAAAAGAGACATGAGGCAGAATATTCATATGTTCATAGAATATTCATAGAATAAGTCTTATGGATTTGATAACATAAATGTAATTTTTGAGTGAACCATTCCTTTAATGCTGTGATAGTAGGAATTGATACTTATTTTAGTACCAAAATACTTATTTTAATTGTCTTATTTAATTTTTTTTGTAAGTTGAAACAAGGTCAAGATCAAAGCAAAGTGTGCCTGTTTAATTTGCTTTTAGATTAATAACTGTTAATTTAACTGTGAAAGTTCAAATGATGGATGATGCAATGTTTTTCAAAAACATTTCTAAAGATCAGCCATCTGTGTCACTGATGTGACCTCACTTATGCAGAAATGTCTTGAGAAAGTACTGCAGAGGAGCGTGTGATTGAAATGAGACTGCGTGCACAAACGGATTAATCATCATCACTTTCAGAGTGCAAATGGGGATGCCATTAATGTACTGATGTAATCTCTGCATGCAAGTTTGTTTCAGTGCATATCTTGAATGGTTTGTTTTGAAAGAAGATAAAAACATTGGTTAGTCGAGTTTACTGAATTTGTTACATTTTCTGTCTGTATCCACAAAGACTAATTTCTTACTGTATAATGCTTTTGCAAAATGTGCTTGCAGGCAGTTTTACTTTTTTTTTTTTTTCAAAATGCAGACACTTGCAGAGTGTCATTTTTAATATTATCAGATTATAAAAATTTCAGTTGGTTTGAAAGTTATATTATTTAATTGTATTTCCCCCCCCCCCCCCTTCAGTCACTCACTCAACGTCGTATTGATGTAGTGACACTAGAGGTTGCACTTGAGAGCCCCGAACACCTCCCATTCTTTGAAAAAAGGCCAATGAGAATTGCCGAGTGGAATTTGCATGCCACTCCCCCGGGCATATGGTTATAAAAGGGGCTGGAATGCCCACACCATTCAGATTTCACAGGTACTAATATGCCCCGTACTGGGATAGGTGCTCCGCGCATCTTCCATGTGTGACTCTTGTACCCTCTAGGCAGGGTGTGGCCTCCATGGGGTCTTTTCCTCCTGAAACAATAGGAAAGGAAAAGAACACCTTCCCCGGCACGTACAATAGCGTTAACTGGCCCCAGCCGAATCTAATACTGTCTGGAGAGAAAAACATAAGAGAAAAGGCCGCGGCTGGCCTGCTCCCATGCTAGATATGTCGCTTCACCTCCTCAGGGATGTGGGGTACATGAAATCTTTCAGGTTTGGGGGAGGTTACGTGCAGACTGATGCTCCTGCTATTACGCATGCAGCAGCTTGCTTGCACCTGCATCAGCAGTTCACATAACACGGTTCAGCTGTTGTACCATTTTTCTATAGGGACCCCTAGTGTCACTACATCGACACAAAGTCGAGTGAGTGACAGAAGGGGAACGTCATGGTTACTGTCGTAACCTCCGTGCCCTGATTCCCACTTGCCCTGATTGTACTAGCCGCGGAAATGTCCAGACCTTGTCTCGGCTCCTCAGCACAAAACCTGAATGGAGTGGGCATTCCAGCTCCTTTTATACCCGTATGTCCAGGGGAGTGGCATGCAAATTCCATATATATATATATATATATATATATATATATATATATATATATATATATATATATATGTATACACATGCACTGGCTGACAAAAGTTTGGAATAATGTACAGATTTTGCTGTTTCGGAAGAAAATTTGATCAAATCTAGACAGGCCCCATTTCCAGCAGCCATCACTCCAACACCTTATCTTTGAGTAATCATGCTAAATTGCTAATTTGGTACTTGCAAATCCCTTGCCATTATATCAAACACAGTTGAAAGTTATTTGGTTAATTAAATGAAACATTGTCTTTGTGTTTGTTATTGAGTTGAAGTATGCAAAAGACTAGCATGTCTTAAGGTCAATATTAGGTCAAAAATGGCAAAAAAGAAACAGCTTTCTTTAGAAACTCATCAGTCAATCATTGTTTTGAGGAATGAAGGCTATACATTTACATTTATGCATTTGGCAGATGCTTTTAACCAAAGTGACTTACAGTGTACTTATTACAGGGACAATCCCCCCGGAGCAACCTGGAGTTAAAGGGCCTTGCTCAAGGACACAATGGTGGTGGCCGTGGGGATCGAACCAGCAACCTTCTGATTAATAGTTCAGTGCTTTAGCCCACTACCACCACCACCACCACTCCCACAATGCTCGAAACTGCCAAAAAAACTGAAGATTTCATACAAAGGTGTACACTACAGTCTTCAAAGACAAAGGACAAATGGCTCTAACAAGGACAGAAAGAGATGTGGAAGGCCCAGATACAACTAAACAACAGGATAATTACATCTCTAGTTTGAGAAATAGATGCCTCAGATGCCCTTCATTGAATTCAACCCACTCAAAACCAGTTTCATGTACAATAGTAAAGAGAAACTCAGGGGTGCAGGCCTTATGGGAAGAATTGCAATGAGAAAGCCACTTTTGAAACAGAACAATAAAAAGAAAAAGTTAGAGTGGGCAAAGAAACACAGACATTGGACAACAGATAATTGGAAAAGAGTGTTGTGGATCTTAACCATATTGAGCTTTTGTGTGCGACAAGACAGCCACATCTATGCCAAGTGCTACAGGAAGCGTGGGGTGAAATGTCACCTGAGTATCTGGACAAACTGAAAGCTAGAATGCCAGGGATCTGCAAAGATCTCATTACTGCATGTGGAGGATTTTTTGATGAGAACACTTTGAAGTAGTTTAAGAAGTTCTGAATATTTTTTCAAATGGTAATAGTAATTGATATATTATACACACATACACACACACACACACACACACACACATTTTGTTCCAGGAAGTGGGTAGATTATTCTTTGAAATGAGTGTCCAATTAAACAAATACTGTAATAAATACTGAGGTTTTGCAACTGTAACTGAACATTGTTGAGAATGAAAGCAAAAGTTACTAAGTTAAGACCACTCCTGCTTAAAATAGTCAGTAGTTGTAATTTTGCAGTTCTGCAGCTAAGCTGATACCATAATTGGAGATAAAAAATGGTCGTAGTACTCATGCCAAGATCTATGGTTTCACAAGTATGTTCTGACAAGTAAACACATGAATTATAATGACTTTATTGACAGGCCCATGCCAGAGGAATGTCCCTTAACTTGATTTAGAACCATTTACAATCCACCAGTTAGAGTTTACCGTAATATTAAACATGCATTTATGATATGATGCAATATGATGCGATATGATATGATATGATGCAAATGATTTACATGAACAGCAAGGGAGACGGAAACTAGTTAGAATGACTTGCATTGTTCAGATAGTTGTGGTTCCTTTCAGTAATGCTATTTAACAGATGAATCCAGTTAGCTCTTTCTGATAGTAACAGATTCTGCATGGCTGGTCTATGATCAAACCAATTTATAATGTGTTCAAAGTCATGCTTAAATGTGGAATTATTTGCACATCACCTGCAAGAGTCATTCACTTTAGAAACAGCGATATCCTCTGCCATTTTAAACAGTATGTATCCAATGTGGAAACTCAGATAAAAGGTAAGCACATGAGTTCTGTAATAAATCAGTCTGTTGTGTCTCTCAGCTGTGATGAACCTTAATCCTGAAGTTGTCCGTTTAATGCCGTTTAAAGCTATTTCCTAGCTTTGGTAATGTATTAGTAATACAAGCGATCACGGAGTGCCTTTCTATGTAAACAATGACTAACGGATTCAATTTACATCACCAACTGGCTCATATTACACACAAAAATGATCTTTTCCCACCAACTGCTGGCTAAAATATGTAATTTCAAAAATAAAGACAGTAACTCCTAACAGATATGCACTACTCTTACACTTTAGTTTAGAACAGCATGAACACAAGCAGAGTGATATACACAGTGAAGCCACCCAAGTGCTGATGGTGTCACACCATCATTGCTCATGGAACGTCTCTCGTCCAATCAGATTCGAGGACCGTAACTAACTGTGGTATATTTTTAGATACAATTATGTAACACAGTCAACATTTTATTAACCCCAACTATAAACCTAATTGTCAGTGGAGTAAAATGTAATTTAAGAGCAAGAATGCAACTTCAGAATTGTGCTCACCATTGTATGATTACTTCCTGGTTTCCATTTGACTAGGACCTGTTATTCAGAGATTGCATGTACAACCAATGGTGGAGCCAGGGGCTCCATGGACCGAAGCCTGGCCACCCCATTGGCCACCCCACTCGCAATTGCTGTTTTAGTCATTTTTAGGCACAATTTAGTTCTTTAAAGGTGAAATCATCTCTGTACAAATGTACAAATTAAACATGTGCAGTCTTACAATATAAAAATGCTGCCCAAACATTTCTGTGCCACCACAGACTGATCACTTGCCCCTGCCTGGCCACACTTTTGAAAAACTCCTGACTCCGCCCCTGTGTATAACAGTAATCAGTAGTGTCTCAGGGAAAGGTGAACACATTTGCTGATTGGGATGGCATTTGGCAGTAATTTGGCAGTATGTGGTTGATTTCAGAGTTCATGAACATTTGGAAGCCGCATGTTGATTTCCTGTGAGATCATGTTGGTCATAAAGCTTGTTCCCATTAAGCACACAGCATTTACAACTGAATCCTTACAGCTTACATTTACAGTTATTCATTTGGCAGACGCTTTTATCCAAAGTGACTTACAAAAGAAGAATAATACATCATAAGCGTATCGTCTTAAGTAGACAGTGGTACGAAATACTTCAGGCAAAACTAAGACGTCACCTTTGTCTCAAGGTTTTAATGTGTTTCTGAGCAGAGGTTAAACAATAGGTGAGGTCACTCCTTCAGGGCAATGTTCTGAGCGTTGGGAAAAGAGGGGCAGGCCACTGTTAGATCTCATGACCATCCAGCATGATTGGTTGCTTCAGCAAACAATGATGTGAAAGGGAAAAAGGAAAAACAGGATCCAGAGTTTGGGAACTCCCTTTGCCTGCAAATACTACATGGTTATCTGGCCTTTGGTGGGAACAAATAATGACACCATCTCACAGCAGGAAATAAGGAATGTTTATCACAATTAGTTCAGCACAAAAAAACACAGCTACTGTTTATATTATTTTATAATTATTTTTCATAATTACAAAGAGATTACATTTTTGGGGGCCAAAAAGATGAGATTTGAAGCTTGAATATTTTGTCAAGTGCTATGTAAGTCTAACATTATAAAGACATTTATAATGTTGCAAATCCAGTAGCTATTTATGTTTCAAATAAATGCAGTTCTTCAAACTTTCTGTTCCAGTAACGTTTTTTTCTGCTGCCATTCTACCCTTTTTTCTTATTTGTCAGTCTCAAATGTAGCTCTTTTTTGTTTTAATTGTGCCTAAATGGCCAGAATCCCCGAGTTCTCTCTTAACTGTGAATGAAAATGGTGTTTGGCATGTACTGTTAAATAAAGCTGCCAGTCCAGGATGTGAGGGGTCTGTTACTCAAACTAGAGACTCTGGTGTACTTGTCATCCTGTTGCTGTGCAGCAGGGCCGTCTACTTCTCTCTCAGTCCAGATTTGAACATTGAATAGCCATTGAATATCCTTCATGTCTCAAAACAACTATAGAGAGATGAGTTTCTAGAGAAATGTTCTTTTTGGAAATTATTTAAAGAAAAATTTGACTTTTTCAAATTCAAAAATACATTGTACAGTATTGCCATTACCAAACTTACACAAGTAGCACAACTGTTTGTTTTTAACTATGGAAATAATGCGAAAATTACACATTTGCACGGATGATGTAACAGTGTTTTTTTATAGTAGACTTGCGCAATGGGGCTTTTTAAAAAAAACATAGAAATCAGACATTTAAAACAGTAACTAGATACTTCGATTTTAGCTTGACAAGGTCTTGGTTATACAGAGATTACATTAAGATAGATAGTCAGACAGAGCAACTTACGAGTTGCTCTGTCTGAGTTGCTCTGTATGCTGTCGAGTCAGCAAACAGAGAGGAGGTGCAGCGGCTAATGGACTGGTGTAGAGCCAACAACCTGTCCCTGAATGTCGACAAAACAAAAGAGATGGTTGTTGACTTTAGGAGAGCACAAGGTGAACACTCCCCGCTGAACATCGACGGCTCCTCTGTGGAGATCGTCAAGAGCACCAAATTCCTTGGTGTTCACCTGGCGGAGACCCTCACCTGGTCCCTCAACACCAGCTCTATCACCAAAAAAACCAACAGCATCGTCTCTACTTTCTTCGGAGGCTGAGGAAAGCACATCTCCCACCCCCCATCCTCACTACGTTCTATAGAGGGACTATTGAGAGCATCCTGAGCAACTGCATCACTGCCTGGTTTGGGACTTGCACCATTTCGGACCGCAAAGCCCTGCAGAGGATAGTGAGAACAGCTGAGAAGATCATCGGGGTCTCTCTTCCCTCCATCAAAGACATTTACATAAAAATGTTCTGTGTTTGTCCTATGTTGTTTTATGTAGCACCATGGTCCTGGAGGAACGCTGTCTCGTTTCACTGTGTACTGTACTAACTGTATATGGTTAAAATGACAATAAAAACCACTTGACTTGATTTGACTTGACTTAAAGCAGATTAAAGGTGCTGTAAATAATTTTTTATTAAATGACATGCAAAATATGTCCTTATTATCTGTCAAACATCATTACAATAGGTGCCATGAAATACCACACATCTGTGACAGCCCTAGGCTCAGAATACTGTGGCTTAAAAGATGACCGCAGGCTGTAGTCAGATCATTTGCTTGGCCAAGACTTGCTGCCGGTCTATCATTGTGCACGTTAACAGGATGGCCCTTTTATGCTCATATAAGTGATGATACGGTGTCCTGCTATCGTGAAACGCTCAAGGTTGGACGGTGAAGCACTCAGGGTGACCCTCTATCTGTTCCAATACAACAGTCTCTAAGTGTGTCCATGTGTGTGTGTGCCTTTCTTTGGGGTTCAGGGGTTTTGAAAGAGGGAGGGTGGCTAATTCACTGGTCTAGTGGAAGTTCCAGAATCGCTAAAATCACGTGCATCACCTTTAAAGCAGATTTATAGGTATACTTTATATTTATATATGCCACGATCAGTGGAAAAATGGGTAAATACTTCACTCTGCAACTTTGTAGAATAACAGTACTGAATGTTGGCTTAGTCAAGACAACATAATAATTATAATAATGTACAGAAGCATCAGTGTCTTACAAAAATATAAAATTTCTTAGTGATTACAAACTTTTGAAAGGTTTATTTGGACTCTGTTTACCTGGATAGACTAATGTTACCCATTTGTTCTCTATATCTTTTTTTTATATATAAAAGAATATGTACGTGCAGCTTTCATCCTGATCCATTAAACACATGGTCTGCAACAAAGATGGCTCCTTTTTTCCCAATGTATGCTTCACTTAAATACAAATGCATTGTTTTCACAAGCAGGAGTGAGAAAGAGACTGTCTGTTTTCTTAATGCTTTTCAAAACTTAAAGAGCTGTGTCTCATTTATAGCTATCAGAAACAGGAATAAAAATAGTTCTTATGCAATAAGTACATAGTGACTGTAGCATCAAAACATTTCTGGACAACACTGTTGGTTACATTGTTAGTAGGACCATGGTGTGT